>NW_021028731.1:0-18815 GCF_004153795.1 Camellia sinensis | reverse complement strand
TCAACCAATCCATGCCCAAAATTACATCAAAATGCCTAAAGTTCAAGGGCAACAAATCTACATATAGGATAGCATCCTCAACACGCATATCACCAAATCGGTATATAGATTCACACAATAAAGATTCCCCCGATGGAGCAGACACACATAGCAGATATCATGATTTCTAATATAGTTTCTGTTTTTGGCTTGGAGTACTCGGTAAGTTTTATGCTTTAGCATCCTTGCATGCGTGTGAGTGACTGCCACGATAGCATGCTTACCATGAGGCTAATTGCTTATGTGATATATCTGCCTGAATGCCTGTGGGTGAAGGTTGAGTTATTTGGATTGGAACAATTCGTTGACTATGAGTTTTTTTAAGCCCACTAGATAGTGGCAAAATCATGTTTTTCTAAGCCCACCCGAGGGTGGCAAATCCGCGTCTTAGCCTACTTGCGGGTAGCACCATCAAACCATTTTCAAAATAAACAAACATGAAATGTTTTTTTTCCAATTCAGGCGATCCAGTCTATACTTGTATGATGTGCGCATCACATAGTAAATCTAGGCTAATAACCGGAATAAGAACGCATAATGTTTTCAAAAATAGATATCATGGTTAGTAGAGGCCGATCTTTGATCGGGCGAGCGGGGGTGCTCACGAAGTGACCTTCCCCAATCGTACCCAAGTTCCCGAGCCGAGGCAACTTTGGTGATGATGGACACATGGCCTTAGGCAAACGAGTCAGGGTTTCCTAAATTTTTCCAAAATAAAACATTTAGGTGGCGACTCTGTATCTGGCAAAGTAGTCCATGTTTGCACTTCTTTCAAAATCTGTTTTCTCAAAACGATTTGCCGGATTTGGACTCTTTGGTTCAAATTTAGAACCGTGACAATTTGAGAGTCCTGAACTGTAGTGACCCCAATATGAACAGAATGGGGGGGGGCACTCGCCCTCCCGGGGCGTTTGGGGACGTCTACACTAATGTTGTACCCCCTCGACCAATTGTTAGACACAATTTGGACGATGTTATTCAGACCGAAGAAGGTAATGTATACCTTCGTTTCCAGTGACCTCCAAGACAACTATCCAGAAGCATGTCAACAGCTAGTATCAGATCTACTCCCTCTTTTAGAGAAGCATATAGGGTCGACTTTCCTGAGTCATCAAGGCACTCTAGTACTGAACCAGTCGAATCTTTCATACAAGGTATGCCATCCAGACCACCAAGTAATCCAGACCACATTGACCCAATGGATCCAATTGTCCAAGGATTACAATTTTCAACTAATAGAATCCCGCATGGTATTTATGAATCTAGGGAATCCAGTAGCAAAGGACCTTATAGTCCTACTGCCAGTGACATGAATTTTGAAGTTTAATGGATTTTAGTCCAGGAAGTGAAAACAAGAAAATCCTAAATCAGGATTTTTACCAAGAAAAATATGCAAAATTCAGCGAATGGTATTTTGCAACTCACACTCCAGAACAATTAACAGAAATTAAAATCCAGTATTATAAGTTTTTGGAAGAAAACCAAAAACTTCAACCTTTTCCATTACGGTTTATGGAAAGTGGTAATATAACAAATTCACAAATAAATGTTTTAGAAAATATTTAGAAAAATTGGATAACTATTGATGGTAATATTATTACATCAGTACATCCTCCTGCAAAATCTTTGGAATTACTTCCAAGTGATTCTACTACCCAGCCATTAGTCATTACTGCTTTTGTAGAACCTCCTACAAAAAGCGCTAATGTTGTGACAGTTAAGGAAATTATTCCTATTATGAAACAGAATAATTATACTAATCTTTTCTGTCAAACAATGGGCAAACAATTAACCAGAATTGAAGAAACAGTTGTTCATATAAAAGACACCTGTCATCTTCAACCTAAGGTTCCAGATATCCAACCAGTAGCTTTTAAGCCTACTCCTACAGTAACAAATTTTAATCTAAAACCTAAAAAAGACAATACAGAATTCATGGATACTCTTATTAACAAGATCAAAAGTCTTAATATAGGAGAATCCTCACAAGTGAATATGATATCCAGAAATAATTTCCAGGAAATAGATGAAAACTACCAAAATTTGGAACCCCACCAAATATCTGAAATCCAGGCTAATTTCCAAAATGAACCCTCTTCTGTTAATAGAGTTCATTATGGAGAAAATATTGATCGGACTGCTTATACTGCACCAAGCAGGTATTACTATTCCAGACCTAGCCCTATGGATCTTCTTTATGAAGAAGATTTTCTTCTCCATCAGAAATCATACCATAGTAAAACCATTTATGAATGGAATATTGATGGTCTTTCAAAATATCAAATATTCGAAATCTTTCAGCATATGCTTATGTTTGCTACCGTATGCAAACAAAATGAGAATACTGACCACCAAGTAGCTCGATTTATCGTCAGCGGCTTTACCGGGTTACTTAAAGGATGGTGGGATAATATTCTCACTACAGCCCAAAATAACAAAATTTTAAATTCCACCCGTATAAAAACTGATCCAGACACCAGAGCAGACATTACTGAGCAAGATGCTGTTTACACTTTAGTAAACACTATAGTTCTCCATTTCGTCGGTGCTGTAACAGGCATTGAAGATCGAAGTAGAGAATTATTACAGAAGTTAAGATGTCCATCTTTATCTCATTTCAAATAGTATAAAGATGTATTCCTAATGAAAGTTCATCGAAGAGCTGATGCTAATTCAGATCATTGGAAAGCCAAATTTATTGATGGTCTTCCTACTCTTTTTGCCAAAAGAGTCAGAAAAAAGTTAAGAGATCATCATAACCAATTGGCTATTCCTTACAGTAGATTTACCTATGGTCAACTCGTAGGAATTATCACTGATGAAGGACTTGCTTTATGCAATGACCTTAAATTACAGCAACAAATGAAACATCAACATCTTACAGGAAGAAAGGAATTAGGTGAATTTTGTGAACAATTTTCCTATGATACAAAGTTACAGTATCCTCACAAACATAAGAGACAAAAAATTGGAAAATCTTCAAAATATTATTCCAAAAATTCCAGAAAACATAAGTATGGTAAAAATCCAATCCAGCTTCAAATACCCTCAAAAGGTAAACAAAAATATTCCAGAAAAAAGCCATCTAAATCCATCATTAAATGTTATAAATGTGGACAGATAGGTCATTATGCCAATCGTTGTAGATCTAAAATACAACAAAAGCTTAATGAACTATCATTAGATGATAATATCCAGCAACAGATTCTCAGAATGCTTTCTGATGAATCCGATACTTCTTCTGATAATGAAGATGAAATTGCAGCCTTATATTCTTCAGATTCTGATGATGAATCGGATCAATCTCCAGAGATTTGTGAATGCAAAAACCAGATTCATCAAATTTCTAATGAAGTCAACTACTGGAAAGCCATAGTTGAAATGAACGGACTTGATATTGGAGGACCCAGTATCAATGTTCTTACAGAAGAAGAACAGAATATGATTACTTTTGCTGATCAAATTTCTAATCCAGAAATGAAATTAAAATTCTTAGAATTATGTCTGCAGCAGCAGAAGAAGGAAGAAATTCTTCCTCCACAACATTACAGTATGAAAGAAGCTTTTCAAAGACTTCAACCTGTTACTGAAGAAAAACTAATAACAATCCAGGATTTAAAAATGGAAGTAAATGCTTTAAAAATTGAAATAAAACATTTACAAAATTCTAATATTACTATTAATTCAGAAATTAAGAAAATTCGTACTAAAATCCAGGATAAAGAAAAAGGAATTCAAATAAATGAATCTACTTCTAATCCAGAATCCAAAGAGCCTGATTATCTCATGCTCCTGAATTCAATTACTTTTCAGAAATGGTATATCAGAATTACTTTTATGATAAAACCAGATTTTATTATAAAAGATGCCATTGCTCTTGTTGACAGTGGTGCTGATATGAATTGTATTCAGGAAGGATTAATTCCTACTAAGTACTTTCATAAAACAACCCAATCACTTACAAATGCAAGTGGTAATTCTCTATACATCCAGTATAAACTTCCAGAGGTTTTAATTTGTAATCAAGGATTATGTCTTCCCACTTCTTTTGTTCTTATTAAGAACATGTCTCAAGCCATAATCCTAGGAACACCTTTCCTGTGTTTACTTATGCCAATTTCTAAAATTGATTCCATTGGCATACATACTACCTTAAATAATCAGCCGATTATTTTTGAATTTATTACAGAGCCTTATACAAAAGAATTAGATCAAATTAAAGATCTAGTTAATTTCAAAGAAAAACAAATTAATTTCCTACAAAAGGAAATTAGTTTTTTAACTACAGAACAAAGACTTCAACAGTCTTCTTTCCAGCAAAAAATTAAATCACTTCAACAAGAATTTCAACATGAAATTTGCAGTGATATTTCCAATGCTTTTTGGAATAGGAAGAAACACATAGTTTCTCTTCCTTATGAACCAGGATATGATGAGCGGAAAATCCCCACTCGCACTCGCCCTAGTCAAATGAAAAAATAGTATCTAGAACTCTGTAAGACAGAAACTAATACTCTTCTCCAGAAAAAACTCATCAGATCCAGTCGATCTCCTTGGAGTTGTACTGCATTTTATGTAAATAAAAATGCAGAAATTGAAAGAGGTGTGCCAAGATTGGTCATTAATTACAAACCTCTTAATGAAGCCGATAAGATATCCAGTTCCCAATAAAAAAGATCTGTTAGATCGTCTCTAGGATGTAGTCATATTTTCTAAATTTGACATGAAATCAGGATATTGGCAAGTCCAAATCGCTGAACAAGATAGATATAAAACTGCTTTTACAGTACCTTTTGGGCATTTTGAATGGAATGTTATGCCATTTGGTTTGAAAAATGCACCATCTGAATTCCAGGATATTATGAATGATATTTTTAATCCTTATACAGAATTCTCCATTTGTTATATTGATGATGTTTTAATTTTTTCCTCATCAATTGACCAGCATATGAAACATCTTAATATTTTTAAGCATGTTATCATCAGAAATGGATTAGTTGTATCTGCATCAAAAATGCAACTTTTTCAAACAACAATAAGATTTTTAGGCCATAATATTCATAATGGCACTATTATTCCTATTAATCGAAGCATGGAATTTGTATCCAAATTTCCAGATGAGATTAAAGACAAAACTCAATTACAGAGATTTTTGGGTAGTTTAAATTATATTCATGATTACTATCCTAATCTTGCTACCGATGCAGCAATCTTATATTACAGGCTTAGAAAAAATCCTCCGCCTTGGAGCCCAGAACATACAGCAGCTGTTCAGAAAATTAAGGCTAGAGTGAAAACTCTACCTTGTCTTTCTTTACCAAATCCAGCATGGAAAAAAATTGTTGAAACTGATGCCTCAAATCTTGGTTTTGGTGGCATACTTAAACAATTTAATCCCAACAGTAACAAAGAAGAACTTTTAAGATTTCATTCTGGTATTTGGCATCAAGCTGCCAAAAATTATCCAACCATCAAAAAAGAATGTTTAGCCATTATTAAATGTGTTTTAAAATTTCAGGATGATCTATTAAATCAACATTTTTTAATTAGAGTTGATTGTTCTGCAGCAAAACAAATTTTCAAAAAAGATGTTGAAAATCTAGCCCAAAAACAACTTTTTGTCACCTGGCAGGGCCAACTTTCAGTATTTGATTTTGATATTGAATATATCAAAGGAGAACATAATTCTCTTCCAGATTTCTTAACCCGTGAATACTTGCAGGGATCTAATGCAGAATAGAGGCCGGGGCTCTGGCAGAAGGGGCCGAGGTAGGGGTAATCCCTACTATATAGACTTTCCTGGCTTACATGCCATTTCCAGTAAAAAAGGAGAATCTAGCCAAACGGCTAAAGATGTCCTTCTTGCTCCTCCAGTACCATACGTCCAGAATTTCATCACTGAGGAAACAGTCCTCTATATTGAAACTACAGATATCCAGTGGATGAAAGATCCATGGGAAATTAAAAGGAGGTATTTGACTACTCCACATTCCTTACCTCACTTTGATCAATACAGATACATTTACGAGCAGATCCTTGTCGATACTGCCTCTGTTGATTTCAAACATACTCTAGCCGAGCCCAATCGCACAGCTAGTCCCATTAATTACAGCAAAGCTACTATCCAGAACATTTTGCCAATGCCAGCTTGGGGCATGCATCCTCATGTTACCCGTACTCTTGAGATTCGTAATAAGGAATCTCGTTACAGCTATTGGGATTATATTAATGCTTTCTCTCAAGCTTTTTATTATATGAATCCCCCACGGAACCATTCTTGGTTCTTCCGTGTCCTTCCAGAACTTTTACAAACCGATCTCCCAAACTGGTTTCTCTTTTGGTGGGATAAGTTTGGTATCCAGATTGATGCATTTCCAGATGATGTTCGTATAGCATTCAAAGAATGGCAAGTTGCCTACAGTCACCTTCCAGGTTACAAGGACATATCTATGTCCAAATCTACAGTCCATTTCGTTATTCGCTTTGGTATCCCCTGGATTTGGAAATGGGATTTCCAATGTGACTTTCAGAATAAAATTCCTCGTTTAAAAAGAGTTTTCTTTTATAAATGGTGGAATAAGATGGATGATCCCAAACTCCATCAGGATTTACTCCAGAAAATTAAAATCCATACACAGGCCTGCTGGGATGCAGTTCCTAAGGCTATCCCAGCTGCCCCTACAGTACAGAATCCTTTTGTCCAAATTCAAAATGAATTAAGGCAAAAATATCCAGCACTTTCAGAATCCGAATTGATCATCAAAAGTATGGATTTCATGAAAGAACAATTTCTCCAGTCCTTTTCCCGAGATGATATCAGTATGAAGTCTGGTACCAGTCATGGTGATCCAGAGGAAGAAGGTCGTGCCGACCCCTATGATGATGACAATACATTCAATGTATTGGCAGGTGAATCACAAAATCCAGACAAAGAAAACACAAACCCAAATCTTGGTGATTTTTGGGATTCTCTCACGGGCATTATTACAGAGAAAATGGCACGTGAAAAAGACAGAAAAGGGAAAGGAAAAGAGGAATAATACACCTCTTTGTCTCCCACTTATTCAGCATTACTTTCCAGCTCCACAAGACGCCAAAATTGCTTTCGGCCAAAAGCAGATTCTTTTATCTGCCTTATCCTCCAGCTGTCCATCTGCCGACACTTCAAGATAAGGTAATCTCGAGGAGATAAGATGCTCGACTCCAAACCAACCGGGACACGCCACTTGTCTCGCTCATCTTTATCCATTTACTTTTTTATTTCTATTTAAGGGAAGCCTCACCCTTGTTGAAGGCAGGCTTTTCTTTCTTTATTTTTCAGTTTTTATAAGTGTGTACTCTCTCCCTCTCTCTCTCTCTTCAGATTGTAACATCCAAAGTTTGAAGTATAATAATATTACAGTACTGATTGTAAGTATCTCTTTCCGTATTTTTCTTTTAATGCACTCTATATATACTCTTGCTATTTTGAATGACATATTAACTTTTCATATTGAAAGGAAAAATAACTTTTTAAATAATTATTTATCTATCTGGCCTAATGACCCTTGGGGTCTTCAGCAATTAGAAATCTGTAATCAATTGATTAAATAGACCACAATACAAATACAGGAACAAATTTTCCTTTTGGCTACGGCCAAGCGGCCTCCCCCTCCAGCACAGTAGATCATGAGACCATAGATGCCATAATTAGGATAAAATAAAATAAAACTATGATTAATACTATTCTTGGTTAAGTGCTTAGTAATGGGTAGAACAGTGTTAGGGTTAGTGGGACGTCACCTAAGTCGCGTAGAGGTTAGACCAGTAGCAGTGATTGCGGTTAGGTCATTCTCATAAGTCGTTGACAGACATGCTAGCTTTACCCTATGTCAAGCAGCCATTAGTCATTACTGCTTTTGTAGAACCTCCTACAAAAAGCGCTAATGCTGTGACAGTTAAGGAAACCGATTCCCAGAACTTAGTTAGACTCATCGATTTCAGGACGTCCAAGAAAAGCCGGATATGTACCATAGGATCTCCAGACCCATCGAAACGGTCAATATGTGGCATTTTGAATATGTCTGGGAGTCATACGGCAGCCTCGGTGTACCCATCCTCAATGTCGGGAATGAAGTTAAGGCTCTGTGCCTTTTTGAATTGCTTCTTAAGGTTAGCAATTTTTAATGAGGTCGGGTCGAGCACATTAACATCAAGGGGATAAAGCCTCTCATTAGGCTGCACCAGAGGTCTGAAAACCTGAACCTGAGCTAACCCTTCTTGGGGATCCGGACCATGTGAATTTTCAGCTGGCGGAAGTGGGTTAAAGTTTGGCTGGGGTCCCGGGACTGGATGTGTGGTAGGTGCCCCAGATGGGCATTGTATTTCAGCATTGGTCTCATCTTGCATGGCAGTTCCCTGATTTAATGCCACTATCATGGCCATAACTTCTTTCAAACCCTGTGCCATCACGGTCTGCTGAGTTTGAACAAAGGTGATGTGACTGGTGACTATCAAATCAGTAAAACCAATGAGCCCTGTCTGGCTCTTTTTTGCCCTGCCACTGGCAAAAGAAACACTGGTTGCCCTTGAACTAAATCTCTGACCTAACAAAGTCTATTAACACAAGTCTAATGTACCCGGGGCATATCGGAGCCTTCTGAAGCTAGGGTTCTAGGACTACCTAGCAAAAAAGAAAACAGACAGCACCTCAGCCTAGTTTCACTAGAATAGATATGAGCATAGCTGAATGACTGTACTCTTTATTGAATTCTGCCCCAAAACAGATACCAACTTGGCAACTGATATGCACATCCATGTACAGTTTCACTGTAAAGCACATCCCAGTTAAGTGAAAGCCAAAACACCCCTATGATGGGGTAAGGTTACCCTGTCCTAGTTTCATCAGGAACTAGCGATTCACTACGTACGCATGCGGTTTCAAACAATCCTGCATTCAGGTGAGCAACCTATCCTAATTTGGAACAGTCTCTATGGCTTTCGATATGCAACTAGGTCAATTGGTCAAAAAAGGGTGCCTCAGCAAGACCACCTAATATACCTCTCGCTCCTAATATCGAGAAGTGAAAGGAGGATCAAACGGTACAGCGGTAGTCCAGATCCAAGGTTTGTGTTCCCATCGTGGCAGAGTCCACAACTGGTCAACCTTATGGCATGCTTTTCCAAGCAAGCCTCCGGCAAACCGTTCAGGAATAGCAGACGACAAACACTGTGACTTAGGCGCACCAATGCAAATGCAATGCAAAGAAACACATAAGTGTAGATAAAACAACATATTATGAGTTCGAGTCAAGTTCTCTAAATCCCCAGCAGAGTCGCCAGAAACTGTGGACTCGACTTTCTTCGGGCCCCCTTTCGGAGAGCTCTAATTGGTCCTACAATTCGGACTCCGGTCACGGTTCTGAATCTAATTTCACAAAGTGCAATGTGAAACTGATAAACACCAAAGAGTCCAATCTGACAAATCATTTTGAAAAATTGATTTTAGATCAAATAATGCCAAAACTGGACTGTTTTGCCTGATTACAGAGTCGCCACCTAAATATTTTATTTTTGGAAAATTTAGGAAACCTTGACTCGTGCCAAAGGCCACGTGTCCGTCATCACCAAAGTTGTCTCGGCTCGGGAACTTGGGTACGAGAGCGGAAGGTCCTGAAATGAGCACCCCCGCTCGCCCGATCAAATATCGGCCTCTACTCATCATGATATGTTGTTTTATAAACCTCATGTGTTCTTATTCCGGTTATTAGTTAACTTTACTATGTGACACACACAAGCAAGTATAGACTAAAATCGCGAGAATTGGAACGAATTCAACTCATGTTTGTTTTTAGAAAATGGTTTGAATTTGCCACCCTCAAGTGGGCTAAAACGCGGATTTGGCATCAAACATGATGGGCTTAAAACATGATTTGCCACTTCGCAAAGTGGGCTTAAAACTCACATTAGTTGAATTGTTCCAATTCAAACAACAAAGCCTCGGTCCACAGGCATTCATGCAATTTAGCATTTAAGCGAATAGTCTCATGGCAAGCATACGAAATAGGGCAACACTTACACTCATGCAAGTATGCTAAAGTGTAAAAGCTTACCGAGTACTCCAAGCCAAAACAAAAGCTAGTTAGAAAGATACATGATCCTAACTATGTAAGATGCCTAATGCAACACATGCAATAATGCAATTAATAGGCTCGGCTACTAATATGGCATATGATACAATTTGATAACATGTTGTTAAACACGTATTCAAATAAGTATTGAATTGATAATGCAGTTTGAATGATACGCCGAGCCTCGGTGCATGCAAAACAAATGAATAGATGCAAACATACAAGCATAAGGTATGCTAATTGAACATGATCCATAATCTAACCATCGAATGCGGATAAATAAAAGGGAGAAAGACGTGGGGTTGGAAGACATGCACACACTTATTAGAACATAATGCCCTCACGAAGGAGGGTCCGAATGAATAAGCTAAAGTAATCTAAGCTAAGCTAATCTAACTAATCTAATTAAACTAATTAGACTAATTATTTCACAAAAAAATAAAGAAATAGCTAAGCTGGGCTACTTAATTATTACAGCACTTAACTAATTAGCAAACTAATTAATTAAATTACAAAACCATGCTAACTAAACATGTAAAGCATTAAAATACACTGCCTCAGCTTTGCTCCGGGTAATGGAGGATGCATGCACTAGGTTTTCACCCCGAAAAGCCCACTGGTTTACTCTTGAGAGGCTCTGTTTGTAGGGTTGAGCTTGCTCCAAAAACTTTCTGCTCCACCTTACCAAACCAATGCTGAGGACTGCACCAGTGGCCTACTGGCCATAAATGCTTGTTGCCGGCCACCTACCGGCCAAAAGTGTGTTGCCGGCCAAGGATGAAGCCACTGCCGGCCACTAGTGTGCTGATTCACCAAACTGTAGCAGAGCACAAACAGAGGAAAATAGAGGGTCTTCCAAGGATATATTTGTACTGTGCCCCTCCTCATCATCACAAAAACATCAAAGGAGTGGCACTCTTGGATCCAAAACCATCAATCAAGCATTTTCAATGCATGATGGCCAAAGATCCAAATTGTACACTTTCAATAAATGCGCAAAAACAAGACTCTAGACCACTACCTTGTCATGGATGATCAGAGGTAGTGGAGACCAAGGAGATTGGCTCATTTCATCACTTTGAGTATGAAATGGACCAATCTACCTTGTGTTCAATATAACATCCGATTGAACACAATGCAATGCAAACACGACATGCTTATCTTGGTCATGTTTTACTTGTCCAATTCTTGTTTACTCATTTTAGCATTACTAAGTCATTGTTTAACCGGTTAAGTCCAAGATGAGTGTCCTCTAATGAGATAGGGGTCAACCGAAGGATGGTTTACGACATGAGAGAGATCATGCCTTTGGTTAGGAGGAACCCTCAAAAGAGAGTTAAAACCATTGAGCACAAGCTCTATCTCAAGCTTAAACACAACCTTAAGATTAACCAACCCTCAAAGCAAATGAAAAGTGAAGAAATGAGGGAGGTTGCAAATATTTCAGTGTTGAAATGACATGCAAAAAGATACTACAACATGCAAGCAACTCATGCACAACATGTTAAGAGCCTAAAAGCATCAAACTAGTGAAAAACACAACACTATAAGCATGCAACACAAAGCTTAATGACCAAACCAGCTTTGGACAGAGCTAAAACATGCCAAAATAATGGCTAAAACATGCTGAGATTGAAGCACAAAAGGCTAGAAAAACATGCTCTCATGTTAGCTCACAAATTGGACTCAAGGCACAACTCTCAAAAGCATTGAAAGAGTGGAATAAGTGAGAGTGTGACAGAGCTATATACACTAAAATTACATGTAAAAAGACACTTCAACATGCAAACATCTCAAGCCAATCAAGTTTAGAGGCCTAAAATGCCAAGCTAGTGAAGCCATTTGCACTACAACCATGCAAGACAAGGCTCATACAACACAAACAGCTCAAAACAAAGCTAAACCAACCTAAATCAGAAGCAAAAGCATGCTGGAAATAAGCTAAGTTAAGCTACAAAAACATGCTAACATATGGAGCTAACTAGGCATGAAAGCTAGACACAAGGAGGGGAGGCTAACCCCTCCAATTTTGGACCTCAAATAGTGTTTATGCCACTGAAATAACTCTGATTTTTAGTGGTTAGAAAGGCCAAAAAGGTTGATTTAAAGGTGATGAGAAATGGTGCAAAAAACTTAACAAGCTAAAGAGAAAAAAGGGGAGACAACCCCCTAACTCACAAAGGCTCAAACCACCACTTTTAGGATTGAAAAATATAACTTTTTACATGCCAAAACCAGCCTTGAAATGGTCGAAAAAGATGGCAAAGCAAGTATGAAAAACAAGCTTATAGGGAGAGAGTTATACCTCTTGAAGCACAACACAATTTTAGGCAACAACACCAAGCAAAATCACTTTCAAGAGCTCCAAGAAGCCCTTCTAGAACCTCAACTCAAAGATAACCAACTTTGGTCAAGGATGTATAGGCAAAGGAGAAGTGTATCTACATTTGTATGCACTTATGCACAAAGGTTCAAGAGAGAGAGAGATGTAGAGAGAGAGGCTCCCAAATTTTTTTTTCCTCAAATGTTCTAATCTTGAAAACCATAGAGAAGGCTCTCTATATATAGAAGAATGCAAGCTCAAGTCGAAAATATCCCAAAATGGACAGCTGGAATAGCTGGAACACAAATATCTATAAAAATTTGACTTTTTTCATCAATGGCCAACTAGGGATCATTGATGGCCGGCACATGTCCATTCTTGGCCGGAAAGGAACACTCTTGGATGGAACATGGCCGGCACATGGCCAGAAAAGCCCATTCATGGCCGGCAACCTCCACTTCTGGTTGGCTAGAAAAATCTACTTTTTGGGCCCAACTTCAAATGGGAATATCTCCTTCATATGGACCCCTTTGCAGGTCATTCTTGAGCCTAAATTGAAGCCCTAGAAGTCTTCTTTCCAATGGTGGCAGCCTCACATCAAAATTCCAATTGTGCAGAAAGATATGCCTCTTTTAGTGAAGGCTACTCAGTTTCGATCCTACCCGGATTCATGCCTAACTTCTCCAACTTGGTTTCTTCTCTCCTCTCCCATTTTCTTCAAATATAAACCTTTAAATAAGATGTTTTAAAGATTTTTTTTCAAAGAGTTCACCTCTCTTCCATTCATTTCCACTTTGTCTTTGCTCGGTTTACCGAAAATCGCAACATTTAACGAAATGCGAGCCTCGAAACATCGTAAAATCATTTTTCAAAAATATTTTGAAAACGAGGATTTTAAGGTCTAAAATATTTTGGGTCAAAATGGTTTTGGTCCAAAAAGGGGTATAAGGTTAGGATTTGACTCTCTCCTTGCCGAAGAAATCGAACCTTTGTACTACACACCTTTCATCACCAAGTAAACAATCAGTGGCGCCCAAGTCTTAAAGGCACTCAAAAATGGGGTGTCTATAGGATGTAACTCCAATCACACTCTCTACTTTTCACTAGCTAAAGTACGAAAAAAGTATAGTCTTTATTTTACCTAATCACTTTTGCTATTGTGTTCTCCAACCACACTCTTTATTTTAGCTAATCATTCAAACTAACTTAATTAATTTTGATAATGATTAGGCCTCCTTTTTTGAAGGACATCATTGTTCAATTCCATGAACCAAAGACCATAAAAAAAACTTCACTTTGAGAAGCGCAAAAGACTTCCAGATTCTTTTGTGAAGAGGAAAAAATGGGACATTTCGCTTCTCAATGATTTTTTTGAAAAAGGATTTGCAAGAAAAAACATTGGAGGAATGTAGGATACAAACCAATTTATCATTCAAGGAAGAAACCAAAGACAAATGCTCCATACGAGATAACAAGGAGGCTAAATCCCCGATCTCCCTATTAGTGAGATTTCTAGTAAATCTAAGATTCCATGCAATTGGAGCCAAACTAGGACATGCCAACGACACAATAGAGGAACCATGAGAGTTTGCAACCCGGTAAAGACCCTGGAAATCCCAAGCAAGAGAAGAATTTCTGACCCACATATCCTCCCAAAATAAAATTGACTCCCCATTTCCCACCCTAAGAGAGAGAAATCTAGAGAAAAGAGGGAAAATATGGGGCATCAACTTCCAAGACGATTGACAATTATCCCTCAAAACCACATGAATAGACCTGCCATCATCATGAACCCCATACTTGCTTTTAATAATAGAATGCCATAATGAGTCACTCTCCAAAGGGAATCTTCATAGCCACTTTCCCAGAAGAGCGAGATTTCTTGCTACAATATGGGTACACACTCTTGGGAGTGTCTAGTTGCTACTTGCTACTGTAGGTCTTTGATTGATAGGTTACCATCTCCATAATGCTTAGTTGAATCAATCATATTCTTTTGAAAGATGTGATTTTTCATGTTTGTACGATAGTGCATGAAGAACAGCTAAGAATTCAAATATGATTTCTCAAATGCCAATAAAAACTATCCATTTGCGCTCTCTTCTTATGCATGTACTTTTGTAGACATGAAATTGGTGATGTGTTCATGGGCAATTCACAAATTGACATGCATGTATCCATGTTAACTTAAGACATACTGGCCATCTGCCAAATTTTCCATTTTTGGGTTATACATGCTGTGCTCTTCCTTAAATTTGTAGCACAACCAAATATGAAGTTTGTTTATCTGATTTGGAAAATTCCCACCATACTGGAGTAATTTCCTGGTGGATTCAGGAGACAATTGAAGCTCAACTTATGTTGATTACCCATTTCTTAGTGTTTGTCATCTTAGATTTAATCATTTCAATAACCCGACCCCACGTAGAATGAGTAGAGGGCAGGCATGCTTTTGAATTTTCGTCAGATTTATGAAATTTGAAATGTGCAACTCTGGGCAAAAGTATGCATGATGGTCAAAGCAATAGAGGGTGATTTAGTGTATCTGCAGTATGCAGTTTTCGTCATTTGATGTTTTAACCTATTGAAGTCAACCTGAAGGGGGATAGTTGGCACTTGGCCGGGAGCTATTCCTCCAAAGTGGTGGTCTGGGTTTGGGACTGCCCCCATGGGGCTAGTACCCTATTGATAAATTCAGATGTTTTCTTGATATATGGTGGTACCTGTATCCAGGACTTTTGTTTATTGGTGGCAAAACCTTATCTAGGTACACAAATTTGTTTCCTCATTTTTCTTTATTTTATCACAATTAAGCCTTAAATTTAAATGCAACTGAACAAAAGTGACCCTAATGTCAAGCCTCTAACATAAACTAAATTTAGCACATCAACAAAATTTAACAATTAAACTCAATTCAACGTTAGTTGTAGTCATCCAATCCGATAAAATCACAAATCAACACCAATTAAACCCAAATCAAACCAAATGCTAAAAAAAATAAATACGCATAGTAAGCCAAATAAGTTCAATGTTCAAAAGTAATTTGCATAGTAAGACATAGGATGGAATTAGAATACAAACTCATACAAAAGTGCACATACATAGTTGCACTCAATTGTTTAGGTTTGGTTGAATAGAAATACTATGCTCTATTTAAAATATGGAACTCTAAATTGGAAACATGGAAGTATTCTGAACCAATATGAACTAAATTTTATAAAAACAAAAAAAAAATAGGCTCTGTTTGTTTCTAGAGTTGGAGGATTGGATTGGGATTAGTAGTGAGGTGGGATTCAAAAAATTGTTTGTTTTGGAAAGTGGCCATGGGATTAAGAGTTCTATGGGACTATGAAAGGCCTTGGATGAGGGGACTATGAATGACCTTGCACCCCATTTGTTTTTTGAGTTGAGGCTTGGGATTAGGATTAGTAGTGAGGTTAGATTCATAATATCGCGTTTGTTAGCAAAATAGCCACCGGAGTGATAGTCCGTTCAGACTCTGAATCCCCTCCAACGAAAGGATTAGCATAGGCCCAGAGGACTTGATATTAGAAATTAAGCCGCCGGTATTAGAGTGTGAATGACGATTTTGCCCACAAGAATGTTCAGCCACATCATTATTTCTTCCTTCCATCTTCAGAAAATATCAACAAACCCAAAAATTTATAGAAATTTGGCTCAAATAAGGCAACATCGTCGTTCTCATCCACAAACATCAACAAATCCAAAAATTTGCAAGAGAAAAAAATTCATACCTGTATAAAGCAACATCATTATTCTCATTGAGGTTGATGATCTCGATCTCATTAAAGCGATCCCAGTTTTTCCCCGTCATTTATTGTATTCCGGACTCGAGTTCTATGGTTGTATGTCGTTGTCTATACCTTATTTCCATCCTTTACTCTTTGAATCTGAGTTTTGGAATGTCTTGGGCGTGTTTAGAACAGATTGGTTGCTAATTGGTCTAGAACCTTGTTGCCTAGAATTTTGGTCTTCCGTTCGATCGGGTCCTTTTGCGCTCGAGTGGGGTTTGCAATCATTCAGTACTTTGAGTATCTGCAAAAAATACTGCGGAAGTGTTTTTCACACTTGAGCGGTCTTTATTATGCTCGAGCGGGTCTGAGCTCGAGCGGCCCCTCTGGCGCTTGAGCGTCTGTCTGAAGTCTGTAAAATACTAGACGAGTGTATTCTACGCTTGAGCGGGTCTCTTTGCGCTCAAACGGCCTTTATTGTGCTCGAGCGGGTCAAATTATTGTGTCTGACGCTCGAGCGTCAAACTCTCTGCTCGAGCGGACTATACGTATATCAGATCATGAAAGTCGCTTTTTAAATCACTTTTTCGATCCTTTCTCTCTCTAAGACTTTCCAAAAATCTAAATCCACACACTCTCTCTCTAAAATACTCCTTCTCTCTACTTTTTGGCCTAGAACAAGTGATCTCTACACCCTTGTGTTTTCATTAAGAAGTTGAAGCATCTCAAGATCTACCTTTTGAACCGAATAGAATGGGGTTTCGGCATCTTTGGAGTTCATCTCTTGCTTGGCTCATCTTCACTTCTTGAAGTAGGGATATTCTACTCATTTCTATGAGCTTTAACATAAATATTGGTCATTTTGTATAAATGGTTGGTTTGGGTAAAGTGAGGGTTTGAGTTTGAAATTGTGAAAGAGGGGTTTTCTTATTTGGGCTCCATATGGGTATGTAAGACCTTGAAAATGGGTTAATTGTGTATAATGGGTGAAGTTTGGCCTTGGGTGCACTATTTGAAGAAAATTGGGGAAAATGCCCTAATTGAATTAAGGAAATTATTGGTGTAATTATGAAATTGATGTGGAAATACGAAATTGGTTTGGAAATCATGAAATTAGAGGAATTTGTGGTTAAATGGTGTAGTTGGATCGATGAATCACTCACCTATGAAAAATGTGATAAATTATCTGTTGAAAAATTTATTTATCTATTTAGATATATCTGTTTTGGGCTATTGGGGGAGGATAGCCATGATTGTTGTAGAAACTGCATGTCGATTAGGTAAATTGAAACTAATCAATTGGATTATGTCATTGAATATGACGGATGGATGTAAACATTGTATATGTGATTTGAAATGGTCATTGTATATGACAACGTGTTTAAATACATTGTATATGTATCTTGTTTGGGAGGAGATAAGGGATGTACTCCATTGTTTGGGAGGAGATAGGGGATGGACTTCATGGATAATTAAGTTGGCCGAAGTGTCCAGGGTGAAAGTCCCGAAATCTTATTTATATTTGGGTGCCGGTTCCCTCGGACGTAATTCCGTAAAATGGCAAGACATGGAAGTGTATGAATGATGTTTGTGATTGAAGTGTTGATGAATGAGTTGCAGTCTCATTTTGAATTGTTTATATGATAATGAATTATGTCAATGAATTGACTTGGGTAATAATTGGAAGTGAATTGAAATGTGGGTACCAATGTTGATTGATTATGGAAAAGGTTTAAAATGGGTAATAAGTGTTAAACATTTATCGAATGCTAATGTTTTAGTTAATTCTCATATACTGTTTAGCATATCTCTACTGTGCATTGGCTCACCCTACTTGGGACACCATTTTTCAAGTACAGGTGATATGCCGTCTCCAAGGTCTTAGCTTGGGAGGTTTAGGAGTTGAAGACTCCGTTTTGTTATTTATATTTTATGTTAAGTGTAAATCCAAGCCGAGGGCTTTTCATGTATAGAGTTGGCACTCTTATTTTGTTGTAACCAAGTGATAACTTGGAAAGTTGTAAGCCCGTAGGGCATTTACTTTGATGTTAACATGTAATAGCTTTTGTAAAGAAGACTCTGACGAATGAAAATGTATTTTTCTTTATGTTCATGGAACTTGTGAATAAATGATTTATATCTTAAATTGAGGGCATTACAACTTGGTATCAGAGCAAACCAGGTTTGAATACTTTGGGTACGTGGAAAGTGGCTAGTACCACAATGGGTTTGTCTCGCGTGTGAGAGACTTATGTATGATATTATGTGCTTATGTGATAACATGCTTATATGATTATATGAGTATGGAATTTGGTTTCTAGGATGTTGTAGACATCCCTGAACGTCCCGGGGAAATCCCATTTTGTTTATTGGGCTTACTACAGTTCGGACTCAAATGTCACGGTTCTGAATCTGATCTCGCAAAGTGCAATGCAAGATCGATAAATCACCAAAGAGTCCAAATCCGGCAAATCGTTTTGAAAAACTGATTTTTAGAAAGAAGTGCCAAACATGGACTGCTTTCCCAGATACAGAGTCGCCACCTAAATATTTTAGTTTTGGAAAATTTAGGAAACCCTGACTTATGCCTAA
>NW_021028730.1:244504-416465 GCF_004153795.1 Camellia sinensis | reverse complement strand
AACAATATTCTAAGCATACCCCATTCCTCTCACAGATCGTTTTCCTGAACAAAAACTCCAAATAGCATACTCGCCACCCTTGGTCAAAACTAAAAACACACACAAAAGCTCTTATCTAATTGATCTCAACCTCGTATGTGCAATGTCAAAAATCATCTCAAAACTTTTGACTTATGGGAGATCAAATAGCCTTGACTCAGATGCGTATCGTAATCTATAAATGTGTTGAGATTGAGGCTTAGCTATCATACCCTCACACAAATCTAGTCACAAATATCATAGTGGACTAAAATGCGCCAATACAAATGACCTTCTACGGCTTTCGTACTTACTTGTGCGCACCCATTGCGAACAAAGTTACACATTCACATGAGAGCAGGATGTCATAAGCGAGTGGGCCCGAGAAGGGCTACTCAAACCATCGTGTCATCATCTCATTAATGTGATTAAGTATAATAAGCCACTGGTTCATGACCAATGTCATAAACTAATTCCAATCATCTTAATGTGTGAGTTCTCAAAGACAAGTTTTAAAGGTTTAGGCCCAACTAGGTAATGACTCACGACTAAGTCATATTCACTAGATCATAAAAGGGATGTCATGGAGATATCAAGTGCGCCTAAGTCGCAAATTTAACTAGTAAGTGCTAATCCCCTGCACCTTCAAGTCAATTTTATTCTCCATCCACTTTACTGCATCTAGCTAAAAGATGACGATACTCCTCTTGCCATATCTATTTCTCGCTTCATAGTTACTTGCAATTAATTCTACTATCCACAAGAAGGAGAGAATAAGCTATCAACTATGACAGCTCCAAAGTAACTTAAGCGCGAATTAGGCTAAAGAGTCTAATTCAACACAATGCTCTCACAAGTGATGCGTCAAATTCTTAGAGTCATAACAACCTTGTCGGCCTTGACCTTTTCATCACTATGCCGCAACGTTTGCGCTTAGTGTTTAAACGTTATTCAAAAACGTTAGCCTAGCTAAGGAATCATACAAAGAAGCCCATCCTCATATCTCACACTCAAGTGTGGAAACAGTAAGTGTCCAGACTTAGACAAGTTGGCAATGCTAATAGATTTTGCAGCTTCTAAGCGCTAATCTTTTAACTTCACGTGATATTTCAACGCACACTATTATAGTGCATGAAATTTCGCTCAATCCACTCCCAATAATTGGGTAGAGAGCAAAACACTGCTCGTACTGGCTACTCGTCTTACACTTAATGACTAATTTATTTAAGCTCGCATTTCTTGGATGACGTGACTCTTGAATGTTACTTCATCCAATGATGTAACATTATTTACAAGTCAAATTACAAAGTCAATCCGCGCAGCTTAATAGTCAAGATCATATACAGATCAATTGAGGGCTTACTAATTTCATAACTCCAAAACTACGTAGCGTGCCGCTAACCATAGCGCACACATTAGTTTTTATTATGCCAAACAAGGCAACAAAAACACGGCGACTTTGAGTCATGTTTCCTTACTTTGGCTCAATTAAGGCTTGACCTAAAGTCTCCAAGACTTTTGCTCATCTAAAGAATGGGATTACATTGTTCACATTTGAACATCTTTACTAAGTCTAGGTCAACCAAATTAACTTCCATAAGCTAAATCAATTTAGAGAGAAATTCGCATTGGAATTAATTTGATTAGCATAATATAATTTTACCGCAAAAATAATTTGATTAGCATAATATAATTTTGCCGCAAAAAACTAAATTAAATTGTGACAATATTACACAAGTCGCAAGATCGAAAATCCGCTATGCTCGTAATCATCTCTTGCGCCACAAGTGACAATTATTCAAAATTTAGTTTAATTTATGCGCAAAATATTGGTTTTCGGGAGTTAATCTACAAAGATTTCTCTCAACCGAATAACCTCCCACTGACTATGGCATATACAAAGCATGATAAATTCCATACAATAGCATTTTAATGTAAATCTACAAATAACTCATGCTATATTTATTTAATAATGGAATTCTAATAAATAAATAAATAATCATGCTCTTCTAATTACAACATATTACAAACCCAAAAAAAAATATGCTGTATTTAATATTCAAATTATGCCATAACAGAAAGTATATCATACTGAAATTTTCTGGTATTTTCTGGTATTTTCTGGAATTTTAAATAACAAATAAACACACATAAAATTAGAAATAAATATTCCAGAATCTGGTAAAATGCTACAATTATACCAGTAAACATTAAACCATAACAGTAGTCTACAATAAAAAATTCAGCCCCAGAAACTTAATCATGCAACACCAGATGCATTTTAAAGCAAAAATAATGCATTATTATTTCAGGAAAAATATTTTTTATTTCCATAAAATTTTCAAAATTTTATAGAAGATAAAAAATATAATTCTGAGTCTAACGGTACCAACTATGCTTAAAACAAAGCTATAACGAATAAATTATGGCCAATTAACGCAATTCAGAATTAAAAAACAAACAAACAGAGCCTTAGAGCCAAGCCAGGCGGGAAAAGCGGCTCGGCTCGGCTCGCCGCCGCTCAACGCAACTCGGTGCGAGTCGGCTCAACGCGGCGCGGCGCATGGCGCGGGCATGGCTACGCACGTGGCGTGGCTCGAAGCAGCGCGACTAACGCGCGTGCGTGGAAGGGAGGGGATAGCTCGCGCGTGGGAAGCGCGCCTAGCGCGTCTCAGCGCGTGGTGGCGTGTGGCGCTGCTGGGCGGCGTCATACAGCGCGTGAATCACACGTGCCGCCTTCCCGGGTGTTTTCTAGTCCGATTTTTGTACTGTCGGACTCCATTTTTCACAATAAAAACATTTATGGCATTAAAAATGACATATAAACAACATAAAAATAAGGTATGTCACTCTCTCAATCTAATGGAGTTAAAATGCAAAAAAAACCGTGCACTTCATCTTCCTCCTCCATTAATATTCATGCATATAACATGTATATATATTTATATAAAAAATATACACATATTTTAATGCATAAAAATAAGCACGAAAATATCCATATTTAAGGCTCTGATACCAATGTAAATCAAAGTATAAAAATGCAGCGGATAAAATATTTAGATCATACCTTTAGATGATAGAACCTCGTGGGTAAATCACGTGCTTCCAGAATCTGATAAACCAACCCAGCAGTGAAGTGATATTACAGAATGAATATCACCCACACAAATCACAGTGCAAATGACTTGATCGTTGTTTTAGGGAGAGAGTCAGTATATGGGTAAAACTCAGATCATACGTTGTTTCTCTCTTAATCACCCATAACCCATATACTAGATATATAATATGTTATTATTATCTATCCATATCAGTTAATGGAGATAATATCTGTATCCTGAGTGGTTATCCTAAATAGGTTTGAATTCAATTTCAAAACCTATTTGGATAAGGTTCAAATTTAAATTCAAATGGTCATGCCACATGGGCGCCCATTACTAACACAAAGTTACAAAGTTACAATTTCTCAGAGGACTTTCAACAAACACCTTGAAGGTGCAACGTTGAAGGTGCCACTAAATAAACAAAGTTACCATTTTTCAGTTGATTTTCAACAAACAACTAGAATGTCTCAAAATAGGAAGAGAGAGGGAAACCAAAAAAAAAAAAGGGCACAAATCAAACAAGATCCACAAATATTCAACTAGAAATAAGAGGTTGAACTCTAAAAATCAAAAATCCTAAAAGAAATTCTTACAAAAGGATGGAAATGGGGATATATAGTTGAAATTAATAGTTGAGATGTTGATTTTTGTTGCTCTGTAAAAAAAAAAAAAAAGATTTAGAAGCTCCTGGCATCTTCACAGAGAACAAAAAACTAGCTGGACTGAGGTTGAAAAAAAACTAGTTGCAAATTATAGTGATTTATAATTTTAATAAGTTAGATCATACAAAAAAAAGTAGATCCCACAAATTAAAAACTTACTTGATCAACTTCTTCTTTCAACGCAGGCTATTTTCTTCAGCGATGATTTTTTATTTTTTATTTCTTATTTCCTTTGGTGATGATTATGCTTTTTTCAATGGACTGAAAGTCTGAAAGGAGTTGAAGGGGTTTTGGCACCTTTTTGTTTTGTTTTGTTTTGTTTTGTTTTTTTTCTTTTCTACTTCTTTCTTTCTACCACGTGAGAGGGAAATGAGAATTGTTTAGTGGTGGGGCCCACTAATCTTAGGTGGCAATCCAACTAGATTTTTGGTCATTTATTTGGTCATCTCTTTGGGGCCTATAGCATTACTGTAATATAAAAGTTGAAATGCTACAAGTGTGCAATTTCTTTTTCAAGATGTGATTTCGGAAGGTAGAATGTTTTGTTTTTTAGTAAATTATGATTTCAACCTTTAGAGAAGTGTGGAATTGCATAGATTTTTGAACTTCTGTTTATTTCTTTTGATAAGATTTGAATGTTTTCACTTTATTTTGCTTTTATAAGGGAATTTTTTTTTTATAAAAAATGACCAATCAAATTCTATTCATTCTTTCCATAAGATTTGAATTAATGTTTCCACTTTATCTTGCTTTTTTAAAGTAACTTTTTTCTTGAAAAAAGACCAATCAAATTCTATTCATTTCTTTCAACAGGATTTGAATGTTTCCACCTTATTTTGACCCAAAGGTTATGGCTTATTGTAAATGTTTTTTTGAAAATTACACTTAATTTTTTTTGAACTTCTTGTAAATAGAGTGGGATGCTAAGAAACCAATTTTTTAACATGTTGCAAATAGAACGGGATGCTAAGAAACCAACACCCAGGCAATTACTGATTAGAGAGGCTCCCATGGACCCTATAAATACACACAACCCAAGCTTCCTGATGTGAAGCGACATCATAGTTTGGACTTTTTGTAAGCAACTTTGTATTTTTTAATGTTAAATATTAATAATAATTGGTTTCTTAGAAAACCTATTAAATTAGAGAATGACTTGAATATTTTTGTCATAGTAACAATTAACTATGACTGTCAATGGATGGTTCAGCCTAAACTCTAATGGTCGTGGATGGCAAGGACAACCTCTTGCCTAAAGACCTAATGACTTATTGACTTCTGCGACTTGAGGGTTACACAGGTTAATTGAAGACAATAAAAGAAATTCAAATCAGATAATGCCTCATCTCCCTTATCCATAATGTCCCTGTCACTTCGGAAGACGACCAGAGGCTTGGCTATGGTGACCCGAGTAGGTCCTGGAACTAGCACCTACATCTTTGCATTTGTCCTCCCTCTCTCTCTCATCACCGTCATTGTCTTCACTATCTCCCGAATTGCCAATAAGCTCAATCGTGACTTCCTCCAGGAGGTTTTTCATTCTTCTTCTTCTTCCTCATACCCATTTCATATCCTTCTTTTTTTTTTCTTTTTTGTTGTTGTTTTTGTTGTTGTTGTTGTTGTTGTTGTTGTGTGTGTGTGTGTGTGCGCGTGTGTGTTTGAACAATTAGAATGTTCTACTTGGTTTTTTTGTTAATTGGTTTAAAGAAATTTTGAATATTTTGGTTAGATTTAATGGTCAATTGTTGAACTAGTTCACGTTACTACTCCATGTTTGATGCAAAGACATAGTAATGCAAGCAATTCATGATTGAATGAAGATATGTGGACTACACTACCCCCATTTGTCTAAGGGGTAATTGGTTGATAGTCAGACTTAATCCAACCCAAAAGAAGGGATCCACCACTGAGGCACTCAATGGAGCTTAGTCACGTGTGTAGACACCCCATTTTTGACCGTCCTCAAGACTTGGACGTCACCATTGGAACACTTGGTGATTACCTTTGTTCGTGTTCGTTTGGAGTTCCCGGAGGTCTCGCCTACGCGCCTTGCCTCAGGATCTCCGAATTCGACTGTTTTGTATCTGGTTTTGCACCAAACACTTGTGTTTTGCCTTGGAGGGGCAGGGAATGCCTTGTGAGGCATCCCCACACATCACCGGCCATGGCTTGAGGCCACCGGCCAGTGATTTTATGCCATCGGCAATGTATATTGTCGGTCGGCACTCTTTGTTGCCGGTCGGCCATTTATTTTGCCAAAATGGCAATTTTGAATGGCCGATCACTGTTCATCTACTTTTAGTAGATATTTTGTGCCAGCTGTGATAGCTGGCACCCACTCTGCTCCCCTCCATACACGTGTATGAAGGGATTTCCCTCTTGGATGGCTTGTTTTGAAAGCCTTACAAGAGGGAGTTGCCTATAAGAAGAGGGCTCCTCTCTTGGCATGAGGGTTAGAAAACATTGTTAGAGAAGCTCTGGTTCTAGGTTTAGGGTTTTATATCTATCCTATATCTATATCTCTCATTCTCTTGTATTGTGTGTGTTTAAGCCTTAGTTTTGTACACAAACACACACTACCACACCTTTCCTTGGAGCTGAGGCCCTTGAGGGTTGTTTTTAGAGTTTTGAAGTTGATTTCAACCTCAAGAAGCTGCTGGAGCTCCATTGTTGAAGAAGGCCTACAAGGGTAATCACTTTTGTCCCCTTTTTACCCCATTTTAGCACACTACTTTTACCTATCTTGCGACTATTTTTTGGCTTTTCATATAACATAAAAAAGTTATGTTTTTAGGCCCTCTAAATAGTTGTTTTGGGTTGCTTCAAGCTTTGGGGTTGTTTGACCCCTCTTAAGCCTTGTAAGGCTCCATTTTGTGCCATTTTAGGTGAGCTCCGAGACCTTGGTGTTTGGGCCTCCTCACCACTGAAATCTTGAGGGATTTCAGAGGTGAGGATGGTGCCTTGAGGTCCCAAGAAGGAGAGGGCCACCCCCTCTCCTTGTTGTCCTTGAAAAGGGCACTTTTTGCCTCTTGAGGGAGCACCTAGCTTAGTATCATGTTGACCATGCCTTGGCTGTTTTTTTTTATGCTTATTATATCATGAAATAGCATTGAGTTGAGTTGGTTTTGGTACACCATGCTTGCTTAGCATACATGCCTTGTAATGCCATTTTGTTGCCTTAACATGCATCTAGGTTTTAACCCTTGTTCAAGCATGCTTTAGGCCTAGCTTTGTGAAGCTTTCATATTTATTTTGCCATGTTTAAGGTCTGTCCTTGGCTGTTTTGGTCGACCATAGCTTGCATTGCATGCCCCCTTTGCATTTTGGGTTTGTTGGCCTTAAGTATATAAGTGTGTAGCATGCCTTGTTTGTATCATTTCAATGGTTTGGAACCGCTTAACATGTTATCTCAGTCCTTATGACATGCTTATATGCTTGCATTTAATCCTCCTTCAATATGTTTAAAGGTTGTTACCTTATGCCCCTTGTTTAGGCCTCGGAGTATGCTTGCACTTTTAGACCACTTAGATGCCATCTAAGTGCACCCTTGGCTTTGTTTAAGTCTGCATTTGACTTGTTTTAAGTCCCCTTAGCCTTGTGATGTTTGGTGGACTTGACCTTGGTTTAAGCCTCCTTGGCTTGTCTTAAGCACTTGGGCCATTATGGCATGTTTTGCTTGCTCTGTTTAGTTGGTTTGGCACCTCCTATAGCATGATTTTCAGAGCTTCATTTCCATGTTAATTGTCCATGCTATGCCTCTTTTAAAGTGCGCTTAAAAGTTGCCTTTATGTGCTTAAATGTTGGTCAATGTTGTCATGTATGCTTGCATGTGCATTTGGCCTCATTTCCTTGGTTGATGGCCACTGTTTTGGGCTTCCTTAAGGGCTGCCCAAACGAGCTTGAGTCCATCCTTTGCTTGTTTGCATACTTACCTTGCATGTTTGCTTGCATACTTGCATAAATGCATTGTATGCCCATGTTGCATGCCAGTTCACATGCCTAGGTTGCACTCCATCTAGCATGCATGCCTTGCTCCTTGATTTAGTGATGGGAGTTGGGCCTTTGTTTGTTGGTTTGCATTGCATTTGAAATTAACATGCATAACTCGGTCTCTTGGGCCATCATGCATTGAAATGCGCGACTGATGGTTCGAGAACCAAGGACCAAGTCCCTTTGAGTCATAAACATGATAAGGGATATGGTTGGTGCATACATTGCTTGAATTACATTGCCATGCAAAGCTCTGTCCTCTGCTGCTGTCAAACAGATTCTGCAGGAACTTTTTGCCGATCGACTGCACAGAGTGCCGACCGGCAATCCCTCGGTGGCCGATGGACTCATTTTTGGCCGATCGCCACCAAATCACAGCCGATGATGATTCCCTCCAGCCTATGGCATTCCCCAACATCCAGTGAGCACATCCTGAGACTTTGGCAGTCTTCAGAGAAGCAGAGCAGGGAAAACAGAGGCAGCCTACACATGGCAGTGGACTTCCGAGCAAGACCCGAGTACGCGTGCATTGAGCCCTCTTCCCGAGGCCCTTTTTCTTGCTTTCTTAAATTAATTAATTTGTTTAATTAATTTAGTTGGTCTGTAATAATTAAATAGCTAGGTTAGTTAATTCATTATTTGAATTGTATCATTCTTTTGGTCCCTCCGAGCGAGGGCGAATTTGTAATAAGTGTGGGTGAGTGTGTGCATGTCTTCCAACCCCCACTTCTTTCTCCCTTTTACTTACCTGCTTTGATGGTTAGTAATACGTCATGTTTAAATCAGCATACCTTATGCTATGCATGCGAGCATCCATGCATTTGTCTCGCACGCACCGGGCTCGGTACATCATGCTAATTGCATTTGTACTTCAATTCCAAATTGAATACGTGCATCAATTGATTGCATTTCACATGCCATGTTTAGGTTAGCCGAGCCCACTCTAATTGCATCCTGTATGTGTTGCATTAGTCAATTTGACATGAACTAGGACCATGCATGTTGGCTAACTAGTTTATTGTTTTGGCACGGAGTACGATGTAAGTATTTTCATGCTTTAGCATATCGCATGCGTGTGAATGCTATCATGACTTAGGAGGTCCCACCATCTTGGGCGGCCACCTGAAGAACAGAAGATGTTGACTCTCAGTCATAACCGTGCTGATCGGCTCCGACAACTTCGTATACTTCTTGTTCGCGCGCCTTGTACGCCTGTTATCCACTTGAAGCTGTTCATTAGCGGGTATAAGAACTCACAATGTTTTCAAAAATTGATATCATGGTTAGTAGAGGCCGATCTTTGATCGGGCGAGCGGGGGTGCTCACGAAGTGACCTTCCCTAATTGTACCCAAGTTCTCGAGTCGAGGCAACTTTGGTGATGACGGACACGTGGCCTTTGGCACCGAGTCAGGGTTTCCTAAATTTCCCAAAATAAAATATTTAGGTGGCGACTCTGTATCTGGCAAAGCAGTCCATGTTTGGCACTTCTTTCAAAAATCTATTTTCTCAAAACGATTTGCCGGATTTGAACTCTTTGGTTTAGATTAAGAACCATGACAAAAATCGAGTCTGAACTGTAGTAGCGAGGCCCTCTCGGGGCGCGTCTACAACGTGCCGCAGGAAAACCATTATCTTCCTTAGAATAAACATGTTCTACTGAAATGAGATGCTATGATGTCCTCACGGAGCGTCCTTTTTCTAGTTCAAAACAAAAAAACGTGGCAAACTAGAACTTTTTCAATCCCCCATTTGTTTAAAATTTAGGTAGAGGCTTCTCTCTGGATGGTGTTGTTGGACCTTCATAGACTTACTACGGAGCTCGCATCAATAATTCAGACTGTTCAATATGTAGAACTCGTTGAGTACTTCATCTCTGTAAAAAATACAACGAATAGATATCGATAGCCACTTGATCATATCACATTTGTATATTTAAAATAAATTATTTACACATTTGATCTGATCAAGTGACTATCGATATCCAATCAATGTGATTTTTTGAAGAATGAAGTATTCGATGAGTCCTACATATTGAATGGTTCAGATCATTGATGTGGGTTCCATGGTGGATCCACGGAGGCCTAACAACACATTCCAGTCCGATTTGGACTAGAGAGAAGCCTTCTCCTATTTTTTTTTTGAAAATTATAAACCTTTTTAGATTGTGTTTGGTTGGACGATTTGATGAGAGAAATAAAAGAAAAAAGAAAGAAATGTAATATCACTTTTTGTTTGGTTATAATGGAAAATATTGGAGAAAAGAAAGTGAGAAGAAAATGCAATTCCACTTTTTGTCTTTTGGATTCACTTTATGCTTTTTTTTCTTTCTCAATTTCTCGACTCAACCATACATAGCTTGAAATTTGAATCCTATCAATTTTAACTCATTTTCTTTTATTTCCCTTTCCCTTTCCATTTCCTTAGCAAATTTTCCAACCAAACACAGCCTTAATGGATTGTTTCATGAGAATTCGTTCAAAATTAAATTAGCAGTTGTCAAACGTGAAGCATGTACAATTTAAGTAAGTAAAAACAAAAGAAAATGATAAAAAAAATTTATTATCACAATTTATGTTAATGCTCAAGTGATAAGAGCCTTCTTAATCCATCAAACCTCAATCTGTCCTAGCCAATCCTATTGAATGGCAACATACTGTAGATTTTTATAATTTTACCATGACCATTTCTTGCTTGGCAGTGGGTTGGAAACCTCCCGAGTTTGGATCCTTCAAACTCAACACAGATGGTACGACTAAGGGAAATCTAGGATTAGCCTTTGTGAAATGGATTATTGGAGACTATTTGAGTCACTAGGTAACTGGTTTTAGTAGGAATATTGGTGTGGCGTCCAGCATAGAGGCTGAACTTTGGGTCATAAGAGATGGTCTTAACCTATCAATGGAGCAAAATATTGTTAATTTGGAAGTTGAAATGGACATACAAGTTTTGGAACTTCTCATTCTGGGGAACACTAACGAGTATTACCACAATTTCAGCTTGTAGCTTGTTTTTCATGCTCATTTCGGATACGATAACCCTACAGTTCAAACTCTCGTGGTTCTGAATCTGATTTCACAAGTGCAATGTGAAATAGGTAAACATAAATGAGTCAAAATCCAGCAAATCTTTTGAAAAATCGATTTTGAATCAAAATGCCAAAAATAGACTACTTTGCCAGATTACAGAGTCGCCACCTAAATATTTTTGGGAAATTTAGGAAACCCGAGACTCGTGCCAAAGGCCATTAGTCTGTTATCACCAAAATGTCTCGGCTTGGGAAATTAGGTATGAGGGGGAAAGGTCATGAATTGAGCACTCCACTCACCCGATCAAAGATTGACCTTTACTAATCATGATGTGATTCTTATTTATATTATATGCTCTTGTTCCGGTTATTTGGCTATCTTACAATGTGATGCACACAAGTATAGACTAATTTGTAAAAGTTGGAACACTTTGATTTTATGTTTGTTTGCAAAATTGTTTTGAATATGTACCATTTGAAAACGTAATCTCATATGTACATTTGTCAAGTTATCCCAACTTAAGTAGTTAGCCTTCATCCACAGACATTCTGGCAAGTATATCACTTAAGCACTTAGCTTCATGGTAATCATGCTTTGGTATGGCAACACTAACATTCATGCAAGATGCTAATGCAAGAAATGCTCACCTAATACTCCAAGGCAAGTCAAAAGAAACAAAATAATTAGAAAAATGCATGTTCTAATATGCAAGTGACTAATGCAACACATGCAAAAATGCAACTAATAGGTTCGGTTGTCTAATATGTCATGTGAATCACTTTGATAGCATGTGGTGGCGCACGTATTTAAGGAAGTAATAAATGACAATGCCGTTAAAATGATGAACTGAACCCTATGCATGCGAGACAAATGGATGCAAATCATGGGAAATGCTAAAAGAAATATGATGCTTTACACTATCCATCTTAAGCAAGTAAATAAAAGGGAGAAAGAAATGGGGATTGAAAGACATACACATTATTACAATTTTGCCCTTGCGCAGAAGGATCCAAATAAATGCCCTAGCTAATTACCAAATTAACTAGTTATTACAAACCAAATGAAATAAATTAACTACACTTGCTAATTATTACAAATTTTGAATGAATAATACACTAGCTATCTACTAATTTATTATAACAAGGATATTATAATGATAATAATTACAACGCTACGTACAACAATAATTACACCAATAATTACAATAATAATAATAATGAAACAATAGAAGATGCACAAGGATCATATGCACGTCAATGAAGGCCATTTGCAAAAACTACTCTGTCTGTCTGTCCTCTGTGAAATTGCTCTATTTCACCTTCAGCAACTGTCCCCTGTTTCTACCAAATGTACTATGCTGACCAAACATTGAAGCCCAGTTGTCCCCAATGAAGCCCGGTTGGGTCCAAACAAGACCGATCGTGCCCTATTTTCATGCAGAAAAATATTTTTGTACTCTGAGGTGAAAATAGTGCAGACAGAGCCTTTCTAAGCACGGTTTGCTCTTTCTGCTTTTCTTTGTCCTGGGAAACCTCAAGAGAAGAATGAATTCATCCCTAAAACCATCAATGGTAGCAAGTTGATTGCTTGATGATTTCAAGCACGTTTGGACGAAAAGTTAATAATTGTAATGAAAGACAACTACCCTTCTCTCCTATCATGACGTTAACAGAAAGAGGGAGGTAAACACGCCTCAAAATTCATCAAAATATCATGAATTAATATATGATGGCTCTTGACACAATGGACTCGGTATAGCGTATGGCCGAATCCAGCCAATTTTATTCATCTTCTTTATGTCAGTTTTATTGATTTTAAGCCAATTTTGACTTACCTTTCCATTCTTTAATCATTTGTCCCAAAGTGATATTTAAGTCCACTAAATGAAGAGAAATGTCAAGCGAGAAGTGATTCTTAGCATGAAAGAAAGGCTATGCCTTGACGATGAACCTCCGAAGAGATTTAGCCATTGAGCATAGGACGTCTTTTTCTCATGCCTTGAATAACAATCAATCGCTTGAAATGACTCTCAAACAAAGAAAACCAAAAAATGAGGGAGGACGCAAAAATGATTATGTGAAGTTAATTATTACCCAAAATGGAACTCTTTACATAAAAACTAAGAAAAGAAAGCTATCAACTTAAATGACTCGTGTCTTAGGCCTAAACAACCGAAGCCATGAGGACGTACAACACAACAAGCAAAGTATTCAAAGCATAAACTAATTAGATGAATTAGAACAGCCCTAAAACTGCCTATAAAGTGCAAAAAAACTATAACGCCCCAAAAACAATTACAATAATCCAACCCAACACAATTAACGCAAGACAACATAATTAAAATAATAAATTATCATTAATCTGAATTGATATACAAATGTGACACATGCAATGTACATTCATAAATAGTTCATCCTGAACCCAAGCATATGCTGCAAGTAGTAAAGAGGAATGAAAGGTAAACAGATATTTGAATGCCCTAAGGGCTTACATCTTTCCAAGTCGTTACTTGGTTACAACAAAAGCGAGACTAACTCAATACAAATAAAGCCCTAGGCTGTACAAAAGAAAATGCAATAAAATAAAGCTCTTGTTCCAAAGTCCCTCCAATGCTATTGCCTTAGCAGAGGCATATCATCAACACCCGAAAATGATTTTTTCCCAAATAGGGTGGGTCAAAGCCCAGTAGGAACAATCTAACACAGTATATGGATCTTAACAAAGATATAAGTACAATATGCATTTATAATGCTAATGAGAAAACATTTATATTGTATATCATCGTAAAGTACTAAAATTCATAACTCAATCCTTTTTCCTTCTCATTAATTCAAGTTAAATCATTTCATCTCAATTCATGAGTCAATTTCATTATCTTTCAAACAACTCATCTAAGACTACAACTGAGTGGTTCAAAATTAACACGATCATCACACAAACAATTCAATTTGCCATTTTACGAAAATTTCGTCCACAGGATCGGCACCCATATATACGTGCGGTTTTACGAATTTCATCCTGGACACACAGGCCAACTTAATTTCAATGGAGTCCATCCCCTATCTCCTCTCAAGCAGTGGAGTACATCCATTTCTCCTCCTAAACAATCATACATATACAATGTATTTAAACATAGTCATATTCAATGACAACCAATAAGAGATTAGTTTCATTTTACCTAATCCTCATGCAATTTCTACAACAATCATAGCTATCATCTCCCGATAGCCCAATACAGATATTTATAAATAGATATTCAATCTCAAGACAGATAATTTATTCAAATTCCTAATGGTGTGAGGTAATACATATCCAACTCCACCATTTATATCAATATCTATCCAATTTTACATTTACGATACCAATTTCATTTATTTATACAAAATAAATATTCGAAACGTTTTAAGGCAAACTCCACTTTTCCCAAATATCAACCCAAATGTCAAAATCAACTATTTTGTCACACTATAACCTCATATTCATCCCCATAACCATTTATAACTCATTTGCTTAGAAACCCCTCTTTTGATTTTAAATCCAAACCCTAGGTTTGTTTACAATACCCCAAACTCCACCATTTTTACACAACAACCCATAACTAAGTTAAAAACCATATAAAAGTTTAGAAAAATCCTTACCTCAAAGAGAGAAGATGAGCAAAGCAAAGACGAAACTCCAATGACGCCGAAACCAAAGTCTATTTGGATCAAAACTATGATCTTGAGATGCTCACTCTTTTTAACAAAGGCAAGTAGGTGCAGAAATCACTAGAACTAGGTCAAAATGTAGAGAGTGCGTGTGTTTTAGAGAGAGAGGGTCTCAACTTTAGGGTTTAGAAGGAAATAGATTTGAAAAAGTGATGTAAAAAGTCATTTTCGCGATTTGATATACGTACAGTCCACTTGAGCGCAACAAGTGACGCTCAAGCGCCAGACATAATAAGTTGTTCCACTCGAGTGCAAGAAGTGTCGCTCGAGCGCCAAGACACAATGAAAGAGACGCTCACAGCTCGAGCGCAAGAAATGACGCTCGAGCATAGAAAACACACATCCAGTAGTTTTACAGAAATTTGACCAACCGCTCGAGCGCAAGAAGTGGCCGCTCAAGCTGAGCCCGTTCGAGCGCAAAAAGACCTGTTCGAGCGTAGAAAATACTCTTCTAGTAGTTTTGCAGGCCTACAAAAGTACTGAGAGTTTGCAAAGCCCGCTCGAGCACAAGAAGTGTCGCTTGAGCAGAGGAGTAAAATTCTGGGCAACAAGAGTTTGGAAAACAAGCAACCAACCAGTCCCAAACATAACCACAACAATCCAAAAGGCAAATTTAAGGGAAAACAAAGGGAATAAGAGATGAACCATAATACTAAATCATGGAACCTGAGTCTGGAGTACAACAAAGATCGAGTCAAAATCGGAATCGCTATAATCTCTCATCCTTAAAGAATTTCGTCTCCAAAATTTCAAATCAAGTTACAAGTCATTATTAAACCCTTTACAATAGTGATAATCTATCAATTTCAACGCCATGACCCATTCGCCGGTCATTCAATTTCATCAACTCGATACATAAGGTCCAATATTGAAAGTGCAGTTCGTATATTCCCAAAACATTTACAATGTTCATGGTAATCCAAGTTCCCAAACTTTACACAACATATACAATGTTTCCAAAAGTGATATAACACATACAATATTCCCATATTCTCAAAACATATACAATGCATATATTGAATCCGTGTTCTCAAAACATAAATGACATATACAATGTTATGATATTTCATTAATATAACAAAGTTCAACACATGATTAAATATCAACAAATAAGTCCGGATATTTTTACGGACCTCCGGTTCACACTCTCCAGTTGCTTCCTCAACCCTGTCATGTTTCCACAATACCTTAACCAAGGGAATTATCTTGCCTCGCAAGACTTGGTCCTAGGTATCCAAGGCTCTCACCGGTCTCTCCTCATACGAGGCATCCTCATCTACCTCTAAGTCGGTCCAATCCAACACGTGCAATAGATCTGGCTTATACTTCCGAAGCATACTGATATGAAACACGTCATGAACCCCAGAAAGCTGTGGCGGTAACCCCAAACGGTAAGCTACCTCCCCGATCCGCTCAAGGATCTCAAAAGGCCCAATAAATCGAGGGGACAACTTCTCACTCTTCTCAAATCTCATCAAACCCTACCTAGGTGATATCTTCAAAAAGACTTGATCTCCCATCTCAAAAGACAAAGATCTCCTCCTATACTCGGCATAACTTTTCTAGCGACTTTGAGCCGTAACTAACCGCTTACGGATAAGTACCACCTTCTCTGTCGTTTCCCGAACCAACTTCGGCCCCAACAAAGATGCATCACCCACCTTGGCCCAACACAATGAAGATCTACACGGTTTGCCATATAAGGCCTTAAATGGTGCCATGCTAATACTCAACTGGAAGCTATTGTTATAAGCAAACTCCACTAAGGGCAAGTGCCTCTCCCACGACCCCTTGAAGTCAATGACATAACCTCAAAGTATATTCTCAAGGATTTGAATAGTACGCTCAGACTACTTGTCAGTCTGAATGTGATATGCGGTGCTAAAGGTTAATTTAGTGCCCAAGGCACTTTGCAAGCTCTCTCACAATCGAGCTGTAAAACGTGGATCTCTAACCAAAACAATCGTCACAGGGGCTCCATGCAATCTCATTATGTCCTGATGTAAAAGTCAACAAGATGGTCTACCGAATCACCCACATGCATAGGTAAAAAGTGTCCTGACTTGGTCAACCGGTCAACTACCACCCAAATGGCATCACTACCTCGTTGAATCCTTGGAAGGCCCACAACAAAATCCATCATGACATGCTCCCACTTCCACTCGGCTATAGGCAAGGGTTGCAATAAACCCACTAGCCTCTAATGCTCGGCCTTCACTTGCTAACAAGTAAGGCACTTTGATATAAACACGACTACATCCTTCTTCATACCTCTCTACTAAAACTGGCGACTAAGATCGTGATACATCTCTGTGCCTTCTGGATGCACCACAAGGCGTGAATGGTGAAACTCTCGGAGTACTTCCTCTTGGCAAAACTCCGGTGCGAACAAATGGTCACGGTGTAGACACCCCATTTTTTACGGCCCTTAAGACTTGGGTGCCACTAATTGATCACTCAATGATGAATGTGTATGCTTGTCAAATGCTTAACTTCCTCAGCAAGAAATCTCAGTGTTGAACCTATAAACCTTGTGCCTTGTTTTGAACCAAATCAGTGGTTTTTCAGGCCTGTGCATCCAGGGACCTGCAGACCCACTAGTGTGGCATGCCGGCTACTAGTGCAAAAAACCAAATATTTTCTGCCAACTATCCCTACAGATGTATGCACCATTCCAACTGTATTTGTAAGGATATTTTCGAGGGTCTCTCATATATTTCTATGTATAGATGAACCTCTCTTTGGAGAGAAAATTTTTGGAAAATCTCTCTCTCTCTCTCTCTCTCTGTCTCTCTCTCTCTCTCTCTCTTACAACATACATAACCTTTGCCTAAACACTCTAAACCAAACCTAGAGAGTTCCTTGCTGAGGTGATTTAAGCTTGCATTTTAGCTCTTGAGGCACTTGAAAGTGTGAAATTAGTGGTTTGCAACTCAAGAGATCATTCATCTTCAAGAAGTATACATTCTAGTGCTTTTGTACCATCACTACTCTACTTGTTTTCTATTTTTTCTTGCTGTTTTTGAGCTGTTTATTACCTGTCTTTTTGGGTTGAAACTTTTGGTTTTAGGCCATTAAAGATAGAGGGGTTGATAACCCTTCTTTGAACCTTGCTTCTAAGGCCTTTGCCCTTGTGTTTCCCACCTTCTCATCAACTTTTTTTGAGCTTTTTACCACTGATTTTCAGAGGTTTTTTAGAGGAAAAAAAATCATGTTTTGAAGTCCCGAAAGTGAAGGTGTTAGCTTCCCCTCCTTGTGCTTGTGTGCTAGTTTTAATCCCTCAACGTTTTAGTTAGTTATTGTAGTTGTTTTTTTTCTTAATTCCAACACTTTTTTGTACTATTTTAGGATTATTTTAGGATTGTTTTTATGTGTTAGTTTCATTCATGCTTTGTATTGCATGCTTGTAGTATAATGGTCCTTATAGGCTTGGTGGTTTAGGCCTTAGCCACAAACCTATTTGAGTTAATAGCCTTTATTTCTTACTTTCCATACTTGTGTTCACCTCTAAGCATCTCTACAACCTCCCTCATTTCTTTTTTTATTTTATTTTATTTGCTTTGAGAGTTGTTTAAACTGATGGATTGTTTAAGCTTGAGATTGAGGTCATTGTGTTTAATGGTTTAATCTCTTCGAAGGTTCATTACCAACGGCATGACATCTCTCTCATGCCTAAAACAACCCTTTGTTTGACACTTCTTTCCATTAGAGGACTTAATCTTCATTTTTGGACTAAATGAATTAAGGAATGGAAGGTAATTAAAATGAAGTAATAAAACTTAGACTAAAATGAAGCAAGATAATATGGTAATTTGGTGTTCAATCAGACGTTAATTGAACACATGGAGACTTGAGTCATTTCATACTTGTTAGTGATGAAATGGTTCAAGTTTATAAGGTCAACCACTTCCCATGATCAATCCATGATAGGGAGGATGTTTTGTGGGTCTTTCCTTACCATTTATTGAAATTGAATCCCTTGGTTCATAAGTTATCACGCAATGAAATTGCGTCGATTGATGGCTTGTGAATCAAGCCTACCCTTCCTTTGACTTGTTTCCTGATAAGGAGAGATAGGGTGGACAAACATCCCCTGAGAATACTCTGGTTCGTGCTCTGTTTGTTCTCTATTGCTACAGGAAAGAACCAACATTAGTGGCCGGTAGGCCACTACTTCTAGGTTGTCAGCTACTTTTTCCAAGCAGGCAGTGTCATTTTTCTAGTAGAGCAAAGCAGAGGCTGATGTGAAAAAATAGTGCAATTTTCTAACTGTGCAACAGAGGCATTCCGGTAGCAAAACGGAGAGCATTATTGGGTGGAAATCCACATCCATGCATGAACCTTCCCTCGATTCTCGAGATCCATTAAAATGATGTTGTAATATTAGTATGTTATACATAGAGTAACTAATTAGTTAAATTAGTTAGAATAGCTAGTTAGTTTTGTGTTGTATTTATTTAATTAGCTAGAATAGTTAGTTAAATTTGTTGTTATAAAAATTAGATAATTAGCTAGTGTAGTTAATTTATTCCATTTGGTTTGTAATAGTTAGTTAATTCATAGTAATTAGCTAGGACATTCATTCGGACCCTTCTGCGCGAGGGAAAACATGTAATATTTGTGTATGTCTTCCAATCCCACGTCTTTCTCCCTTTTATTTATCCGCTTATGACGAATAGAATAGAACATCATGTTTACTTAGCATATTCCATGATTTGCATCTATTTTGTCTTGCATGAATCAAGGCTCGGTTCATCATTCTAATGAGCATTGCTGTTTATTACTTCATTGAATACGTGTTTAAACGCATGCTATCGAATTGTTTCATATGTCATAATCAGTAGCCGAGACTATTAATTGCATCTTGCATGTGTTGCATTAGTCATGTTGGATTAGTTAGGAGCATGCATATTTTCTAATTCATTTGTTTCTTTTGGCTTGTCTTGGAGTACGAGGTGAGCATTTTTTCTCTTTAGCATATCGCATGCGTGTGATTGTTGCCATGTCGAGCATGATTACCATGAGGCTAAGTACTTAATTGATATAACTCTTGAATGCCTGTGGATGAAGGCTAGTTGCTCAAATTGGGATGATTTGATCAATGTGCATATGAGATCATTTTTTTAAGTGGTACATATTCAAACACATGTTAAGCAAACATGAAATCAAAGTGTTCAAATTCTTGCAAATTAGTCTATACTTGTGTGCGTCACATAGTAACAATAGCCTAATAATTGGAACTGTAATAACCCTCACCACTGATTACTGATTAAGCTACTGATTACTGCTAAACTGAGACTGATCATAATAAGTAATTGAACTGACTGAAAAACTGAACTGATTGATTGATAGTGCTAGTTTGAACGTATATCTATCTGTTGACTGTTAAGTTATCTGTTCATGTTTTATGCTTTAAACTGCAAATTGAAGGCCTTATCGGCGGCCGAATCTGGAATTAATTGTTGATTTGTGTTAGTTAGAATTTATGGGATTTTATAGTATATTTATCTGAAATGTGATTCGGTATGATTAAATTAGGATAAATAATGTTAAATTGCAAAGTTGGCCTTATTCACAATTTTGCCACTCAAGTGGCCACTATCTAAACATTTTGAGCTTCATTATACATTAGACAACACATCTTGTTCATTCTTCTTGAGCTCCTAGCCGACCAAGAGAGAGAGAGAGTGAGAGAGTTGAGTTCATCTTGTTGATTTGCTTGGAAATTGAAAGAATTGTTAGAGAATTTGCCAAATTGAACCTCTAGACTTGTGATTGGAGACCTAAGGTAGAGATTCTATCCCTTGGTTTATGTATTTAAGTTGTATCTTCATGAATCATGGAAATTTAGTGAGTTAAAGTCTAGAATTGATTCTATAGGTTGAATTGAAGCTCATTTCATGCATACATGCCTATATTGATGAGTTTAAAGTTGTCTTCATTGAAAATTGTCACATGCATGTTCATATTTTTGCTAAGAACCATGAATTTATCTTGTTTTGAAAAGAATTGGCTCAGTTGAGCTAGCATTTGAAGCTTTGAAGTGTTTAAATTCATGCATGTCATGTTTATCATGTTCTTGAAAGTTTGGTTTGAAATTGAGTTTAATTGAACTACCTTTGGGCTTTGATTTTACAAATTGACCTTTGAAACATGTTATATTATGAGTTTTGAAGTGTTTTCCAGAAAATTAGCCCAAAAGGATCGAATTTGGTGTTTTAAAACTTGGTTTTGAGCTTGAAGTTCGAATCTGGAATTTCCAGAATTTGGACTTTCGCTCGAGCGGGATTAATGGCGCTCGAGCGGGAAAATCGTGTTCCCAGCACTTTGTACTGTTTTACAGTCTGCTCGAGTGGGGTATTGGACCCTCGAGCAAGGACTTGCTTCACACGCTCAAGCGGGTATCGAGCGCCAAATCGAGCGTGATTTTCACACATCCAGTACTTTTTCAGTACGCTCGAGCGTGAAAGTTTGCGCTCGAGCAGAGGCTTTTGTTTGCATGTCCGCTCGAGCGGGGAATCCCACGCTCGAGCGAGACCTCTGTTTTCTGAAAATTCTAAAAATGTTTTTAAAGTGCATCTTTGCATCCTCATTTCATTCTAGGCATTCTTAGGCCTAGTTTAAGGCATCTTAATAAGGATATTGAGGTAGAACTACACCGAGTCAAGATAGGGATTAAGTTACTATTTTCCCAACTGTGTAGCTTAGTGTGTGTTCACTCTGTAACTGTGTAGGGTTGGCATCCGGAGACTCGCTCTAGCTTATTTGTAGCCCAGAACTCTGTGAGTAACAATGTTGTAAGGATATGTTCGAAAATGAATATTTTCTGAATAATCAACTGAACTGTTTTCTGAACAGTTTACTGTTAACTGAATGAATGTTTGTCCTCTATTCTGAACTGTATTGTGGCATCCTTAGCAACTATTGTTACTGTTACTGCTACTGTTACAGAGATCTCTGTCGGTTCCCAAGTTTGGAACCATTACTGATGGCCATCATTGACTGTTCGGTCTTTCAAGACCTATTGTTTACTGTACTGTTCTGCTAATGGATGTATCGCATATGACTGTTATGACTGAATGACTGATACACTGAATCAATTGACTGTTTTCAATACCGAAGGGACATTCATTCTTAATCTCTTTACGCATTATGTTATTCACTGGGCTTTAGCTCACTGCTCATATATATATATGTAGGTGTACAGGCACCAGACCGGAGCTAGGAGCGTGGGTTAGACTCCCTTTTTTCAAAGCCAACCACTGTGCCTCACTGTGAGGTTCCGAGCCTGTCAAGTTAGGGCTTCGGGGGTGTTGTAGTTTCCCCCTTTTTGTGTCGGTTATGTAATTACTGTTTAGATTGAATGTTTTTGTCCTGTACTGTCTTAATAGGGATCACGTCCCTGATCTGGATAATTGTAAATATTGTACATACTGTTTTGTTTCTGAATGTGAATCTATATGTAAAGTCTTTTTGCATACAGACTGTCACAGCTCATTGGACATTGTCTATTTACTGTTTTGGCTTCCGCCATGCCCCTGTGCTCTGTATTATTGTTTGACTGTTAAGCAGGCCTTCGGTAATCACGGATTACTGGCCGGTTACGATGCTAAACCCATGGGGGCAGGTTTGGGTCGTGATAGGAACAAGGGCATATAATGTAAATAAGATTCGCATCATGATTAGTAGAGGCCGATCTTTGATCGGGCGAGTGGGGTGCTCAAATCATGACCTTCCTCTCTCGTACCTAAGTTCCCGAGTCGAGACATTTTGGTGATGACGGATTAATGGCCTTTAGCACGAGTCTCGAGTTTCCTAAGTTTTTCAAAAATATTTAGGTGGCGACTCTATAATCTGGCAAAGCAGTCTATTTTTGGCATTTTGATTCAAAATTGATTTTCCAAAAGATTTGTCGGATTTAGACTCATTGGTGTTTATCTATTTCACATTGCACTTGTGAGATCAGATTCAGAACTACAGGAGTCTGAACTGTAGGGTTAGTCGTATCCGAAAGGACCACAAAAAGTCAAGCTACACACAGTATCTCACACTCATGTTGGGATACACATTTAAGCCCTTCTCCACCTTCCCACTGGAGATCTTCTCTCGGAGGGATTCTACCTCAAGGTCACCCTTCTGTGCTTCTAACACTCGATTCATGAGTGTAGGTTGGGCAACTACCGTAAACAAGGTCGTAGACTCAACAGACTCGCTAAGATGCAACTCAAACTCCCCAAGAGCACCCATCATCTCCCACTCTCGGATGGCAATACTAGCCACACTACTAACAGACTTCCTACTTAAGGCGTCAACTACAACATTGGCCTTCCCCAAGTGATAATGCAACTCAAAATCATAGTCCTCTATGAACTCCATCCACATCCTCTGCCTCAAATTCAAGTCATTCTGTGTAAACAGATACTTCAGACTCTTGTGATTCGAAAACACCTCAAATTTCTTCCCGTACAAACAATGCCTTCAAATTTTTAAGGCAAAGATCACCACCGCTAACTCTAGGTCATGAGTATGGTAGTTCCTCTCATGAGTCTTCAACTGCAGGGATCCATAGGCTACTACCTTCCCTTATTGCATCAATATACAACCCAAACCTTCCCGTAAGGCATCACAATACACCGAATAACCTAAACCCCTCTCCGGAATAATCAAAACTGGAGCAGTGGTAAATCTAACCTTAAGCTCTTGAAATGACTTCTCACAAGTTTAACTCCACACAAATTTGATCACTTTCCTCGTCAATCTAGTCAACGGTGAGGTTAGCCTAGAGAAATCTTTCACAAATCTACGGTAATACCCTGGCCAACCCCAAGAAACGACAGATCTTAAAAGCATTCTTAGGTTGTGCCCAATCTTGCATTGCCTCAATCTTGGATAAATCTACAGTCACCCCTTCCCTGGATACCACATGACCTAAGAACTTAAGTTCCCTTAGCCAAAATTCACACTTCCCAAACTTAACATACAACTTGTGGGCTTTAAGAAACTCAAGTACCACTCGCTAGTGTTCCTCGTGCTCCTCCTTGGAGGGTGAATAAATCGAAATGTTGCCCACAAAGACAACCACAAAAAGGTCTAGGAACTCCCGGAAGATTCAGTTTATCAAGTCCATAAATATAGCTGGGGCATTCGTTAGCCTAAAGGGCGTCACAGGAAACTCATAATGGCCATACCGCGTACGGAATGCTATCTTTGGAGTGTCCTCCTCCCTTACTCTCAACTGATGATAACCCGATCTTAGGTCTATCTTAGAGAAGCAACAAGATTCCTTAAACTAATCAAACAAGTCATCTATACGAGGTATTGGGTACTTGTTCTTAACAGTTACCCGTCTTCGGAATGTCCTCCTCTCTTACTCTCAACTAATGATAACCCGATTTCAACTCTATCTTAGAAAAGGATCAAGATCCCTTCAACTGATCAAACAAGTCATCTATACAAGGTATTGGCTACTTGTTCTTAACAGTTACCCGGTTCAACTTCCTATAATCAATACAAAGTTGCAAAGCTCCATCTTTATTTTTAGCAAAGAGAGCCAGTGCTCTCCAAGGTGAATTACTAAGGCGAATAAAACCCTTATCTAATAACTCTTGGAGTTGAATCTTCAACTCACTAAACTCGGCTAGTGCGAATCTATATGGTGCCATGGAGATCAGTGTCGTACTAGGCGCTAAATCGATAGAGAACTCGATCTCTCGATGAAGTGGCAAAGTAGTAAGGTCCTCGAAAAAACATCCGGGTAATCACAAACCACCCTTGGTAACTCAACTCGGACTTCATTACACTCACTACTCAAGAAGTTAGCAAGAAGGCAACTAAGTTCACTCTGTCCACACGGATCATATACCAGTGATAAGGCTTTATCCACCCGGTCTCCCAAGAAATAAAAGAAATCACCACTTAAGGTACATAAATTAACCCTCTGACGGTATCAATCTATAACAGCCCGGTATAACAATAACCAGTCCATACCCAAAATAACATCAAAGTTAGACATGTCAATCAACACAAATGAAAAAGGAAGTTTGCGACTGGCAACCTCTACACAACCCCGACACCTCTGCTTTAAAATCATCTCACCACCAATAGGTGACTCTGCACAAATAAGAGATGCTAATCGAGCCAACCCTAACCCCAAAACCGATGCAAATGCAAATGAGATAAGTGAATGGGATGCACCTGTATCAACCAACACATTAGTAACCTAATTACAAAACAAGAAAGTACCTCTCACTACCGAAGGCGTTGATACTAGATCTGGCACTGTAATAGCATACACATATCCGATGGGTCTCTGCTCAACCTGCTTATCCCGTGGAGCATGTGCCTGATGTATTGACTGAGCCGAAAAGGCTCCCTGGTTGGCCCCCGAGGCCTGTGCTGACTGTGCAGGCTGGTGGCTCTGTGTCAGCCTCGAACCAGACGCACCAGATGTGCCACCCAACTGAGGACAAAATCTCTTAATGTGCCCCTCCTGCTGTAGATGCCCCATTTTTTACCGTCCTCAAGACTTGGACGTCATCGTTTGAACACTCGATGATCTTCCATGTTCATGTTCGTTTTGAGTTCTCGAAGGTCTCGGCCGCGTGGCTTGCCCTAGGATCTCTCAACTTGTTTGTTTTGTGCTTGGTTATGGACCAAGGACTTGTGGTTTTGCTTCTGAGGGAAGAGGGTGGCTTGTTGGCCATCCCCACACCCCATCGGCTATGGCATGATGCCATCGGCCTTACTTCCTTGCCATCGGCCATAAATGTTGGCCGGTCGGCACTTTTGTTGGTCGGTCGGCACTTATTTTGGTCGATCGGCCATATTTTCTAGCCAAGGCCTTTTCTTTGCCTTTTTCAGGCATTGTGCATGCCAGTTGTGCCAGCTGGTGAGCACAGACTCTCCCCTCCATACACGTGTATAGAGAGATTTTAACCAAAGCTTAGCTGCTCTAAGAAGCTTTGAATTTGATTTACTATAAAAAAGGAGCCTCCCCTCCCTTTCCAGAGGTTCAACAAAATAGATATAGAGTTCATATATCCCTCTCTCTATATATCTCTCTCTATGTTTGTGTGTGTATTGGTGACCTAAAGTGTGTTTTTGTTCTTACTTTTGCACTAGAGCACCTAGTAGAATACCTTCTTATGGTTGCTGAGGCACTAGGAAGTTGGTTTTAGAGTTCTTGGGCTAATTTTGATCCAAGGGAGTGGCTAGAGTTGTGTTCTTGAAGGTGTTCTTCAAGGGTGAGCAACTAACCTTTTGTTTCTCCTTTTTGGCTAAAGCTTTTAGACCTATTTGCATATTGTTTCAAGCTTAACTATAAACTGAAAAAAGTTCTATTTTTGTGTGTTTAAGATGATTGTTTAAGGTCACTTTTTGGTTGGGGGTTGTCTACCCCCTCTTAGGCCTTGTTTGGCCTCGTTTTGAGCCACCTCTTTTGGCCTTTGTTCTTGCCTTTGCATGACCTTTCTACCACTAAAATCCAAAGGATTTTCAGTGGTGGAAATGTAGTTTTAGAGTCTTGTATAGGAGAGGGACACCCCCCTCTCCTTGTGTCTCATATGCTTGTGTTATTGGCTCGTAATGGTAGCATGTTTGCTTAGCATGTTTTGACTTCATTTCAGCATGTATTAGGCCTTATTTTTCCATATTACACCTCTATATAAAGTTGGTTTAATAGCTTCTTGCATGCACCATGCACATGCCTTGTAATCCCCCCTATTGCCTTAACATGCATCTTGCATTTGGACTATCATGCTTTCATATTTTGGCTCAACTCAAAGGAACTTTTAGTCATATTTCAGCATGCTAAAGCTCTATTTGGTGTTCTTTTGATCATATATGACATGCTTTGTACAGCCATAAGGCACCCTAGCTTGTTAGCTTTGAGGGTCTAAGTCACATGAGTGTATTACTTGGCTCATTTCAATGATTTGGCATCATCCCATATGTTATTTCAGTCCATGTTTCATGTTCGTATACTTGCACTTGTCATCCTTTCAAAGCTTTGAAGAGTTGGTGTCTTATGCCTCATGATTGGACCATTGTGTATGTCTCCATGCTTAGGTCCTTGGGATGCCATCTAAGTGGGTTTTTGGGCTTATTTTGATATGCCATAACTCTGATTTTAGTTGGTGAAATCATGCCATGTTTGGTTTTGATAGGTGTAGTGTAACACCCCTTTGTTAGCCTTGCATGTCTCATGTTTTGTGCTCACCTTTCTAGCATGTTTTGGCCTCATTCCATGCATGTTCTAGCCTTGTTTTGGTCTGCCTTGGGACTATTTTGGGTCACCTTGCCCCTATGGGGCTTGGTTGATATGGCCATTGTGCAAGTCCCTTGGTAAGCTTTAAGCTTTGAGCCTTCTTGCATGCTTTGTTTGTGTTATATGTGCGGTTTGGCATCATTCCTAACATCATTTCAGAGTTTATGGTGTTGTCATATATCCATGTTTGTTACTCTTTATGTGCGCTTAAGAGTTGTCCTCTTGTCACCTAGCCTAGGGGCCAATTGGCATGCATGTTTGTTTTGCACTTTGGCACCATCATTTTAGCACTTTTGGGCACTGATTGTGGCATGGCTGAGGTTTGTCCATCTTCGGTATAAGTCCATTGGGTATGTGGTTTGCATTATATGCTCGCATGCTTAGATTGCACTACATTGTGCATGCTTGGCACATTACATGTTTGCATGTTTAGGTTGCATGTCTATTGCATAATTAGTTGCATTGCATGACATTAATGCATACTTGTTGCATGCTTGGGTTGTTTGCAGGTTTGCTTGCGTACTCATATTGCATTGGGTTTGTTTGCATGCCATTAGTCTTGTTGCATTGCATAATGTCCCAATATTGCATTGTACTTGGCATATTTGCATTGCATTGTGTTTGGTTTGGGGTGTCAAACCAAACACGAGGAACGTTCGAACTTGAAGTGATGAAATGTGCCTCAATCATCGGTCGTCGAAACTCTTGATCCAACATGATAGAGTTCTAGGCATTCATGTGTTTTGTGCATTCATTCCATATTGAACCGTACATTTGGCTCCTTTGGCCATCATGCATCGACATGCATGATTGATGGCCCGAGGGTTGAGAACCATACTCCCTTGAGTTCAAGACATGATAGGGAGGGTGTTTGTGCACACATTGCCTTGAAAATGCATTGCTATGCTCTGTTTGTCCTCTACTGTAGCAAAACAGCATTCTGCTGGAAGATATGGCCGGCTGACCATCTTCAGTGTCGATCGACTAAACATTGTTGGCCAGGATCCTCACAAATGGTCGATGAGCAATTCCACATGGCCGATGTTCCTATATTTTGGCCGGTGACATCCCACAATGCTCAAGGAGTGGTTCGGAAGCATCCTTGGGAGTTGTGCAATTTTCAGAGATGTAAAACATTGCAAACAGAGGCAACATGTGGCCTGGCAACGAGTTTCCGAGCGAGGCAATCGAGTATGCATCATTTAATCATTCTGAGGCGGAGCTGCGGCGGCCTCTTTAGTTTCATAGCTTAGTTAATTTGTTTAAATTAGTTAAGGGTTTTGCAATATTTAATTAGCTAGGGTAGTTGATTAATTATTCGGTTTGTATTATTTTTTCGGACCCTTCGTCGAGAGGGAGAATTTTGTAATAAGTGTACGTGAGTGTGTGAATGTCTTCCAACCCCACGTCTTTCTCCCTTTTACTTACCTGCTTTCAGTGGTTAGTTTTAGGTCATGTTTCAATTAGCATTCCCATGCTCGCATGTTTTCGTCCATTTATCTGTATTTCATGCGCCGGGCTCGGCGCATCATACTAACTGCATAGTATTTCAATTTCAACTTGAATACGTGTATCGAGTTGTCGCATTCCACATGCCATTCTTAGATTGGCCAAGCCTATTCTAGTTGCATTTTTGCATGTGTTGCATTAGCCATTTTAACATAAACTAGGATCATGCCTTTGATTACTAACTAGCTATTGTTTTGGCTCGGAGTACTAGGTAAGCGTTTACGCTTTAGCATACCGCATGTGTATAAGTGTGGCCATGATAGCATGCTTGCTATGAGGCTATTTGCTTATGTGATATAATTGCCTGAATGCCTGTGGGTGAAGGTTGGGTTACTTGAATTGGAACAATTCATCGAAATGCGAGTTTTAAGCCCACTTGAGAGTGGCAAAATCATGATTTTTTAAGCCCACTTGAGGGTGGCAAATCCACGTCTTAGCCTATTTGCGAGTAGCACCTTCAAACCATTTTCAAACAAACAAACATGAGATGATTTGTTCCAACTTAGGCGATCTAGTCTATACTTGTGTATTGTGCGCATCACATAGTAATTCTAGCTAATAACCGGAATAAGAACGCATATGTTTTCAAAAACAAGATATCATGTTTAGTAGTGGCCGATCTTTGATCGGGCGAGCGGGGGTGCTCAGTGCATGACCTTCCCCAATTGTACCCAAGTTCCCGAGCCGAGGCAACTTTGGTAATGACAGACACGTGGCCTTAAGCACAAGTCAGGGTTTCCTAAATTTTCCCAAAATAAAATATTTAGGTGGCGACTCTGTATTTGGAAAAACAGTCCATGTTTGGCACTTCTTTCTTAAAAATCAGTTTTCCAAAATGTTTTGCCGAATTTGGACTCTTTGGTGATTTATCGGTCTCGCATTGCACTTTGCGGGATTAGATTCAGAACCGTGACATTTGAGCCCGAACTGTAGTAACAAAAGCCCGAGAGCGCGTCCACAGTTTCTGGCGACTCTGCTGAGGATACTGAGAACTTGACTCGAACTCATGCTATCTTGTTTTGACTACACTTGTGTGTCTCTTTGCATTGCATTTGCATTGGTGCGCCTAGGACACCGTGTTTGCCGTATGCTATTCATGAACGGTTTGCTTGAGGCTCACTTTGAGAAGCATGCCATAAGGCTGACTGGTTGCGGGCTCTGTTACGACGGGAACACAAACCTCGGTTTTCACCGAGGCACCCTCTTTGACCATTCGTCCTAGTGCATATCGGAATCCATAGTGACTATTCCAAACTATGACAGGTTGCTTACCCGATTGTAGGTTGTTTGAAAACCGCTGTGGGCGCAGTGAAACCTTAGCTCCTGACAATAGGACAGGGAAACCCTACCCCAACATAGGGGTGTTTTGGCCCTTCCTTGTTTGTTATGTGCTTTTTGAGTTGGCCTCTACAGGTATGCACGCATCAGTCTGCAAGTTTGGGTATCAGGCCTGCGGGCATCAACATCAGTACTTTGAGAATCAGTTATATTTGCGAGTATCAGATTTAGATTTGGGGGCAGTGATTTGGGAACAGTGATTAGTGGTTGAGAATAGTCCATTCAGCTTATGTTTTGCCAACTGTGTGTTATCTTTATTTAAGCTGTTATGCTGTCCATTTTTCTGTTCATTATTTCCTTATTATGCTTTATTTATCTTTTTGCAAGGTAGTATAGCACCATTGCATCCGACCAGGTAGATATCCCCCGAGCACTCTGGGTTAGAGGTCGTAGACTTAATCGATCTAGGGATCTGATAGACGGACAAACAATATTCCTTTCTTTAACCCCGGTTACCAAATGGAGGTCGAAAAGGCGCAGTGTATCGGTACAGCGGTCGTCAGATCAGTGGTCTACCCACCAGTAAACAGTCAGGTTGAGGTCTCCGTTTCCATTGAAGGGATAGATATACCAGTTATTCAGCTAGATCAGCATAACATGGCAGGAATGGAGCAGATGATGCATCAACTCCAGGAAAGTATGAGAACTATGTAGCAGGACGCTACCCGTCAAATAGAATTTGCCAAACAACAGGCCGAGGTCATGGCCCAACAGGCAGAGTTAATCACCAGGTTACAGCAGCAAACTGGAACATCTACTTCACACCAAGTTCCTCCCCCACCAAGAGCTCCAATACCCGGGGATACACCAAATGTCCAGGAAGATATGGACGTTCCGACAGGGCCAGCTTTGCCTCCAATCCTACCCCAGCTATCCAAAACACCTACCAACCTACCGGATTCTCCCTTTGAGTTTGAGGTGGACCCCACAGCATTGAAAGTGAGCAAGCTTGAAAAGCTGTTCAAGAAATCTCAGGGTGTGAAGTCCATTCCAGATATTGAGGATGGGTACACTGACTCGGCCGTGACGCTGCCAGATCAGTTTAAAATGCTGCACATCGACCGCTTTGACTGGTCTGGGGATCTTATGGTGCATTTACGGTTGTTTCAGATATACTGAGGCCGACGGGCCTCTCTAGATTGTAGAAGCTTTCTTTGTTTGGCCGGACCTTGTCGGGTGTAGTGGCCATCTGGTATGCAAAACTGGAAGATTCCGTTAAGAGAAAGTGGGAGGAGATGGCCGAGGCCTTCATAGCTCAATACTCCTACAATACACAGATCGAGGTCACAACCCGTGACCTTGAGACAACTAGGCAAGAGCTGAAGGAGAGCTTCTCTGATTTTGTAACCCGATGGAGGGCCAAGGCCTTGATGATGACCATTAGGCTTGTTGACAAAGATCAGATTCGGATGGTTGTGCGCAACCTCCAGCCCAAGCTTATGCAGAATATGATCGTTCTCCCCCTCCCCACCTTTGCAGATTTACATGAGATAGAGGTGCAGATCGAAGACGCTATGAAGTAAGGCCTCATTGATAATGAAAGAGAACAGCCCAAGAAGACATTCAACCGTAGTACGAATGCAGGCACAAGCAGTGCTGCAGCTGCCAGAGCTTCAGATGTGAGTATGGTCACCACCACCACCACTCCAAGAACCCTTTCAACTACACCATTCACCGGTGCATCCGGAAGTAGCTCACAAACAACCAAGTTTCCACCCAGAGGCCAAAGAACCTTTACCCCACTATACATGTCTTTGTCTAAGGCTTTGGGGGTTTTGATCAGGAAAGGACACTTGAAACCCCTAGAGCCGCGGCCATTGCCAGAAAAACTTTCCCCTTCCCACAACCCAGCTAAATACTGCACATTTCACCAACAGCATGGTCATGACACCGACCAGTTCTATAGATTGCGTCACGAGATTCAGGATCTCGTTGACAATAGGGTGATTGTGCCTCCGGAGAAACCGAATGTCACAACCAACCCTCTCCCACCACATAACCAAGCTCCACCTCCCAAACGCATCAATTTGATCCAAACAAGGGTTGTGTCATATGACCCTAGTATATATATCACCCCTTCCTACCTACCCAAGCCGAAGGTGTTCATTCCTGACAGCACTGACTTGTGCATGTTGGACATCTCCATAACCCAACCTGAAACGGTGGTGGTAGCTATCGAAGATAGAAGTGGGTCGACTGCGGAGGCAGATGAGAATGCAAATACAGAGCCTAAGAGGTCTGCAAACTTCATGTACAACCCGAGCAGTTACATTACATCAGCAGGCCAGGCTAGGCTGAATATAGAATTGCCAGTGGAGACATAGATTTGTGTAGTACGGGAGGATGGACTTAATTAGGGGCTGGATGACCTGGCAGAACTAGAAGAGCACATTGTTAACCTTCAATTTTTTAACGAGCAAGATCCAGGAGATGTGACAGTCAACTGGTTTGATTTGGATGGGGCAGCGGAGTCTACTGGGTGGCTTGACGATCAGCCGGATGTTGTTGAACAACCTCAGCTAGAACCGGGTCCGTCGGGGACGGGGACATCAACTGTGGCCGGAAGGGCTGGGAATTTGGATGCATCACCAGAGAGCATCGGCGTTAAGAATTTCGCTCAGGATCCGAGCAATTTGAATATAGGAGATGTTGAACAGCAAGCTGCGCTGAAGCAGTCTGAGCGGGAAAGGATCGAGGATTCTGAGAGGGCCAAAAAGGCCAAAGTCCCTGCGGGGACAGAACGTGCTATGTGCAGAGGAACGGAGCGTGCTGCGAGCATAGGAACAGAAGGTGCTGTGGGCACAGGAGTAGTTGTGATGGAGCCGGACAGGTGTCTGTCAGCTGCCGATGGCATGTGGTGGGAAGATGACGACCTATGTCTTACCCACACAGATAAGGACTGGGGGAGTAACCAGCCGGATGATACCTGGTACATTGGCGAAGTTGATCACATGACTAGGAGCGGGCGGTATTTCAAACCCCTACACCTAGATCAACCAGAGGCGTTCGAGAAGGACAGGGAGGCAGACTAGTAGAAAGAAAAGCTACTCGAAGAAGAGGCTGTACTGAAACAACTTAAGAAGATATAGACAAACATCTCCATCTGGGGACTGCTTATGGCTTCACGAGTCCATAGACAAGCTATCCTATCTGCAATGGACAAAGCCAAACTCTCAATAGACACCACGCTTGAGCAGCTGGTAGGATTGGTTTTTCCCGGAGGAGCTTCCCCGACGTTGACCTTTTCTGACAAGGAACTGCCGCCTGATGGCCCAAATCATAACAAACCGCTTTACATCTCTGTGGAGTGTAGAGACAAGTGGGTACCGGTAGTTCTTGTCGACACGGGATCCGCCATTAACGTGTGCCCGTCGAGGACGACATATGTAATCGGGTTGAAACCCGCGGACTTTGTACCAACTGCCCAGGTGATAAGGGCTTATGACAATACTAGCAGAGAAGTGATGGGGACTGTGCAGATTCAGACCAAGGTTGGTCCAGGACATCACGAGATTGACTTTCATGTCTTGGATATTCCTGCGACCTTTAATCTACTCCTAGGGCGGCTGTGGCTACACTAGGTAAAGGCGGTCTCTTCTACCCTGCATCAAATGTTGAAGTACCCCCACGGGAAATGGGTGGCCATTGTTTTTGGGAATTCGTCAATCCATCCGCCGCCAGAAGTGTCTACACCGGTTTTGGAAATCGAGCATGGCATGGAGGATGTCTTCTTATCAGGATTTACCCTGGCCGAGGCCCGGGTCGTACAGAACATTTTGGCTGTTGATGAGGGGTTGTATGTCAGTGCACAGTCTGTGTACCTCATGAACAAGCTGCAGCATATCCCTGGGATGGGATTAGGAAAGACTAGGAAGAAGTGGGCGGAAGGGCATTGCAGTATCGGCTGAAGTTCTGCACAACCTGCATACCTTTGGCTTAGGCTATCTGCTTACCAAAGAGGACTGGGTGAGAAAAGGCAAAGAAATGGCTGGGAGAGCCAGAGCCAAGCAGATTGGGAGGCATTTTGATTTGATGCATCGGCCTATTCAGGGCACCCTAAACGGACGCTTCGTCTGGGAGGGGGAAGACTTTCCATTCTGCAGCTTCCCAGAGCCATGGCTGAATGCTGAGAAGAGGCTCCTGCCGGGTTTTGAGGTATTCTTTGATTTGAAATTGTCCAGGGATGATGTTGCCGAGGAGCAGACAGACCCATCAGCTGAGGTTGAGCAGTGTAAGGAAATGGATTCCGAGAGCACCGAGATTGAAATGGGGGTAGCACTGGCTAGTCTACTTTCAGATCCTCCGATCGTACATGAGTGCTTGGGGGATGATCTCTCAGTGTCTATGATTGGAAATGAAGCAGCAACGAGCCCATCTGCAAACATTTTGGATACATCCATTGCACCCTCCCTCGTCTGGCAGTATGAGGAAGGATTCTTATCGAGCAGCACCGGGTCAGGTAGTGAGCCGAAATCTGATTCTTCCGAGTCTGTAGGGTCAGAATCAGGTTCCAGCTTGTCTGAGTCTGAGTTTGAGTCCGATGTTCCTGGGGGTGACAACCCGGATGCCACAGTCCTGTCTAGGTCATCTTTTTCTTTTTCCTTTGAGTCTATTGTAACAGAGGAATCAGGCGACTTGGAAGTGATTAATGACAATGAAGTGGCTGTGGCTTTTGAGTATTTTTCTGTGCCTTTGATTTATTACATTAATTCAGACTTTTAAAACTTCGATGAAAATGACGAGGAAGAAATTCCTCCGGTTTTGAAACATTTGCTAGATCAGGAGCATGAGAGGTTTGTAACACCACTGGTTGATGAAATCACCCAAATTAATGTTGGTACTGAGAAGTACCCACGGTTGGTCCAGATCGGGTCCACGTTGTCTTCAGAGGAGCGCGAGCGCTTAGTCGCTTTATTAAAATATTTCAAAGATGTTTTCGCGTGGTCCTACGAGGACATGCTTGGAATCGATCCTGAGATTGTACAACACTGGATCCCTTTTGACCCCGAGGCCCGACCTGTTAAACAGAAGGTCAGAAGGATCCGCCCAGATTGGGCTATTAAGATCAAAGAAGAGGTCACCAAGCAAATTGACACAGGGTTCCTACTGGTACCTGAATACCCAACTTGGTTGGCCAACATAGTTCCAGTACCGAAGAAGGATGGCAAGCTTCAGGTATGCGTAGATTTCAGGGATTTGAATAAAGCCAGTCCGAAGGACGACTTTCCTCTGCCGCATATCGACGAGTTGGTGGACTTCACTGCGGGGCATGCATTACTTTCATTCATGGATGGCTTTTCAGGCTACAACCAGATTGTGATGGCACCCGAAGACCGGGAGAAGATTGCTTTTACCACCCCGTGGGGGACCTACTGTTACAGAGTGATGCCGGGCTGAAGAATGCTGAAGCTACATATCAACGGGCCGTGACCACGATACTACATGACATGATCCACAAAGAGGTTGAGGTGTACGTGGACGACATGATTGTCAAGTCCAAAGAAAGAGAGGGCCACTACACCGCCTTGCAAAAGTTCTTCCAAAGGATCAGAGAATTTCGGTTGCGGCTGAATCCTCAGAAATGTATGTTTGGTGTTACAGCAGGGAAAATGCTGGGGTTCCTAATTACACAGAGAGGTATCGAAGTTGACCCTTCCAAAATCAAGGCCATGTTTGAAATGCCACCACCAGAGACTGAAAAGGAGGTGAGAGGCTTTCTGGGTAAAGTACAATTCATAAGACGGTTTATTGCTAAATTAACCTTGACTTGTGAACCACTCTTTGGTCTCCTGAAGAAAGGAAAGAAATTCCAATGGGATGGCCGATGCCAAGCTACTTTTGAACAGATCAAGCAATACTTACAGAATCTACCCGTGTTGTCACCGCCTGAGCCGGGAAAACCGTTGATTTTGTACCTTTCAGTAACTGAAACTACAATGGACTGCATGCTTGCACAGGAGTCTGAAGACAAGGTGGAGAAAGCTATCTACTACCTGAGCAAGAAGATGCTGGATTACGAGACCCGTTCCACTCCGCTGGAAAAGGCTTGCTTAGCCTTGGTATGGGCTACCAGGAAGCTGCGGCACTACCTGTTAGCTCACTCTGTAGTGTTGGTTTCAAGATTAGATCCCATCAAATATCTCTTCGAGAAACCGGCACTTACGGGTAGGCTAGCTCATTAGTTGCTATTGCTTTCCAAATTCGATCTGAAGTATGTGATGTGCAATTCAGTGAAGGGGAGAGCGGTAGCAGAGTTCCTTGCCGATCATCCAGTTATTCCCAGACGAGGCCATTCTGCATGTCGAAGATGACTTTTGGACGATGTACTTTGACGGAGCGTCAAACCAATATGGGTATGGGACAGGGGTGTTGCTCATAGCGCCCGACAATTCCCGTATACCTCTAGCATTCAAACTTCAGTTCAAAGTCTCAAACAATAAGGCAGAGTATGAGGCGTGTATTGCTGAACTAGAAGCAGCTCTGGAACTAGGGGCAAAACGATTGGACGTCATCGAGGACTCGAACCTTGTTGTATCTCAAGCTAAAGGAGATTGGAAAGTTAAAGAAGAAAAGATGAGAATCTACCACCAGACCTTGGACTTGCTAATTCCTCCGTTTGAGAAATTAAATTTCGCTCATCTGTTAAGAGAGAACAACAGGTTCACAGATTCACTAGCAACTCTATCTTCTATGATAAACATCCCTTTTGGAGTCCGGATGCATCCGATCATCATCGAAGAGAAGTTTGCGCCGGCCTACGAGTTGATTACTGCCATAGATGAGGTACAAGACGAGAACCCTGGTATTACGATGTCTGGAACTTCTTGGAAAAAGAAACATATCCACCAGGGGCAAATGCCAAGGACAAAAGGGCAATTAGAAAAATGGCTGCTCAGTTCATCGTCTGCGGAGGAAAACTGTACAAGAGAGGTCATCTCGGGATGCATAAGCTGTGTGTTGATGCTGGAGAATCGAAGCGCCTAATGGAGTCCATCCATGAAGGAGAGTGCGGAGCGCACACGAACGGGGTGATGCTAGCCCGGAAAATTCTCAGATAAGGTTACTACTGGTCCACAATGGAGGAGGATTTGTATTGGCTTTATCCGGCAATGCCACAAATGCCAAATCCATGCAAACCGCATGAACATTCCGCCGTCAAAGCTATACAGCATGACTTTGCCGTGGCCATTTTCAGTCTAGGGGATTGATGTGATCGGGGCTGTCACTCCAAAAGGGTCCAATGGGCATGAGTTCATTCTGGTCACGATAGACTACTTTACAAAGTGGGTTGAGGCCCAATATTATGCGGTGTTGAAGGCGTCATACGTTGCAAAGTTCATCAGGAACAACATCATCTATCGCTATGGGGTCCCGAATGAAATTATTTCAGATAATGGTTCCCACTTCAAGAAGGAAGTGATTGACTTGTTGGAGAAATACAACGTGGCTTTTCATAAGTCATCTACATATCGGCTGCAAACCAATGGAGTAGTTGAGGTCGCCAACAAGAACATCAAGCGTATTCTGCAAAAGATGGTGGAAACCTACCGGGACTGGCCAGATAAGCTGCCGTTTGCTCTGTGGGGCTACCGGACTTCAATTTCAACTTTTACTGGGGCCACTCCGTATTCCTTGGTCTATGGGATGGAGGCCATTTTGCCTATCGAAATTGAGGTTCCGTCATTACAAGTACTGGCTAAGTGTCAGATAGTCGAAGTAGATTGGCAGCAAAGCAGGTTCGAAGAACTCATGCTCTTTGATGAAAGGAGGTTGAAAGCACTGTATCATGTTCAGGGTTATAAACGACGGATTGCCAGGGCTTTTAACAAGAAGGTTAAGTCCAGGAATTTGAAGGAAGGAGATTTGGTTCTCAAAGACAACCGAGCTCCCATTCACGACCCTAGGGGCAAGTTCAGACCCAATTGGACTGGTCCTTACATCATCAAGTCTATCTGGTCGGGCGGAGTTGTCATTCTGATGGACCTAGATGGCCTAGAGTTCTCCCAACCGATCAACATGGACAAGTTAAAGAAATATTTTCCCTGAGTGGCTCGCTAGGCTGAAAACCCGAAAGGGCGACCTAGGAAAAACTTAGAGCACAGGAAATTTGAAATTATAAAAACTGAGCTTGCAAGGTTGAAAACCCGCAATGGGCGACCTTGGCAAAAGTTAGAGCATAAAAGGTGAGGGTTAATACACAAGTGAACCTGAGCCGAACTATGTAAGGCTTGATTCTCATGTTTGGGATATGTAGGCAACTTCATCTTGAAGTCTAGCCATAAACACTTCCCCGATTAACTTTGTCCATTTGATCATCTCGGTCACCTTTGTCTATTCAGAATTCAAGAGTTCAGTTGTGATCTCCGGTGCAGTGCTACTCAGACTAGGGGCAACTTTCCAGTTGCTGGGATCCGGGGTTGTGCATCTCAGTGATAGATCTCAGGCGTGTCCAGTTCTGATCCGTATCGAAAATGGTTTTTGAAAAGTTTTAATAAATGTTGATTTTGTTCAAATTAATCTTTTTACAACTTAGACCATTTTTGGACCAAATGAGAAATTTTCAGTACCCACAACCTTCAATTTCATTGATTTCAACATAGAGTTCTCTTGCTCTTGAATACAAAATTGAAGTTGCTTTTCATTACATTCATAAAGAAAACTTAAAAGTTCTGATTAAAGCACATAAATTGGGGGCATAGTCAGGTCTTCCCGCGTCCTCTCCCAGACCTAGTCGAAGCCTCTGATGCCAAGCTGGGCCCGATCTGTGCCTCTTCATTGAGCCAATCTAAGCACTCATCAGAGAGAGTGTAGCTGAAAGTACGAGCAGGGGCCAGAAGTTCTCTCGTCCTCCATGCTGCGGCATACTGAGTTAGCTGCGCGCCTCGGACCGAAAATGTAGCGGGGTACTCAATCCCCTCCTCTGGGCAAATCTGATCATGTCCGAACTGGTGCTAGAACCGGAACGGAAAGTAAAACATGCAGTGTGTCAAGCCAATCAACTGGATCCCGGGCTGATGGGTCATGCCATAGCTCATTGCCGGTAAATTGAGCCAAGGGCAGTACCAAGCAATGCGATCCGCGGATAAATTGCACATCCAGCTGTACCACCATCCTTCATCCAGAGCATTGACTAGACGTTGTCAGGAGAAATAGCTGCGAGCTGAATATGCTGGACACGAGTCCACAACTCTCAACTTGTCCATCAACCACACCTGGGAAGGGATGAAAAATGAGAGAATAAAGAATAGAGAGATGTACGCTGAGAGCAAAAGTGAGCAGAAGGTTTGGAGAGAAAAATCAAGCCTGAGGGACGAGTGATTTGAGATACATATGTGAGATGGGGTGGGAAACATTACCTATAATAGTGGTGGACTCCCCGCAAACCTAGCCGTCTCCCGACGATGAAAAGCGTCTAAGCCCATCAATATCTCGGCCAATGTCATGGCGATGCAGCTTTTGCCCTCTTTTAAGCCCTCGGCGACCTCAATCAAACGAGTGCTAAACCCGCCAGAGCCCGGGGCTAGTAAGAAATGTGATTGCATGCATAAGCAGAGCGCATGTCGTCGATAACCCTGCCAATAATGGTCGCCGCGGTCGCCAGCATCAGAAAACCGACAAACCAAGCTCGGAGTGTCCAACTCTCCGTCATGAATCAATGACCGAGTGTCATGCACAGTAAGGTCGCACATCCGTCCTAAGGCTTGGACGTGGCTGTAGACGTCCCCGAACGCCCCGGGAGAAACCCGTTCTGTTCATTTGGGTTCACTACAGTTCAGCCTCAATGTCACGGTCCTGTATCTAATCTCGTAGAGTGCAATGCAAGACCGATGAATTTATCAAATAGTCCAAATCTGGCAAATCGTTTTGAAAAACTGCTTTTTAGGAAGAAGTGCCAAATATGGACTGTTTTGCCAGTTACAGAGTCGCCACCTAAATATTTTATTTTGGGAGAATTTAGGAAACCCTGACTCGTGCCTAAGGCCACGTGTCCGTCATCACCAAAGTTTCCTCAGCTCGGGAACTTGGGTACGATTGGGGAAGGTCACTTCATGAGCACCCCCGCTCGCCCGATCAAAGATCGACCTCTACTAACCATGATATCGAGTTTTGAAAACATTATGTGCTCTTATTCCGGTTATTAGCTTAGAATTACTATGTGATGCGCACAGCATACAAGTATAGACTGGGTCGCCTGAATTGGAACAAAACATCTCATGTTCGTTTTGAAAAACGGTTTGAAGGTGCTACTTGCAAGTAGGCTAAAATGCGAATTTGCCACCCTCAGGTGGGCTTAGAAAACAAGGTGATTTGCCACTCTCAAGTGGGCTTAAAACTCACGGTCAATGCATTATTCCAATTCAGATAACCCAACCTTCACCCACAGGCATTCAGGCAGTTATATCACATAAGCACATAGCCTCATGGTAAACATGTTATCATGGCAACACTTACACGCATGCAGTATGCTAAAGCATAAATACTTACCGAGTACTCCAAGCCAAAGAAAGAAGCTAATCAGAAATCATGGATGAATCCTAACTATGCTGGAATGCCTAATGCAACACATGCAAAAATGCAACTAAGATAGGCTCGGCTATTCTACAATGGCATGTGAAATGCAACACTTAACATGTATTCAACTTGGAATTGAAATGCTATGCAATTAGTATGATGCGCCGAGCCTGGTGCATGCAAGACAGATGAATGAATGCAAACATGCGAACATAAGTATGCTAATTAAAACATGCTCTAAACTAACCATCATAAGCTAGTAAATAAAAGGGAGAAAGACGCGGGGTTGGAAGACATACATCACACGCACACACGCTTATTACAACATTGCCCTCTCGCGGAGGGTCCGAATAAATAATACAACACAAATAAATAACTAACTACTCTAGCTAATTAAACATTACAAAATTCTGATTAATTAACAAATTAATTACGAAAGAAGGTGGCTGCAGCCCTGCCTCAGAATGATGGGACGATGCATGCTCGATTCGCCTCGCTCGGAAACCCGTTGCCATGCCACTGTTGCCTCTATTAGCACTATTCTGCACCTCTGAGAACTGTGAAAATACTTGTGATGCTTTTAGAACACTCCCATAGCACCGTGGGATGTCACCGGTCATAATGCAAGTCCACCGGCCATTGAAATATAGTTATTGACCAAAATTAGGACCACCGGCTAGACTTTTGTAGTCGGCCGGCACTGAAAGTTGCCGACCGGCTATGTCTTCCTGTAGAACATTGGTTTTGCTGTAGCAGAGGACAGACAGTGCATGGCAAAGCATTTTCAAGACAATGTGTGCATAGCCACTCTCCCTATCATGTAATGAACTCAAGGGAGTATGGCCCTCGGTCCTCGGGCCACCAATCACGCGTTTTGATGAATGATGGCCAAAGGTACCAAGTTTGCAAATCAATGTAAATGAATGCAACAAAAAAAAATGAATGCTACACACTTTATCATGTTGAGATCAAGAATGTCGGCGACTGAGGATTGAGACGTGTTTCGTCACTTTAAGTATGAACACACCTCATTCCTCATGTTTGGTTTGACACCCCAAACCAAACATAATGCAATGCATGTATGCGATAAGGCTCAAATATGCAATATGGCTCAAATATGAAAAATGGCTCAAGTATGCAATATGAGGCTAAGTTAGCAAAGCATGCCAAATGCAATGCAACCTACACATGCAAATGTACAATGTGCTAAGCATGCAAGATGCAATGCAATGCGATCTAATATGTAAGCCAAGCTAATGTAACAAGAACATGCAAACATGATATAATGCAAGCATATAACGAGATGCAACATGATGCAACATACCAAACATGCAACTATGTACAAGGATGGACTTAAACCGAAATGAGAGGACCTCAGCTAATCCCAAAACAGTGGCCAAAATACCAAAAATAAGGCACCAAAATGCGATATAAACATGCACACATGTTGGTCCATCAATTAGGCCACAATGCACAACCTTCAGACATGAGCAAGATGTGATAAATATGAGGATATGGCATTACAATAAACTCTGAAATCACATGAAGAATGATGCCAAATCGACTACACAATGCAAACATGGCATGTTAATGGAGTTAAAGCTCAAAGCTAGCTACGAGACTTAAACCATGACTATGTCGACCAAGCCCCAAATGGTCAAAGCTACTCAAAACAGTCCCGAGGCAGACCAAATTGAAGCTAAAACTCAAATGGAACAAAGCCAAAACATGCTGCAAAGAAGGGCACAAAACAAGACGCATACAAGGCCCAAAATGGGCAAATGCACTACACCTCTTACAACTGAACACGACATGACTTAGGCAAATAAAATCAGAGTTATAATACACCAAAACAAACCCCAAAACCTAATAAGAAGGTCTTCCAAAGACCAAATCATGGAGGCACATGCAATGGTCCAAATAAAGAGCATGAAACAACAACTCTCCAAAGTATAGAATAGGTGACAAATGCAAGTGTGTGGCCACGAAACATGGACTGAAATATGATGACAAGTGATGCCAAATCACTGAAATGGCTCAAATGAAGCATGCTAATGACTCACACACCTGAAGCCAACAAGCTAGAATGCAAAGAGGCTATATAAAGCATGGCAAGCATGACCAAATTGACCCCAAACAGAACTTAAACACGTTAAAACATGGCTAAAAACTTCACAAAGCTAAGTCAAAACATGCAAGCATGGTGGTCTAAATGCATGATGCATTTCTAAGGAAAATAGAGGAATGCAAGGCAAGTGTATGGTGCATGCATGGGGGCAACAAACCAACCAAAAAGAGAGGTAAACCATGACCAAATATCACTAAATACCCACTGAGATGGAGCCAAAATCGACTAAGCATGCATGCTACCCTTATGAGCCAAAAAACACAAGCATATGAGACACAAAGGGAGAGGGGTGTCCCTCCACTATACAAGACCTCAAAACCACTTCACCACCACTGGAAATCCTTTGGATTTCAGTGGTGAGAAGGCCAATACACGAAATTTCCAAAGCTCAACAAAGAAGGCACAAAAAGAGGCCAAACAAGGCCTAAGAGGGGGAGGACGACCCCCAACACCAAAATGACCTTAAACAAACATCTTAAGCATGAAAATACAGAACTTTTATCAGTTATACACTAAGCTCAAAATAGCATGCAAGATAGGCTAAAAGCTAGTGCAAAAATGGGGAATATAAAGCAATAGTGCTCACCCTTGAAGAACACTTCAAGAACAGCAACTCCAGCCCCCTCCTTCTGATCAAAACCAACTCAAAACTCCAAGAACAACCTCTCAACACCTTAATAACCAAGGTATGGTGTAACACTAGGTGCCTTAGTGCAAAAATAGGAACAAAAACACACTTTTGAACACTATTACACACACAATCTAGAGAGAGAGGGAGATATAGAGAGAGAGTGATATATATGTGATATATATCTCTGATATATATCTTTGATTTGCTCCAACCCCTCTAAAGGAGGAGGGAGGCCCTCTTTTATAGAACAAAAAGGGCCTAAGCTTCTTGGAGAAGCTTAAGACAAAGGGGTCAAGCTTCCTTAAGAAGCTAGAACAAAGGTTCAAGCTTCTTGGGGAAGCTAAGGCAAAGGGTTCAAATCTTCCTCAAGAAGCTAGAGCCAGAGGGTGCAAAGGGTGCAAATCCTCCATACACGTGTATGGAGGATAGGTAAGTGTGCTCCAGCTGGCATGCAAAATGCCTGAAAAAGGCAAAAAAGAAGCCCCGGCCAAAAAATATGGCCGATTGACAAAACAAACGGTCGGTCGACAAAAAACAATGCCGACCGGCCATCACCAATGGCCGGTAGCAACAAAACAGGTCCGGTGGCCTCAAGCCAGGGCTGGTGAGGTATGAGGATGACTAACAAGCCATTCTCTGCCCTCAGAAGCAAAAAACACAAGTGTTTGGTTTATGACCGAGCACAAAACAGACAAGTTGAGAGATCTTGAGGCAAGGCGCATAGCCGAGACCTCCGAGAACTCAAAACGAACACGAACGTGGATGATCACCGAGTGTTCAAACGGTGACGTCCAAGTCTTGAGGACGGTCAAAAATGGGGTGTCTACAGTTGCCCCTCTTTGACAGAACTCGAAAGTCATAACTATAATAGGAGTGAATGTCAAAGCCTAGAGACGGCCCATTTTTGACAAGGCCGAAGACTTCGACAAGCAAGATAGCAAGATATGTGCCTGAAGGCAGGGGGAAAATGCAAGAACAATGCATGGTGCCGGACATAACTTATGATCATGCAAAGAGAGCTGTAACGAAGCAAATACATACAATAAATGTAACAGTTTTAAGCAAGCCAAAAACCAAACTACATTACAATGCAGAAAGGATGTAAGAGAATTATGTAATTCTTGCTACGTTTGACGCGGAGAATACAATACCTGTGCGGTTCGTCTGGTCGTGCCAGCTTCAAATGAACCGTACATACAATATCGTTCCTGTCCGGTTCGTCTGGTCGTGCCAGCCTCAAATGAACCGTACATACAATATCGTGCCTGAAAAAGAAAGAGAATTTAACAAGTACAATATCGTTAGATACATGCATAGAAATGCAAGTGAAAAGTGCGTGACAACGCGAGTGAGAGGGTGCATAATAATGCAGGTGGAAGGGGTGCATAACAATGCGGGATGGATGCAAAACAATGCAACCCGAGTGTGTGCATGACAATGCGATTTGAAACAAGCATAACAATGCTATGAAGGCACAAACACATATAAGTAAATTACACGTGACAACGTGTACAATGTGTGGAGGTGAGGAAGAGTATACACATGTAAGTAAAGCACATGCGACAACATGTACAATGTGTAAAGTATACACATGTAAGTAAAGCATGTGCGACAACGTATGCAACGTGTAAAGCGAAGAATAAAATGTACACATGTAAGTAAAGCACATGTGACAACATGTACAATGTGTAAAGCAAAGAATAAAATGTACACATGTAAGTAAAGCACATGCGACAACATGTACAATGTGTGGAAATAAAGGAACTAGAACACATATAAGTAAAGGATAACGCGACAACGTATGCAATGTGTATAGGAACTTGAACACATATAAGTAAAGCATAACGCGACAACGCATGTAATGTGTATAGAAACTTGAACACATATAAGTAAAGCATAACGCGACAACGCATGCAATGTGTGTAGAAACTTGAACACATATAAGTAAAGCATAACGCGACGACGCATGCAATGTGTATAGAAACTTGAACACATATAAGTAAAGCATAACGTGACAACGCATGCAATGTGTGTAGAAACTTGAACACATATAAGTAAAGCATAACACGACAACTCATGCAATGTGTATAGAAACTTGAACACATATAAGTAAAGCATAACGCGATAACGCATGCAATGTGTATAGAAACTTGAACACATATAAGTAAAGCATAATGAGACAACGCATGCAATGTGTATAGAAACTTGAACACATATAAGTAAAGCATAACGCGACAATGCATGCAATGTGTATAGAAACTTGAACACATATAAGTAAAGCATAACACAACAACGCATGCAATGTGTATAGAAACTTGAAAAGGAGAGAAAGGTGAAATTCAACAGAAGCATGGTAAAGGCATGTTGTTCATGATGTTGAATGCAACTTCAAAACAAAGTATCCTTCGACGCAAGACGCATAACGAGCGTGTTTTGTCGAAGTCAAAATGAAGCAACGTAATAACACATAATTAAAGCAATTTGTGTAATTCGTAAGATACCAAAAGGATACGAGAAAGGATACTCCCCGCACGCACCGAACATCGCTCATAGAAGACACGGCTCAAGGTCAACACGAAGGCCTACTAGGGTTCAAAAGTGCACTTTCTTGCACTGTCCTGAGTAATGAAGGTGCCAAACCACATGATTGACCCGAACAAGGGCATGGGAGGTATATCGACCACAAGGGGTGGCCACCGACATTAATCCAGACACTCTACTGCTCCTGTCCCTTTTCGCTTTACTTTTCTTTTTACTGGTAGATTAAGCACATTGCACTGCCTCAGGCAGGTTTCACTTTCTCAAAACTATGTACTTTTTGCAAAAGACATGATGGAAATGAAACAGATATTTCGTTCAAAAAGTGCTATATTTTATGCATCGCATCGCATCGCATTACACAACAATGTAAAAGAGATTTGAATCTTTGTTTGAAAATTAAGCACTTGCAACGTAACAATCAGGTAGTGAACCGAGTAAGGACAAAAACAACTCGATAATCAAAACAAAGAGCTCGATAAGCTAACCAACTGTAAATACAACTTGACAAACAAAGCAAAGACTTAAAGGACGTAAAATACAACTCGATAAGCAGCTGTACAACAACTCGATAAACAAGACGAAGTAACAGGTATCAGTTCGCAAAAACATCATCAGAAGGCATTGGAAGTGGTGTCAATCACCAGATTTTCATCATGCTTAACACTTATTCGGCTTAGAGCACAATTTGAGGCCATCGGCCAATGGGAGACATCACCGGCCGAAATTAATTGGAATCGGCCAAAACAGATGGTCGGTCGACACTACTTTTGGTCGACCGGCCAAAAATAGTAAGGACCTCCAGAATGTTGACACCTGTCTTCCACTCAACGCCTTATCCTCTACAAAAGCCTCAGCCTCGTAGTTTTCCTCATTTCAACACTGGTTTACACCAAATGGAGGAGTTTCTTGCCCAAAATCTCACAACTTGGATTGCCAACTTGGATGCCTCGGAAAAGCTGAATTTCCGGGGCTTCAGCGCAAATGCACTATTCACGCTGAGTCGCACTCTGCTACACTTTTCGTTTCTCTATGCCGCGGCAAGGTTTTGGAATCTGGTAACACATGTCTTCAGCTTTGGCGGGCAAAAGGTGTGTCCTACCTTTGAAGATTTCTGAGCTTTGATGGAATCCATGTACAACGAGGGAATCTTGCCCCAACTTCGCTTCGGCCACGCCCAAGCCTTAGGGCAAATATGTGGACTCACTATGCACGACACTCGATCTTTGATTTGTGACGGAATGTTGGATATTCCGAGTTTGATTTGTCGGTTTTCCGATGCCGGTGACCGCGGTGACCATCATTGGCAAGGCTTTCGGCGACATGCCCTTTGTTTGTGCATGCTATCTCATTTCTTGCTCACCTCAGGCTCCGGAGGATCTAGTGTCCGATTGATCGAGGTTGTTCAAAGCTTAAAGGAGGGCAAAAGCTGCATTGCCATGTCTTTGGCCGAGACATTGATGGGCTTGGATTCTTTTCATCGCCGAGAGACGACCAAAATTGCGGGGAGTCCACTACTGCTGCAGGTAATGTTCCCACCCTTCCTCGCATATATATTGCTCACATTACTCAGCCCTCAAGCTCGTTTTTTCTCACAAAGCCCTTTTCTCACTTTTCTCTCATCATACATCTCTCTATTATTTAATCTCTCGTTTTTCATCCCTCCCTAGGTGTGGTTGATGGATAAGTTGTAGGTTGTGCACTCTTGCCCAGCATACTCAGCTTGCGGCTACTTCTTCCGACGTCGTCTAGTTGACGCCCTAGATGAGGGATGGTGGTTCGACTGGATGTGCATTGCTTGGCGGTGTCCCTGGCTCAACCTACCATCAATGAGCTACAGCATGTCCCGGCAGACCGGGATTCAGTTGATTGGCTTGACTCACTGTGTATTCCACTTCCCGTTCCGGTTCCAGCGCCACTTCGGCCATGATCAGACTTGCCCAGTAGAGGGGATGGAGTATCCAGCCACATTCCCGGTCCGAGGTGCGCAGCTTGCTCGGCATGCCACAGCATGGAGGACTAGAGAACTCATGGCCCCCGCTTCCACTTTCAGTTGCACTTTGTCTGATGAGTGCATAGATTGGCTTAATGAAGAGGTGCAGATGGGACCCAGTTTGGCATCAAAAGCTTCGACCAGCTTTGGGAGGGGACGCAGGAACACCTGACTATGCCCTTGATTTATTTGCTTTAATTAGAACTTTCAAGTTTTATTTATGAATGTAATGAAAAGCAACTTCAATTTGTATGCAAGAGTAGGAGAACTCTATATTGAAATCAATAAAATTGAAGGTTGTGGGTACTGAAAATTTTTCGCTTGGTCAAAAAATGGTCTAAGTTGTAAAAGATTAATTTGAGCAAAATCAACTTTTATTAAAACTTTTCAAAACCATTTTCGATATGGATCAGAACTGGACACGCCTGAGATCTGTCACTGAGATGCACAACCCTGGATCCCAGCAACGGGAAAGTTGCCCCTAGTCTAAATAGCACTGCACCGGAGATCACAATCGAGATTTTGAATGTTGAATAGACAAAGATGACCGAGATGATCAAATGGACAAAGTTGATCGGGGGAAGTTTATGGCTGAACTTCGGGATGAAGTTGCCTACGTATCCCAAAAATGAGAATCAAGCCTTACATAGTTCAGGCTCTGGTTCACTCATGTATTAACCTTCACCTTTTACGCTCTAACTTTTGTCAAGGCCGCCCTTTGCGAGTTTTCAACCTTGCGAGCTCAGTTTTTGTAATTTCAAATTTTTCATGCTCTAACTTTTGCCTAGGTCGCCTTTTCGGGTTTTCGGCCTAGCGAACCTCTCAGGGGTAATATTTCTTGAACTTGTCCATGTTGATCGGTTGGAAGAACTCTAGGCCATCTAGGTCCATCAGAATGACAGCTCCACCTGACCAAATAGACTTAATGATGTAGGGACCAGTCCAGTTGGGTTTGAATTTGCCCCTAGGATCGTGAATGGGAGCCCGGTTGTCTTTGAGCACCAAATCTCCTTCTTTCAAATTTCTGGACTTAACTTTCTTGTTGAAAGCCCTAGCAATTCTGCGCTGATAACCCTGAACATGGTACAGTGCCTTCAGTCTTCTTTCATCAAAGAGCATGAGTTCTTCAAATCTGCTCTGCTGCCAATCTGCCTCGGCTACCTGACACTCAGCCAGCACTGTCAATGACGGAACCTCAATTTCAATAGGTAGAACGGCCTCTATCCCATAAACCAATGAATACGGAGTCGCCCCAGTAGAAGTTCTAATTGAAGTCCGGTAGCCCCACAGAGCAAATGGCAGCTTATCTGGCCAGTCCCGATGGGTTTCCACCATCTTTTGTAAAATACGCTTGACATTCTTGTTGGCGGCCTCAACTGCTCCGTTGGTCTGTGGCCGATATGTGGATGACTTATGAAAAGCCACGTTCCATTTCTCCAACAAGTCAATCACCTCCTTTTTGAAGTGGGAACCATTATCTGAGATAATCTCGTTCGGGACTCCATAGCAACAGATGATGTTGTTCCTGATAAACTTTGCATCGTGCGACACTTTCAACACAGCATAAGATTGGGCCTCAATCCACTTTGTGAAATAGTCTATCACGACCAGAATGAACTCATGCCGATTAGACCCTTCTAGAGTGACAGCCCCGATCACATCGATTCCCCAAACTGAAAATGGCCATGGCGAAGTCATATTGTACAGCTTCGACGGCGGGATGTTCATGCGGTTTGCATGGATCTGACATTTGTGGCATCGCCGAACAAAGCCGATACAATCCTCCTCTATGGTGGACCAGTAGTAACCCTGTCTGAGGATTTTTTGGGCCAGCATTACCCCGTTCACGTGCGCGCTGCATTCTCCTCCATGGATGGCCTCCATTAGGCGATTTGACTCTTCAGCCTCAACGCACAGCTTATGCATTCCCAGATGACCTCTCTTATACAGTTTTCCTCCGCAGATAATGAATTGGGCAGCCATCCTTCGGATTGCCCTCTTGTCATTGGCATTTGCCCCTGGCGGATATGCTTCTTTCTCCAAGAAGTTCCAGACATCGTAATACCAGGGGTTCTCGTCTTGAACTTCTTCTATGGCGGCAATTGACTCATAGGCCGGTGCGAACTTCTGGTCAATAATGATCAGACGCATCCGGACTCCAAAAGGGATGTCTATCATGGAAGATAGAGTTGCTAGTGAATCTGCGAACCTGTTGTTTTCTCTTAGTAGATGAGTGAAGTTTAGCTTCTCAAACCGAGGAATCAACAGGTCCAAGGTCTGGTGGTACATTATCATCTTTTCCTCTTTGACTTTCCAATCCCCCTTAGCTTGGGATACAACAAGGTTCGAGTCCCCGATGACGTCCAACCGTCTTGCCCCTAGTTCCCGGGCCGCCTCTAAACCAGCAATGCATGCTTCATATTCTGCTTCATTGTTCGAGACTTTGAATCAGAGTTTAAATGCTAAAGGAATACAGGAATTGTCGGGTGCTATCAGCAACACCCCTATCCCATACCTATACTAGTTCGACGCCCCATCAAAGTACATCGTCCAAAACTCATCTTCGACATGCAAAATGGCCTCATCTGGGAATAAGTACTCAACTGCTTCACCTCCTTCCACTGGATAATCGGCTAAGAACTCCGCTACCACTCTTCCCTTGACTGACTTGCGTGTCACATATTTCAGATCGAATTCGGAAAGCAACAGCAACCAACGAGCTAGCCTACCCATAAGTGCCGGTTTCTCGAAAAGATATTTGATGGGATTTAATCTTGAAACCAACATTACAGAGTGAGCTAACAGGTAGTGCCGCAGCTTCCTGGTAGCCCATACCAAGGCTAAGCAGGCCTTTTCCTCAGACTCTTGTGCGAGCATGCAGCCCATTGTAGTCTTAGTCACTGAAAGATACAAAATCAACGGTTTTCCCGGCTCGGGTGGTGACAACACGGGTGGGTTCTGTAAGTATTCCTTGATCTGTTCAAAAGCAGCTTGGCATCGGCCGTCCCATTGGAACTTCTTTCCTTTCTTCAAGAGATCAAAAAGTGGTTCACAAGTCAAGGTTAATTTTGAGATAAACCGTCTTATGAATTGCACTTTACCCAGAAAGCCTCGCACCTCATTTTCAGTCCTTGGTGGTGGCATTTCTAAGATGGCCTTGATTTTGGAAGGGTCGACTTCGATACCTTTCTATATAATCAGAAACCCCAACATTTTCCCTGCGGTGACACCGAACGTACACTTCTGAGGATTCAGCCGTAACCGAAATTCTCTGATCCTTTGAAAAACTTTTGCAAAGCGATGTAGTGGCCCTCTCTTTCTTTGGACTTGACAATCATGTTGTCCACATACACCTTCACCTCTTTATGGATCATGTCATGCAATATCGTGGTCGCGGCCCGTTGATATGTAGCTCCGGCATTCTTCAACCCAAACAGCATCACTCTGTAGCAATAGGTCCCCCATGGGGTGGTGAAAGCAGTCTTTTCCCGGTCTTCAGGTGCCATCACTATTTGGTTGTAGCCCGAGAAGCCATCCATGAATGAAAGCAAAGCATGCCCCGCTGTGAAGTCCACCAACTCATCAATATACGGTTAAGGAAAGTCGTCCTTCAGACTAGCTCTGTTCAAATCTCTGAAATTCACGCATACCCGAATCCTGCCATCCTTCTTCGGTACTGGAACTATATTGGCCAACCAAGTCGGGTATTCAGATACCAGCAGGAAGCCTGCGTCGATTTGCTTGGTGACCTCTTCCTTGATCTTGAGTGCCCAGTCCGGGCAGATTCTTCTGAGTTTCTGTTTAACGGGTGGGGCCTCGGGGTCAAGAGGGATTCGATGCTCTCAGGATCAATTCCAGGCATGTCTTCGTAGGACCACGCAAAAACATCTTTGAAATCTTTTAATAAAGAGACTAAGCGCTCGCGTTCCTCTGAAGACAACGTGGACCCGATCTGGACCAGCCGCGGGTCCTCCTCAGCACCCACATTAACTGTAGTGATTTCATCAACCAAGGGTTTAACAAATCTCCCCTGCTCTTGATCAATTAGACGTTGTAAAACCAGAGGAATTTCTTCCTCGTCGTTTTCATCAAAATTTTGAAAGTCCTGATTAATACAATAAATCAAAGGCACAGAAAAGTACTCCGAAACCACAGCTATTCCATTCTCATTAAGCACATCCAATTCATCCAAAGAGAAAGAAAAAGACGACCTGGACAGGACTGTGGTATCCGGGTTATCACCCCAAGATTACCAAACTCAGACTCAGACGAGCTGGAACCTGATTCCGACTCAACAGATCTGGTGGAATCAGATTCCGACTCACTACCTGACCTGGTGCTGCTTGACAAAAATCCCTCCTTGTACTGCCAGATGAGGGAGGGTGCGATGGATGCATCCAAAATTTTGGTAGGTGGGCTCGCAGCCCTTCCATTCCCGATCATGGACACCGAGAAGTTATCCCCCAAGCACTTCTGTTCGATTAGAGGATCTGAAAGTAGACAAGCCAATGCTACCCCCATTTCAATTTCAGCGCTCTCGGAATCCACACTTTTACACTGCTCAACCTCAGCTGATGGGTCTGTCTGCTCCTCGGCAACATCATCCCCGGATAATTACAGGTCGAAGAAGATCTCAAAACCTGGTACGCACTTCCTCTTCGCGTTCAACCATGGCTCTGGGAAGCCACAGAACGGAAAACCCTCCCCCTCCCGGACGAAGCGTCCGTTTAGGGTACCCTGAATGGGCCGGTGCATCAACTCAAAAGACTTCCCTGCCTGCTTCGCTCTGGCTCTCCCGGCCATTTCCTTACCTTTTCTCACCCAATCCTCTTTGGTGGGCAGATAACCGAAGTCAAAGGTATGTGGGTTGTGTGGCACTTCGGCCAATGCTGCAACGCCTTCCGGCCACTCTTCCCCAATCCCATCCTGGACATGTGTTGGAGCTTGTTCATGAGGTATACTGATTGAGCACTAACATAGACCCCCTCATTAACAGCCATGATGTTATGCACAACCCGAGCCTCGGCTAAGGTAAAACCCGACAAGAACACATCCTCCATACCATGTTCGATTTCCAAAACCGGCCTAGACACTTCTGGCGGTGGATGGATTGACGAATTTCCGAAAACAATGGCCACCCCCTTCCCATGGGGATACTTCAACATCTGGTGCAAGGTGGACGAAACTACCTTTACCTGGTGCAACCACGGCTGCCCCAAGAGTAGATTGAAGGTTGTAGGAACTTCCAGGACGTGAAATTCTATCTCATGTTGTCCCGGACCAACCTTAGTTTGAATTTTCACGGTCCCCTTCACCTCTCCACTTGTGTTGTCATACGATTTTATCACCTGGGTGGTTGGCGCAAAGTCTACGGGTTTCAACCCGACTGCATAGGCTGTCCTCGCCGGGCACACATTGATGGCGGATCCGGTATCAACAAGAACCACCGGTATCCATTTGTTCTTACACTCCACAGAGATGTAGAGTGGCTTGTTGTGATTCACACCCTCGGGTGGCAATTCTTTGTCGAAGAAGGTCAACAACGGGGAAGCTCCTCCCGGAAAGACCAATCCCACCAGCTGTTCTGGCATGGTTTCTATTGAGAGCTTGGCTTTATCCATTGCCGATAGGACAGCCTGTCGATGAACACGTGATACCATAAGCAGTCCCCAGATAGAGATGTCTGCTTGTATCTTTTTCAACTGTTTTAACACGGCCTCTTCTTCGAGTTGCTTCTCTTTCTGTTTCTCTGCCTCCCTATCCTTCCCAGACGCTTCTGGCTGATCTAGATGTGGGGGCTTGAAGTACTGCCCACTCCTAGTCATATGGTCGACTTCGCAGATATACCAGGTATCATCCGGTCTCCCCCAGTCTTCATCCGTGTGGGCAAGACATAGATCATCGTCCTCCCACCACATTCCTTCGGCAGCTGACAGACACCTGTCCAGCTTCGATACAACTAGTTGTGTGCCCACAGCACCTTCTGCCCATATGCTCACAGCTGTAGACACCCTATTTTTGACCGTCCTCAAGACTTGGACGTCACCGCTTGAACACTCGATGATCATCCATGCTCGTGTTTGTTTTGAGTTCCCGGAGGTCTTGGCTACGCACCTTGCCTCAGGATCTCTCGACTTGCTTGTTCTGTACTTGGTTTTACACCAGGGACTTGTTTGTTTTTGCACCTGAGGGTAGAGAGTAGCTTGCTAGCTACCCCTGATACCCACCGGCCATGGCTTAAGGCCACCAACCTTGTTTTGAGGCTACTGGCCATTGGTGAAACATATCATTGGCCGGTCGGCATTTGGTGTGGTCGGCCGACCATCTGTTTGGCCGATGGCCTCCTTTTCTGGCCGGTACCCCCTTTTTGCCTTTTTCAGGCATGGTGCATGCCAGCTGTCCCAACTAGAATGCACAAACCCCGCCCCCGTGCACATCTGAAGCTGTTTTGCCCCTTTTGCACCCTTTTGGTCTAGCTTCTTGAGGAAGCTTAGACCTTTGTCTTAGCTTCCCCAAGAAGCTTGGACACCTGTCCCAGCTTCCTGAGGAAGCCTTGGCCCCTTTGCCTTGGCTTCTTTAGGAAGCCTTGATCCTTTTAAATAGCTTCCTTTGGAAGCTTAGTCTTTGGATGGTCTATATAAGAGACCCCTCTTCTCCTTTGTTTTGGTTAAGCAAAACCAGAGCAAAATACATATATATTCTGATATATATACCTTCTCTCTCTATATCTCCCTCTCTCTCTTCATTTTGTGTGTGTTTAAGGGCCTAAAAGGTTGATTTGTTCTTACTTTTGCACTAAAACACATACCATTGCACCATACTTCGACTTGGGAGGTCTTGAGGGTTTGTTCTTGAAGTTTTGGGTCAGTTTTGGACACAAGAAGGTGGCTGACCTTGCTGTTCTCGAGGTGTTCTTCAAGGGTAACATTCTTACTTTAAATTCTCCAATCTTGCACTAGCTTTTGACCTGCTTTGCATAATATTTTAGACTTTGTGTATAATTGAAAAAAGTCTTGCATTTGAATGCTTAAGATACTTCATTAATGTTGTTTTGGTGTTGGGGGTCGACCTCCCCCTCTAAGGCCTTGTTTGGCCCTTTTTGTGCTTCCATTGTTAAGATTTGGTTACTTTGGTGTATTGGCCTTCTCACCACTGAAATCCAGTGGATTTTCAGTGGTGAAAAAGGGGGTTTGAAGTCTTGCATAGGGGAGGGACACCCCTCTCCCCTTTGTGTCTCATTTGTCCATGTTTTGGCTCATAAAGGTAGCATGCATGCATAGCTTTACTTGGCTCCATTTCAGAAGTTATTTGGTGTCTATTTAGCATGTCTTACCTCTATCTCTTGCTGGTTTGTTGACCATTTGCATGCATCATACACTTGCCTTGTATCCCTTCATTTTGCATTGTAATGCATCTTGCCTTTGGACTACCATGCTTGCATAATTTGGCTTAGCTTTGTGAAGCTTTTAGTTATGTTTTGCCATGCTTAAATTCTATTTGGTACTGATTTGGTCATATTTTCCATGTTTGGTATAGCCACTTTGCATTTTGGCTTGTGACCCTTGAGTGTGTGGGTCTCTAGCATGTGTAGTCTAGCTTATTCTCATAATTTGGAATCATTAGGGACCATGTTTCAGTCCATAAGCCATGCTTGTATGCTTGCATTCATGACCCCTTTCATGCTTTGAGGAGGTGTCCTTTTGTGCCTTGAAATAGAGCATTGCGCATGCCTATGTGTTTGAGGCTTTAAGCTGCCATAACAGTGGGTTTTGGGACTTGTTTTAGTGCATTAAAACTCTGTTTTTGGTTGCATGATTCATGTCATGAGTGGTTGGGGTGGTTGTAGTAGAATACTCCCTTTTGTGGCCTTGAATGCTTCCTTTTTCACATCCATTCCCTAGCATGTTTTGGTGTCATCTTTTGCATGCTTTTCAGAGTTTAACATGAGTGTTTAATGTCCGAGTATATTGCCTTTATGTGTGCTTAGAGTTGCCCCCTTCCATGCTTGGGTGATGGACCTTGGTGTATGCATGTTTGCATGCATAATTTGTTCCCTTTTGGGGCATTTTTGGCCACTGTTTTGGGGTGGGCTGAGGCCTTCTCATTTCAGTATAAGTCCATCCTTGCATACTTTGTATGTTTGACATGTTGCATTGCATTGGTTGCATGCTTATATTGCATCATGTATGCATTTTTGCATGTTGCTTAGCTAAGTTGCATTATGTAGTCTTGTTGTATGCTTGACATGCTCATATTGCATTAGTGTATCCTTGCATGAGTTGCATCACTTTGTATTGTATACAGCATACATGCATTGCATCACTTGGTTTGGGGTGTCAAACCAAGCATGAGGGGAGAGGTGTGTTCGTACCCGAAGTGACGAAACATGTCTCAACCCTCGGTCGCCAATACCCTTGATCTCAACATGATAGGGTGTTTGCACTCATTTGTTTGTTGCATGCATCTACACTAAGTTGCTAACTTGGCTGCTTAGGCCATCATGCATCGAATTGCGTAGTTGATGGCCCGAGGGTCAAGGGCCATGCTCCCTTGAGTCCATTGCATGATAGGGAGTGTGGCCATGCTCACATTTGCTTGAAAATTCCATGCCATACACTGTCTGCCCTCTGCTACTGTCAACTGCAGGGTTCTGCAAGAAGCAATGGCCGGCCGGCCACCTACAGTGCCGACCGACCATCAGTGGCTGGCCGGTGGCACAACAGTTGGCCGATAAGCCCATTACCATGGCCGGTAAACTTTAATTATGGCCGGTGATATCCCCAGAGCACTCAGAGGATGATTCAAAAAGGGTCTGGAGACTTTCAGAATTTTCAGAGGAGCAAGGCAGTGAAAACAGAGGCAGCAGTGCTATGGCAGCGAGTTTCCAGGCGAGACGAGTCAAGCATGCATCATTCACACATTCTGAGGCAGGGCTGCGGCCACCTTCCTTCTCCATTTAATTTGTTAATTAGTTAAGAATTCTGTAATAATTAATTTAGCGGTATTCATTTGGTTGTGTAATATTTATTCGGACCCTCCGAGTGAGGGCAATTGTGTAATAAGTGTGCGTGAGTGTGTGTATGTCTCCCAACCCTACGTCTTTCTTCCCTTTTATTTACTAGCTTTCGATGGTTAGTCTGGGCATGTTTCAATTAGCATACAGTATGATAGCATGTTTGCATCTATTCATTCGTTTTGCATACATCGGGCTCGGCGCATCATTCTAACTGCATTTGTATTTCAATTCCAAATTGAATACGTGTTAGTTGTAGCATTTCACATGTCATTGTAGATTAGCCGAGCCTATCTTAGTTGCATTTTGCATGTGTTGCATTAGCCATCTTAACATGAACTAGGATCATGCATATGATTACTAACTAGTTTCTGTTTTGGCTCGGAGTACTCAGTAAGGTCTTATGCTTTAGCATCCTTGCATGTGTGTGTGTGTTGCCATGACAGCATGCTTACCATGAGGCTATTTGCTTATATGATATAACCGCTTGAATGCCTGTGGATGGAGGTTGAATTACCTAAATTGGAATAATATATTAAAACTTTGAGTTTTAAGCCCACTAAATAGTGACAAAACCATCTTTTTCTAAAGCCCACTGGAGGGTGGCAAAACCTGCATTTTAGCCTACTTGCGAGTAGCAAACCATCTTCAAAACAAACATGCAATGTTTTGTTTCAATTTAGGCGATTTGGTCTATACTTGTTTGCTATGCGCATAACATAGTAATTCTAGGCTAATAACTGGAATAAGAACACATAATGCTTTCAAAACAAGATATCACGGTTAGTAGAGGCCGATCTTTGATCGGGCGAGAGGGGGTGCTCATAGCTGACCTTCTCCAATCGTACCCAAGTTCCCGAGCCGAGGCAACTTTGGTGATGACGAACACGTGACCTTTGGCACCGAGTCAGGGTTTCCTAAATTTCCCAAAACAAAATATTTAGGTGGCGACTCTGTATCTGGCAAAGCAGTCCATGTTTGACACTTCTTTTCTAAAAATCTGTTTCTTTTCTCAAAACGATTTGCCGGATTTGGACTCTTTGGTTCAGATTAAGAACCGTGACAATTCGAGAGTCCAAACTGTAGTGAGCCCAAAATGAACAGAACGGGACTCATCCTCCCGGGGCGTTCGGGGGCGCGTCTACAGCAGCATCCTCTGTTCTTGTGCACACAGCACTTTCAGCCCCCACAGGGGCTTTGGCTTTTCTGATTCTCTCAGACTCTTCGTTTCCTTCTTGTTCCAATTGCGGCAGCACAGTTTGCTGTTCAACAATCCCTGCATTCAAAATGCCCAAATCTCGAGCGAAATTTTTGTCACTGGCGCTCTCCGGCGATGTATTCTTATCCCCGGCCCTTCCGGCCACAATTGATATCCTTGCCCCTGATGGGCCCTTTTCCAACTAAGATTCTTCAACAATATCTAGTTGGTCGTCAAGCCATCTTGTCATCTCTGCTGACTCCTCAAAATCAAACCAGTTGACTGTCATGTCCCCCGGATCTTGTTCGTTGAAAATCTGGAGGTCAGTAATGTCCCCTTCCAGAACTGCTAAGTCCTCTATTCTCTGATCAAACCGTCCCCCTGTAGTACACAAATTTCTGCCCCTATCGGCAATTCCACATTTGGCCTAATATGTCCAGCTGACGCAATGTAGCCACTCGGGTTGTACATCTCCTCAGCAAAGCTCCCCAATTTCTCAGTCCCTGAATCCATTATACCACTCTCCTCCGAAATCATCCCTATTCTGTCTTCGACAGCCACCACCATTGGTTCGGGTTGGGTTCGGGAGATGTCCAACATGCACAAGTCTGTCCTGTCATGAAGGAACACCTCCGGTTTAGGTAGATGGGAATGAGTGATGTATATGCTGGGGTCGTATGCCGTAACCCCGATCTGGATAAATTTGATGCGTTTGGGGGGTGGGGCTTGGTTGTGTGGTTGGAGAGGGTTGGTTGTGACATTGGGTTTCTCTGGAGGCCCGATCACCCCATTATCGATGAGATCCTGAATCTCATGGCGTAATCGGAAGCACTGGTCGGTGTCATGACCGTGCTGTTGGTGAAACGAGTAGTATTTGGCTGGGTTATGGGAAGGGGGGAGTTTTTCCGGCAATGGCCGCGGCTCTAGGGGCTTCAAGTGCCCTTTTTTGATTAAAACCCCCAAAGCTTTGGACAGGGGCATATATAGTGGAGCGAAGGTTCTTTGGCTTTTGGGTGGGTATCTAGCTGTTTGCAAACTACTACCGGACGCACCGGTGAATGGCATAGCTGCAAGGGTTCTTGGGGTGTTGGTGGTGACCATGCTTACTTCCTGAGATCTGGCAGCTGCAGCACTACTTGTGCATCCATTCGTACTGCAGTTGTTGAAGGTTCTCCTGGGTTGCTCTCTGTCATTGTCAATCAAGCCCTGCTTCAAAGCATCCTCGATCTGTACTCCCATCTCATGCAAATCTGAAAAGGCAGGGAAAGGGAGCACGATCATTTTTTGCATTAGTTTGGGTTGGAGGTTGTGCACAACCATCCGTATTTGATCCTTATCCGTCGGCCTTATGGTCATCATTGAGGCCTTGGTCCTCCAGCGGGTTACAAATTCAAAGAAACTCTCCTTAGGCTCCTACCTTGTTGTCTCGAGATCACGGGTTGTAATCTCGATTTGCGTGTTATAGGAGTACTGTGCAATGAAAGCCTCGGCCATCTCATCCCAGTTCCGCTTGACATCGTCTTCCAATTTTGCATACCAGATAGCCGCCACGCTCGATAGGGTCCGGCCAAACAATGAAAGCTTCTGTAGTCTGGTGAGGCCCATCGGCCTTAGTATGTCCGAAAACAAACGTAGATGCACCATGGGATCCCTGGACCCGTCAAAGCGGTCGATTTGTGGCATCTTGAACCCATCTGGCAGCGTCACAGCCGCGTCGGTATACCTGTCCTCAATGTCTAGGATGGATTTTATCCCTTGGGATTTCTTGAACAACTTTTCAAGTTTGTTCAACTTCAATGTTGTAGGGTCCACCTCGAACTCAAAGGGAGAGTCCGGTTGATTGATAGGCGTAGGTGCCTTGGATAATTGAGGTAGAATCGAGGGTGGAGCCGGCCCCGTTGGGAGGTCAGTATCCTCCTGGGCATTCTGGACGTTCGCCGTCTCCTCAGGTATTGGGGCTCTTGGTGGGGGAGGAGCCTGGTGTGAAGCCGATGCTCCGGTTTGCTGTTGTAACCGGGTAATTAGCTCTGCCTGTTGGGCCATGACAACGGCCTGCTGTTTAGCAAATTCTGCTTGACGAACAGCGTCCTCCTTCATGGAGCTGACGGACGATTTCTTCCATCCCTGACATGCTGTCCTGATCTATCTGAACTACCGGTATGTCTATCTCTGTAGTAGACTCGGAAACCTCAACCTGACTGTTCAAAGACCACTGATCTGGCAACCTCTACTCAGATACACTGCGTCTTCTCGACCTCAATCTGATAACCGGGGGTAAGGAAAAAAGCACTAGTTGTCTGTCGACCAGATCCTCAGATCGATTGAGTCGGCGACCTCTAATCCAGAGTGCTTGAGGAATATCTGCTTGGTCTGAAGCAATTGTGCTAAACTACCCCTAGTAAAAAGATAAATAAAGCAATAATAAGGAAATAAACAACCAGACAAACGGACAGCATAACAGCGTAAATAAACACACAACACGTAGTTGGGCATCACAACACACACTTTGATAAGCTGAATAGACTATTCTCAAATACTGATCATTGCTCCCCAAATCACTGCCCCCAAAATTGAATTTGAAACCCGCAGATAACTGATTCCCAAAATACTGAACTGGTGCCCGCAGGCCTAATACCCAAACTGATACATGCGTTCCTGTAGAGAAACACTCTAAAAGCACATAGCAAACAAGTGAGAGCCAAAACACCCCTATGGTGGGGTAGGGTTTCCCTGTCCTATTTCGTCAGGAGCGAGGGTTTCACTACGCACGCAGCGGTTTCAAACAACCTATAATCGGGTAAGCAACTTGTCCTAGTTTGGAATGGTCACTATGGATTCTGAATATGCACTAGGTTGAATGGTCAAAAAGGGTGCCCCGGTAAAATCGGGGTTTGTGTTCCCATTGTGGCAAAGCCCGTAACCGGTTAGCCTTATGGCATGCTTCTCAAAGCGAGCCTCCGGCAAACCGTTTAGGAATAGCAGATGGCAAACACGGTGTCCTAGGCGCACCAATGCAAATGCAATGCAAAGAAACACATAAGTGTAATCAAAACAAGATATCATGAGTTCAAGTCAAGCTCTCTAAATCCCCAGCAAAGCCGCCAGAAACTGTAGACGTCCCCGAACGCCCCGAGAGAAATCCCGTTCTGTTCATTTGGGTTCACTACAGTTCGGACTCAATGTCACGGTCCTGTATCTAATCTCGCAGAGTGCAATGCAAGACCGATGAATTCATCAAAGAGTCCAAATCTGGAAAATCGTTTTAAAAAACTGATTTTTAGGAAAAAGTGCCAAACATGGACTGCTTTGCCAGATACAGAGTCGCCACCAAAATATTTTATTTTTGGGAAATTTAGGAAACCCTGACTCATGCCTAAGGCCACGTGTCTGTCATCACCAAAGTTGCCTCGGCTCGGGAACTTTGGTACAATTGGAGAAGGTCACTTCGTGAGCACCTCCGCTCGCCCGATCAAAGATCGGCCTCTACTAACCATGATATTGAGTTTTGAAAACATTATGTGCTCTTATTCCGATTATTAGCCTAGAATTACCATGTGATGCACACAGCATACAAGTATAGACTGGGTCGCCTGAATTGGAACAAAACATCTCATGTTCATTTTGAAAAACGGTTTGAAGGTGCTACTCGCAAGTAGGCTAAAATGCGAATTTGTCACCCTCAGGTAGGCTTAGAAAACAAGGTGATTTGCCACTCTCAAGTGGGCTTAAAACTCATGGTCAATGCATTATTCCAATTCAGATAACCCAACCTTCACCCACAGGCATTCAGGTAGTTATATCACATAAGCACATAGCCTCATGGTAAACATGTTATCATGGCAACACTTACACGCATGCAGTATGCTAAAGCATAAATACTTACCGAGTACTCCAAGCCAAAGAAAGAAGCTAATCAGAAATCATGCATGAATCCTAACTATACTGGAATGCCTAATGCAACACATGCAAAAATGTAACTAAGATAGGCTCGGCTATTCTACAATGGCATGTGAAATACAACACTTAACATGTATTCAACTCGGAATTGAAATACTATGCAATTAGTATGATGCGCCGAGCCTGGTGCATGCAAGATAGATGAATGAATGCAAACATGCGAACATAAGTATGCTAATTAAAACATGCTCTAAACTAACCATCATAAGCTAGTAAATAAAAGGGAGAAAGACGCGGGGTTGGAAGACATACATCACACGCACACACGCTTATTACAATATTGCCCTCTCGCAGAGGGTCCGAATAAATAATACAACACAAATAAATAATTAACTACTCTAGCTAATTAAACATTACAAAATTCTAATTAATTAACACATTAATTACGAAAGAAGGTGGCCGCAGCCCTGCCTCGGAATGATGGGACGATGCATGCTCGATTTGCCTCGCTCGGAAACCTGTTGCCATGCCACTGTTGCCTCTATTAGCACTGTTCTGCACCTTTGAGAACTGTGAAAATACTTGTGATGCTTTTTGAACACTCCCATAGCATCGTGGGATGTCACCGGCCATAATGCAAGTCCACCGGCCATTGAAATACAGTTATCGACCAAAATTAGGACCACCGGCTAGACTTTTGTAGTCGACCGGCACTGAAAGTTGCCGACCGGCTATGTCTTCCTGCAGAACACTAGTTTTGCTGCAGCAGAGGACAGACAGTGCATGGCAAAGCATTTTCAAGACAATGTGTGCATCGCCACTCTCCCTATCATGTAATGAACTCAAGGGAGTATGGCCCTCGGTCCTCGGGCCACCAATCATGCATTTCGATGCATGATGGCCAAAGGTACCAAGTTTGCAAATCAATGTAAATGAATGCAACAAAACAAATAAATGATACACACTCTATCATGTTGAGATCAAGAGTGTCGGCGACCGAGGATTGAGACGTGTTTCGTCACTTCAAGTACGAACACATATCATTCCTCATGTTTGGTTTGACACCCCAAACCAAACATAATGCAATGCATGTATGCGATAAGGCTCAAATATGCAATATGGCTCAAATATGAAAAATGGCTCAAGTATGCAATATGAGGCTAAGTTAGCAAAGCATGCCAAATGCAATGCAACCTACACATGAAAATGTACAATGTGCTAAGCATGCAAGATGCAATGCAATGCGATCTAATATGTAAGCTAAGCTAATGTAACAACAACATTCAAACATGATATAATGCAAGCATATAACGAGATGCAACATGACGCAACATACCAAACATGCAACTATGTACAAGGATGGACTTAAACCGAAATAGGAGGACCTCAGCCAATCCCAAAACAGTGGCCAAAATACCAAAAATAAGGCACCAAAATGCGATATAAACATGCACACATGTTGGTCCATCAATTAGGCCACAATGCACAACCTTCAGACATGAGCGAGATGTGATAAATATGAGGATATGGCATTACAATAAACTCTGAAATCACATGAAGAATGATGCCAAATCGACTACACAATGCAAACATGGCATGTTAATGGAGTTAAAGCTCAAAGCTAGCTAAGAGACTTAAACCATGACTATGTCAACCAAGCCCCAAATGGTCAAAATGACTCAAAATAGTCCCGAGGCGGACCAAAATGAAGCTAAAACTCAAATGGAACAAAGCCAAAACATGCTGTAAAGAAGGGCACAAAACAAGACGCATACAAGGCCCGAAAGGGGCAAATGCACTACACTTCTTACAACCGAACACGACATGACTTAGGCAAATAAAATTAGAGTTATAATACACCAAAACAAACCCCAAAACCCAATAAGAAGGTCTTCCAAAGACCAAATCATGGAGGCACATGCAATGGTCCAAATAAAGAGCATGAAACAACAACTCTCCAAAGTATAGAATAGGTGACAAATGCAAGTGTGTGGCCACGAAACATGGACTGAAATATGATGACAAGTGATGCCAAATCACTGAAATGGCTCAAATGAAGCATGCTAATGACTCACACACCCGAAGCCAACAAGCTAGAATGCAAAGAGGCTATATAAAGCATGGCAAGCATGACCAAATTGACACCAAATAGAACTTAAACACGTTAAAACATGGCTAAAAACTTCACAAAGCTAAGTCAAAACATGCAAGCATGGTGGTCTAAATGCATGATGCATTTCTAAGCAAAATAGGGGAATGCAAGACAAGTGTATGGTACATGCATCGGGGCAACAAACCAACCTAAAAAAGAGGTAAACCATGACCAAATATCACTAAATACCCACTAAGATGGAGCCAAAATCGACTAAACATGCATGCTACCCTTATGAGCCAAAAAACACAAGCATATGAGACACAAAGGGAGAGGGGTGTCCCTCCCCTATACAAGACCTCAAAACCACTTCACCACCACTGGAAATCCTCTGGATTTCAGTGGTGAGAAGGCCAATACACGAAAGTTCCAAAGCTCAACAAAGAAGGCACAAAAAGAGGCCAAACAAGGCCTAAGAGGGGGAGGACGACCCCCAACACCAAAATGACCTTAAACAAACATCTTAAGCATGAAAATACAGAACTTTTATCAATTATACACTAAGCTCAAAATAGCATGCAAGATAGGCTAAAAGCTAGTGCAAAAATGGGGAATATAAAGCAATAGTGCTCACCCTTGAAGAACACTTCAAGAACAACAACTCCAACCCCCTCCTTCTGATCAAAACCAACTCAAAACTCCAAGAAAAACCTCTCAACACCTCAATAACCAAGGCATGGTGTAACACTAGGTGCCTTAGTGCAAAAATAGGAACAAAAACACACTTTTGAACACTATTACACACACAATCTAGAGAGAGGGAGATATAGAGAGAGAGAGTGATATATATGTGATATATATCTCTGATACATATCTTTGATTTGCTCCAACCCCTCTAAAGGAGGAGGGAGTCCCTCTTTTATAGAACAAAAAGGGCCTAAGCTTCTTGGAGAAGCTTAAGACAAAGGGGTCAAGCTTCCTTAAGAAGCTAGAACAAAGGTTCAAGCTTCTTGGGGAAGCTAAGGCAAAGGGTTCAAATCTTCCTCAAGAAGCTAGAGCAAAAGAGTGCAAAGGGTGCAAATCCTCCATACACATGTATGGAGGACAAGTAAGTGTGCTCCAACTGGCACAGCTGGCATGCAAAATGCCTGAAAAAGGCAAAAAAGAAGCCTCGGCCAGAAAATATGGCCGATTGACAAAACAAACGGTCGGCCAACAAAAAACAATGCCGACCGGCCATCACCAATGGTCGATAGCAACAAAATAGGGCCGGTGGCCTCAAGCTAAGGCCGGTGAGGTGTGGGGATGACTAACAAGCCATTCTTTGCCCTCAAAAGCGAAAAACACAAGTGTTTGGTCCATGACCGAGCACAAAACAGACAAGTTGAGAGATCTTGAGGCAAGGCGCGTAGCCGAGACCTCCAAGAACTCAAAACGAACACGAACATGGATGATCACCGAGTGTTCAAACGGTGACGTCCAAGTCTTGAGGACGGTCAAAAATGGGTTGTCTACAGTGGCCGAACCGGAACTGAGGCAAGATTTCCTCGTCACGCTCGGATTCCATTAAAGCTTGGAAATCCTCAAAAGTGGGACACATCTCTTGACCGCCAAAACTAAAGACGTGCGTTACCGGATTCCAAAACCTTGCCGCGGCATGGAGAAACGGAAAACGCAACGGGGTGCGACCCAGCGTGAATAGTGCATTTATGCTAAAACCCCATAAATTCAGCCTTTCCGAGCCATCCAAGTTAGCAATCCAAGTTGTGAGATTTTGGGCAAGAAACTCTTCCATTTGGTGCAAATCAGTGTTGAAATGAGGGAAACTATGAAGCTGGGGCTTTTATAGAAGATAAGGTGTTGAATAGAAGACAGGTGTCAACATTCTGGAGGTGCTTGCCATTTTTGGCCAATCGGCCAAAAATAGTGCCGACCGACCATCCTTTTTGGCCGATCGACTAAAAATGTTGGCCGATGGCCATTTCTTGTGGCCGGTGGCCTTTCCTTTTGGCTGATGGCCTCCCTTCTTGTTCCCTAAGCTATTTATGTATTGAACATGCTGAGAATTTGTGACTGGCACCACTTCCAATGCCTTTCGGTGATGATTTTGCGAAGTTGCGCCTGTTGCTGCAATTTGTTTATCGAGTTGTTGTACATTTGCTTATCGAGTTGTATTTCACATTCTTTGAGTCTTTGCTTTGCTTATCGAGTTGTATTTACACTTGTTTAGCTTATTGAGTTCTTTGTTTTGATTATCGAGTTGTTTTTGTCGTTAGTCGGTTCACTACCTGATTATTATGATGCAAGTGCTTAATTTTCAAACAAAAGTTCAATCTCATTTTCAATGTTATGTAATGCGATGCGATGCGATGCGTAGAATGTACAAATGCAACACTTTTTGAACAAAAATAGCTGTTTCATTTCATCATGTCTTTTGCAAAAGTACATGGTTTTGAGAAAGTAAAACCTGCCTGAGGCAGTACAATGTGCTCAAACTACCAGTAAAAAGAAAAATAAAACAAAAAAAGGAGAAAAGCAACAAAATGTCTGAACAAAACAAAAGAAGTAAAGCAACAGAATGTCTGGATCAATATCGATGGCCTCAAGTGCGGGAGTCGGTCCTGGTCCTCTTCTTGGACGAGGGTCCAGGGTCACCACCGCCATCTCTATAGTCAGAATCTGAGCTGCCTCCGGCCTCGCCCTGGGACGACGCTGCCTCCTCGTCAGAATCATCGGGGGAGGGCTCTCGCAAACTGCTCTCAGCATGAGCGTGCCTATGTCTGCCCCGGCTATAAAATGTCATTCCCCGCCTGGCTCCCCCTCCTCCTCGAGTAGGAACAAATGGTCCAGCTGGAGCACCTCCCATGGTCGGAATCTGGAACGGGGCCTGAAAAGGACAAATGGCAAATGCATCAGTTATGCTATGCAAAGCAGAGTATGAATACCGAATACAGTGTATGAGTACAGTGTATGAATGTTGTGTATGAGTACAGTGTATCAGTACAGAATGTAGTGTATGAGTACAGTGTATGAATGCCGTGAGCAACGCTGTGAGCAGTATGTGGGTTACAGTGTATCAGTGCCGTGAGTGCTGTGTATCAAGTGCCGTGTTGATAGTGTGATGCATCAAATTATGTATGAAGCAAATTGTGCAAAGTTTGAGACTGTGGTTGAAGGAACTTACAGGGATCCTGTAGATGGTGAGCAGGTCGATGCTCCTCTGCAGCATCCTTATTGTTGAGGCCGTCAACTCCAGAGATTGGCGAGTGTATTCGACGAAAGCTTGTAAAAGTGTTGAAGTCATCAGTATTCTGCGGAACATCAAGAGAAATGAAATGAAACGGCTGTACAGAATGCAAAGTGTGGTAGTACATACCGAGGTCGAGCCATAGACTCTGACAAGGTCATGATCAGCCGGAGGAGGAGTGAAGGGGATCTGATAAGTCTCCCCACCCTGCCCTCGGCATGTGATCGTCGTGGGCAGCTCTGGCCATCCAGCTCCCTGTCCTCTCCGGGACCCACTCCTCCCTCGGGCCGGAGGTGCCCTCGGTGCCCCTGCTCCTGCTGCTGGCGCTGCTGGCCTCTCTCTCTCGACCTGGAGAGCACCGGTCAGAGGCTGCATGAGATAAGCCTGGATGTACTCGGCGTAATCGCCCTCGTCTCTAAAGCTCTCATAGCTCCAGGCAATCGTGTAGTCTATCATCTCCTCTAACGTGTACCCCTCAGTATGCCTCGTGCGAGTAGGAGGAGGTATTGGAACTGTCTACTCTGGCACGCCCAAGGTCTGTCGAAGAAAGCGCTCCCCAAAGTACCAAGCGCGGCAGACCGGCCCCTCTAACAAGACCCTGAATCGGGCAATCTCTCGAGCACCGGTGTACCACTCCCAAACTGCATCAGACAACGGGGCCCAAGGCTGCCAGGTGACCTGCAAATAAAATGCAGTTTGTTATCTACTGTTATTGAGAGTACAATATAAAGCGAAGCTTAAATAAACTTCAATGTTTGACATACCTCGACTGCAGTGATGGTGTCAAAGTAACAGCGGAAGAACATGAAGGACTCCCATGGCCTCCACTCGTATCTCATATCGAAGCGATGGGAAAACGAAACCATGGGGGGTGTCTCCACATCTGGTACTGGGGCGAGCCTAGAAAAGTAGGCATACACCCACAGCTACAGAATGTAACAGAGTAGATATGAGTATGCTTATCAGATAAAGCAGTATACAGATAAAGCAGAGTGCAGTATGTGCAGTGTATTGTGCAGTGTGTGCAGTGTACAACCAGTGTAAAGCAGATTGCGTGCACGCAGTGTGTGTGATGTACAGCTAATGAAAAGCATAATTGAAAAGACAGAAAAGGGAACATGTACCTCCCAGGCTCGCCAGTAGCCTCCAAGCAATTGCCCGCTGCGGCGGGAGGATGAGCTCATATACTCGTAAAAGGTGGCCAAGCCCGCACCACCCCAGTCGTAGTCGCGGATCCGCGTCACGTCTACAAGTGCACTCAGTAGGTAAAGGGCGACAGTGTTCGCCCGGCCGGCGAAGAGCGTGGTCCCCAGCAGGAACATGATGAAGCCACGAGCATACTCCGAGTACTAGGCACCTGGATCCGGAAGTGATCCTCCAACCATGAGTACCTCACAAAGCCTGGCCGGGCAAGAGGAGGCTGAGTGCCAACCAAGTATAGCTGAACGGCGTCCCACTCATCCATATCTGTATCAAAGGGGATCGGATCACCCCCTACTCCGATGCCTATGAGCATGGAGAAGTCAAAGGGAGTCATCGTCATCTCCCCGGTGGCAAACATGTGGAGGGAGTCGGTGGTGTCCCACCACCTCTCCACCAAAGCAGCAAGAAGGGGCCTGCTCGCAGTGAGGCGTGAGAGTCCCATGCAGAAGGCCCCAAAGCCAGCTTGGTCGACAATATGACGGACCGCATCGGGCAACTCCATATACCAACCTCGGGCGACAGTGTTCCCATACCCCCAGAAGGCATGGGAATCTCCCTGTGTTCAAAACAAACAATTGCGAAGTAGTGTTAGAAATACAGTGTTGAATGTGCTCAGAATTGATGAAAATGCAGTGTGTGTGCATGTGTCCGAGTCTACACAGATATCGGGTGTGGGTGTGCTCACAGTGAACTACAACATGTGATATATCAATGTATTTGGGTTAAGCAGTTAAAGAACATAATCGACTATCGCAGTTATATGTTCTACATTGCAGAAAATTAAACAGAGGAAGAATATACCTCAGCGGCGCCATAAGACAGATATGACTCTGGCTCGTGCAACAAAAGCTCCAGTGGTGCACCCCGCGCATAGCTCCTGAAGTGGCGGATGCCATCGGGAGGCAACACGTGTATCGCCGGCCTATAAGTCACCGGATCGAACGGCCGGATGCGAAGAGGTAGGAGCTCAACCTCGGCGTCCACGTCCATCTCCAGGGGAGTCCCACCACGTGGAATGTCGTCTGCCATCTCAAAAGGAGCGTGAAAATGGCCGAGAATGTGAAAAACGGGCAAGAATGCGAAAGGTCAACCCAAAAGTCAACCCCGAGAGGATGAAAAATGGGAGAAAAGGTCAGAGTGTGGAAAAGGCACGAAAACCAAGTAAACTCAGGGGGAAACAAACCCCAAGTAGTGGAAACCAAGAAAGAAACACCAAAAATCGAGTTTTGTTCGGTTTAAAGTGTGCGAAACGGGAAGGATTTCGCGAATCGAACAACGAAAAAGGCTCAAAAACAAGAGAAAAACGAAAATCGAAGGCGGAAAAATCACCTAAAGAGAAAGAGGAAAGATTTTCGAGCTTGGAGAAGTGAAAATATGGGGTTTGGAACCCCATATTTAAAGACCCGTGGCCAAAAAACAAAACTGCCCTGAAATTACCATTTTTGGCCAATCAGCCAAATTGTTAGCCGATCAACTAAATATTTGGCCGATGAGATCATTTTGTGGCCGATGGATGGCCGATGGCCTTCCCTTGTGGTCGGTGAACCTCCCACACCCTTGGTTGGGTCAATTATGTGGTTTGGGACCTTCATCTCTCAAGATAGTACAAGAAAGTACACTTTTGAAGCTTAACCGGTCTTCGTGTTGACCTCGAACCGTGTCTTCCGTGTACGGCATTCGATGCGCACAAGGTGTATCCTTTTCGTATCCTTTTGTATATTGCAGAAATTCAAGAATAGCTTTTGGGCATGTTATGTTACAATGTTTTGTCATAATTGTAATAAGCGCGCTTGTTATGCATCTTTTCGCCCTTGCATTGAGCATGCTTCATCTTGCTTTCGAGTTGCATCTCAACATCACGAATAACATGCATTTACCATGCTTCCGTTGAATATATACGTCTTTTTGTTGTTGCATTGTTACACACATTGCTTGCATTTTTCTCATGCTTTACTTACATGTATTTATGCACCCTTTCGCATTGTTACACACATTGCTTACGTTGTTACGCATGCTTTACTTACATGTGTTTATGCACCCTCTCACATTGTTACACACATTGCTTGCGTTGTTGCGCATGCTTTATTTACATGTGTTTATGCACTCCCTCACATTGTTACACACATTGCTTGCGTTGTTGCGCATGCTTTACTTACATGTGTTTATGCACCCCGCTCTCGCATTGTTACACACATTGCTTGCGTTGTTGCGCATGCTTTACTTACATGTGTTTATGCACCCTTTCGCATTGTTACGCACATTGCTTGCGTTGTTGCGCATGCTTTACTTACATGTGTTTATGCACCCTTTCGCATTGTTACACACATTGCTTGCATTGTTGCGCATGCTTTACTTACCTGTGTTGTCATGTTTTCCCTCGCATTGTTATGCGTACACTTAGGTTGCATTGTTATGTACCCCTTGCTTGCGTTGTTACGGATGTTTTACTTGCATTGTCATGCTTGTTTCAGTTGCATTGCTATGCACCACCTTACTTGCGTTGTCACGCACACTTGTTGCATTGTCATGCACCTTTTTACTTGCGTTGTCACGCAAGTCTTGCTCGCATTGTTATGCGTACACTTAGGTTGCATTGTTATGTACCCCTTGCTTGAGTCGTCTCGCATGCCTTTACTTGCATTGTTATGCTCATTCTACTGGCATTGTTATGCCCTCCTTGCATTGTTATACTCGTGTTTATCTCATATTGAAATGATTTCTTCATCTAACGATTGAAAATGTGTTTCTACTATATTGTACCTGTTGAATCTTTTTCTTTTGCCGGCACGATATTATATGTACGGTTCATTCAAAGGAAGTCCCGGTTCAGTTTAACTGTTACCGTTCTCGACTCACATTTGGCACGCGTTTGGACGTATCTCTCTCCTCTCGCGTTTGGCACGCGTTTGGATGACTGCGCTTTCTTGCACAGTCCTTTCCTCTCATGCGTTGCCACGCTGAGAGATGTTGTATTTGAGACCCCGGGTGTCCTTGGTAGTCGCTTTTAGTCTTCTCCGCGTGAGACGCAGTGAGAATTGCATAATTTTCTTACATCATTTCTGTTGGAATGTGTAGGACCGTTATCTCTTATTCGCTTGTTTAAATTGTTGTATTTATTTTGCATAAATACTTCATTATAGCTCTCTTTGCATGATCATAAGTTATGCTCGGCATCTTGCATGTCATTTGCATCTTGCCCCTGCCTGCGGGCGAATCTCTTTGTTATCCTGTATGCTTGTCTGAGTCTTCGGCCTTGTCAAAAATGGGTCGTCTCTGGGCTTTGACATTCACTCCCGTCATCTTATGACTTTCGAGTTCTGTCAAAGAGGAGCAACTGTAGACACCCCATTTTTGACCGTCCTCAAAACTTAGACGTCATCGTTTGAACACTCGATGATCTTCCATGTTCGTGTTTGTTTTGAGTTCCCGAAGGTCTCGGCCGCGTGCCTTGCCCTAGGATCTCTCAACTTGTCTGTTTTGTGATGTTTTGTGGACCAAGGACTTGTGATTTTGCTTCTCAGGGAAGAGGGTGGCTTGTTGGCCATCCCCACACCCCATCGGCTATGGCATGATGCCATCGGCCTTGCTTCCTTGCCATCGACCATAAATGTTGGCCGGTCGGCACTTTTGTTGGTCGGTCGGCACTTATTTTGGTCGATCGGCCATATTTTCTGGCCGAGGCCTTTTCTTTGCCTTTTTCAAGCATTGTGCATGCCAGCTGTGCCAGCTGGTGAGCACAGACTCTCCCGGAGGGATTTGAACCAAAGCTTAGCTTCTCTAAGAAGCTTTGAATTTGATTTCCTATAAGAGGGGAGCCTCCTCTCCTTTTCCAGAGGTTCAGCAAAATAGATATAGAGTTCATATATCCCTCTCTCTATATCTCTCTATGTTTGTGTGTGTGTTGGTGACCTAAAGTGTGTTTTTGTTCATACTTTTGCACTAGAGCACCTAGTAGAATACCTTCCTTTGGTTGCTGAGGCACTAGGAAGTTGGTTTCAAAGTTCTTGGGCTGGTTTTGATCCAAGGGAGTGGCTGAAGTTGTGTTCTTGAAGGTGTTCTTCAAGGGTGAGCAACTAACTTTTTGTTTCCCCATTTTGGCTTAAGTTTTTAGACCTATTTGCATATTATTTCAAGCTTAACTATAAACTGAAAAAAGTTCTATTTTTGTGTGCTTAAGATGATTGTTTAAGGTCACTTTTTAGTTGGGGGTTGTCTACCCCCTCTTAGGCCTTGTTTGGCCTCGTTTTTGAGCCACCTCTTTTGGCCTTTGTTCTTGCCTTTGCATGACCTTTCTACCACTGAAATCCAGAGGATTTCTAGTGGTGGAAAGGTAGTTTTAGAGTCATGTATAGGAGAGGGACACCCCTCTCTCCTTGTGTCTCATATGCTTGTGTTATTGGCTCATAATGGTAGCATGTTTGCTTAGCATGTTTTGACTTCATTTCAACATGTATTAGGCCTTATTTTTCCATATTACACCTTTGTCTAAAGTTGGTTCAATAGCTTCTTGCATGCACCATGCACTTGCCTTGTAATCCCCCCTATTGCCTTAACATGCATCTTGCATTTGGACTATCATGCTTGCATATTTTGGCTCAACTCAAAGGAACTTTTAGTCATATTTCAGCATGCTAAAGTTCTTTTTGGTGTTGTTTTGATCATATATGCCATGCTTTGTATAGCCATAAGGCACCCTAGCTTGTTAGCTTTGAGGGTCTAAGTCACATGAGTGTATTACTTGGCTCATTTCAATGATTTGGCATCATCCCATATGTTATTTCAGTCCATGTTTCATGTTCATATACTTTCACTTGTCATCCTTTCAAAGCTTTGAAGAGTTGGTGTCTTATGCCTCATGATTGGACCATTGTGTATGTCTCCATGCTTAGGTCCTTGGGATGCCATCTAAGTGGGTTTTGAGGCTTATTTTGATATGTCATAACTCTGATTTTAGTTGGTGAAATCATGCCATGTTTGGTTTTGATAGGTGTAGTGTAACACCCTTTTGTTAGCCTTGCATGTCTCATGTTTTGTGCTCAACTTTCTAGCATATTTTGGCCTCATTCCATGCATGTTCTAGCCTTGTTTTGGTCTGCCTTGGGACTGTTTTGGGTCACCTTGCCCCTGTGGGGCTTGGTTAATATGGCCATTGTGCAAGTCCCTTGGCTAGCTTTAAGCTTTGAGCCTTCTTGCATGCTTTGTTTGTGTTATATGTGCAGTTTGGCATCATTCCTAACATCATTTCAGAGTTTATGGTGCTGTCATATACCCATGTTTGTTACTCTTTAAGTGAGCTTAAGAGTTGTCCTCTTGTCACCTAGCGTAGGGGCCAATTGGCATGCATGTTTGTTTTGCACTTTGGCACCATCATTTTAGCACTTTTGGCCACTGATTGTGGCATGGCTGAGGTCTGTCCATCTTCGGTATAAGTCCATTGGGTATGTGGTTTGCATTATATTCTCGCATGCTTAGATTGCATTACATTGTGCATACTTGGCACATTACATGTTTGCATGTTTAGGTTGCATGTCTATTGCATAATTAGTTGCATTGCATGACATTAATGCATACTTGTTGCATGCTTGGGTTATTTGTAGGTTTGCTTGCATACTCATATTGCATTGGGTTTGTTTGCATGCCATTAGTCTTGTTGCATTGCATAATGTCCCAATATTGCATTGTAATTGGCATAATTGCAATGCATTGTGTTTGGTTTGGGGTGTCAAACCAAACACGAGGAATGAGGAACGTTTGTACTTGAAGTGACGAAACGTGCCTCAATCCTCGGTCGCCGAAACTCTTGATCCAACATGATAGAGTTCTAGGCATTCATGTGTTTTGTGCATTCATTCCATATTGAATCGCACACCTAGCTCCTTTAGCCATCATGCATCGACATGAGTGATTGATGGCCCGAGGGTCGAGAACCATACTCCCTTGAGTTCATGACCTGATAGGAAGGGTGTTTGTGCACACATTGCCTTGAAAATGCATTGCCATGCTCTGTTTGTCCTCTGCTGCAGCAAAACAGCATTCTGCAGGAAGATATGGCCCGCCGGCCATCTTCAGTGCCGATCGACTAAACATTGTTGGCCGAGATCCTCACAAATGGTCGATGACCAATTCCACATGGCCGATGTTCCTATATTTTGGCCGGTGACATCCCACAGTGCTCAGGGAGTGGTTCGGAAGCATCCTTGGGACTTATGCAGTTTTCAGAGGTGTAAAACAGTGCAAACAGAGGCAACATGTGGCATGGCAACGGGTTTCCGAGCGAGGCGATCGAGCATGCATCATTCAATCATTTTGAGGCGGAGCCGCGGCGGCCTCTTTAGTTTCATAGCTTAGTTAATTTGTTTAAATTAGTTAAGGGTTTTGTAATATTTAATTAGCTAGGGTAGTTGATTAATTATTCGGACCCCCCGTCGAGAGGGCGAATTTTGTAATAAGTGTGCGTGAGTGTGTGAATGTCTTCCAACCCCACGTCTTTCTCCCTTTTACTTACCTACTTTCAGTGGTTAGTTTTAGGTCATGTTTCGATTAGCATTCCTATGCTCGCATGTTTGCATCCATTTATCTGTATTGCATGCACCGGGCTCGGCGCATCATACTAACTGCATAGTATTTCAATTCCAACTTGAATACGTGTATCGAGTTGTCACATTCCACATGCCATTCTTAGATTGGCCAAGCCTATTCTAGTTGCATTTTTGCATGTGTTGCATTAGCTATTTTAACATAAACTAGGATCATGCATTTGATTACTAACTAGCTATTGTTTTGGCTCGGAGTACTAGGTAAGCATTTACGCTTTAGCATACCGCATGTTTGTAAGTGTGGCCATGATAGCATGCTCGCCATGAGGCTATTTGCTTATGTGATATAACTGCCTGAATGCCTGTGGGTGAAGGTTGGGTTACTTGAATTGGAACAATTCATCGAAATGCGAGTTTTAAGCCCACTTGAGAGTGGCAAAATCATGTTTTTCTAAGCCCACTTGAGGGTGGCAAATCCATGTCTTAGCCTACTTGCGAGTAGCACCTTCAAACCATTTTCAAACAAACAAACATGAGATGATTTGTTCCAACTTAGGGGATCTAGTCTATACTTGTGTGTTGTGCGCATCACATAGTAATTCTAGTTAATAACTAAAATAAGAACGCATATGTTTTCAAAAACAAGATATCATGTTTAGTAGTGGCCGAGCGGGGGTCCTCATTGCATGTCCTTCCCCAATCGTACCCAAGTTCCCGAGCCGAGGCAACTTTGGTGATGACGGACACGTGGCCTTAAACACGAGTCAGGATTTTCTAAATTTCCCCAAAATAAAATATTTAGGTGGCGACTCTGTATCTGGCAAAGCAGTCCATGTTTGGCACTTCTTTCTTAAAAATCAGTTTTCTAAAACGATTTGCTGGATTTGCACTCTTTGGTGATTTATCAATCTCGCATTGCACTTTGCAGGATTAGATTCAGAACCGTGACATTTGAGTCCGAACTGTAGTAGCAAAAGCCCAAGGGCGCGCCTACACCTGCCCACACTGATAACAAGTAAGCGGTTGCCCTCTCCCCTGACTCTGGCCCTGAGAATAAGCCGATGATGATACAGACCGTTGCCCTCCTCTTCTTTGAGGAAAAATTGGAGGCTTATGGCCCAGTTGACCACACTTGTAACAAGTCATATCTCCCTGACCACCTCTCCCAGAACCCGAACGCAATACTGGAAAAGTGGACCTCGACTACGCTCCTTGGGACGACTGGGGGTTAGAACCCCTCTACCTGTTGCTATCTCCTTGATTATCCTAACTCCTCCTAGAGCCCCTCATTCTCTCATTCTCCATCTTCATGATGGTCTCAAGATGGGCCGTTGCCTCCACAAGACACCCATAATCTCTAATCATGGACCTAACCACTTTGAGAATCAGTTCGGTCCTCAACTTCTTCTCAAACTCCAGACAACGACGCTCCTCAGTCGCCACAAGTTCTGGTGCAAACCTCGACAAATTGGTGAACATAGCCTCAAACTCTGCCACTGGCGTGTTCAACTAAACCAATTTAGAGAACTGGTCTCTTAACTTCTCCCTAACTGTGGGAGGCAAAAACTTGTCCAAAAAGGCATTGACGAGAGCCTCCCAAGTCCCTCCAATATGCCCTCGCGCATACTTCCACCATTGACCCGCGTCCTCCTTCAACTAGAAGGACACCAAGGTCACTCTCAAATCTCCATCTTCGATGCCGAACATCTCAAACGTTTTTACCATTTGCTCTAGCCACTCATCTACCTTCAGTGGTTTCTTAGGATCACCCAAAAACTCGTTTGGATTTGACCGGAAAACTCTCTCTTCAGAAATGATGGCCTTGCTTCAGCTACTTGGGCTTGGACTTGGACTTGATTCTCAGTCCTAAGAATGTCCATGGATTCCCACAATGCTCTGGCCATTTCGCGGGCTAAGGCGCCCATGGCCTATTGACCAACCAGTTTAGCCACATTGGCTTGACCAACCCCTTCTTCTTGTGTCGGGATTTTATCTGGTATAGGCACCTCGTGCCTCCTAGGCCCACCACGCCTACCACCACGACCATGTCCTGTAACACCCCGATATTTACACCACGATATGCTACCAACCTAACATATGAATAATAAGCAAAGGTATACAATTCAATAATTGGGATCTACCACATTCTCATAAATTTCTTGTCAAGCTCAAAGTAATAAAATTACAATACATGGTAATGTAAAAATATCCATCTAACTTTCCACAAGGGCTTACACCTTTCAAGACTAAGAGTCTTGATTCAAACAAATAAAATTCCTAACTCGACAAACAAGTTCAATGGCTGAAGGCGAACACCAACAAAGAAGCTTCGGCACTCCATATTGAATTCCATTCGCTTTTCGTCACTATCATGGTATACCTTCAACACCTGGATTTTTAGGATATCCAGCCCATAAAAAGGGAGTGAGCTTTGACGCTCAGTAGGAAATAAACTTAACAACAAATAAGCATGCTCAAAGTGATCATGTTTATGCAATGTCATGCCATGCATACAACTTATTTTTATTAGAAAAGCAATTTGTAACTTGCTAAATTCGTATTCCAAGAACCAATGAGTTAACCATGAACCTTCTTTTTTTTTAATTAATTCACACGTTACATGTCACAAACACTCCCCATATTCACTGGTCACCAAGCACAGTAGGGCAAGTGGGCACCTCTTACTTTTAGAAAATCTCCACATTTACCGGCCACCAAGCACGGAGGGGCAATTGGACACCCATTTCATTCTTAAAACATCTCCACATTTTCCGGCAACCGAGCACGAAGGGGCAATTAGATACCCATCAATCATTGTAACTTTTCCCCCACATTTACCGGCCTACAAGCACGGAAGGGCAATTGGGCACCTTTACCAACATACCGATAACATCCCCACATTTACCGGCTTACAAGCACGGAAGGGCAATTGGGCACCTCAACACACACAACACATTTCAAAATAACCCATTTTAATTAACTCAACATCACCTGACCCCAAAGCCATGAAGATACGATGTAATGCAATACAATTGGTTTGCCAATATTATAGTTTGCCTAAGGTTTGAATCATTACTACAAAAATAATGAACATAAAACATAAACAAGGCAATCTCAACAATTTCCATAATCATCTCATATAGCAACATCAATTCCAAATTCTCCATTATTCCAACATCATGTGAATATCAACTCAAAACGACTCAAGTTCCACTTAGAAACATTTCTTAAGTAAGTTATCTCATTTCTAATAAACTTCCAAGCTAAGGTTCCAAAATAATTTAATCCACAACTTCTATTCCCACACTAGTTTCATCAAATTATTAGGATTTACCCATTTCATAGTTTCCATATATTTCAATACCATATTAATGTCAATTTTAACATAAAACTATCAATTAGTCCAAAATCCCCTTTTTCTCAATATTTCAAACCTAGGGTTTTAAAGAAAATTAGGAGTTTTCCTCTTTTCTTAGTTAAATCCTCAAATTATTAATTACTATTTACCAATATGCTAAAAACATTCAACACCCTTTGAAAATTTGAGTGAAAACCCCATTTGTGAATAAACAACAAGCCATTAATGTTTCTAACCCATAATCAACTCAAAATCCCAAAATGTCACCAACATCACTTTGAATCATAAATATTTAAGGCTAAGAGAACTTCCTACCTCAATATTGGAAACAAAGAAGCTAGATCAAAAGCGTCCTTTCGAAACTCCAAAATCTAATCGGTTGAAAATGTTGACCTTCACTTGTTCTTCATTCTTGATGCAAGATCCATGGTGGATTGTTGGTAAGAATGGATGAAATCAAAGTTTTGGGGGCTAGGTTTTCGGACATGGAGGAGGGGAGAAGAAGAGAGAATGAAAAATTGTAAGGAATGATCTAGAAAATCACATTTTAAGTTGCTGAATTCGCGCGGTCCGCTTAAGCGTCTCTTTTCCCGCTCGAGCGTACCTGCTTCCAGCACAGATTCCAAAACTTCAAACAAGCGTAACTCTCTCATTTGGACTCCGTTCTAGGTCGTTCTTGTCCAAATTGAAGCCCCGGAAATAAGCTTTCCAATGGTTCTAGTCTCACACCCAAATTCAAAGTGTGGAAAAAGAAAAAGGCAAAAGAGTGACGGTTGTTCGTAGGAAAAGTTATCCGAATTAAATTCTTAGTTCACTCTTACTTTACCATCGTGTTGCCACTTCAATCAATACCCCAAAATAAAATAAGAAGGTTCCAAATACACTTATAAAAATGTCAAGGGCAATCTCACTTTCCACGCTTGAGCGTCGCTTCCCACGCTCGAGCACGCGCAGACCAACAAAGTCATCTGCTCGAGTGACCACTCCTACACTCGAGCGGAAATTCACAACTCTCAGAATTTCGGACCGACTACAAAAATGCTGGGAGCCTCTCAAGTCCGCTCGAGCGTTAACTCCCCCACTCGAGCGAAGGGAAAAATTCTAGATCATTACACGTCCTGACATCCTAATAAAGGTAACAAAAGAGATTAGCACATTTACAAATGTGCAGAGGCTAACTCACTCACGTCCTAATACAATGGACAATAGTAATTCACTCCACGTAAGCACGTATTCACATAAACACATATGAATTTCATTTCTGGATAATGACCGTCCCGCGGCGTTGCCAGAGTTCTAGTTAGAAACGGCAGTGATCAAGTGCCTTTCTAATAGGACTCCTAGAAACCCGTGAACTCGATCAGCATCCTAGAAATTCAATCTCATACCCATATAATTACAAAAACATGTTATCACATAAGCATACGATACATACTAATGTCTCAGCTAAGCGAGACAAACCCATTGTGGTAATAACCACTTCCCACGTACCCAAAATATTCAAACCTGGTACGCTTTGATACCAAGTTGTAACGCCTCGAAAATAATTACAATAATCCAACCCAACACAATTAACGCAAGACAACATAATCGAAACAATAAACTTTTATTAATCTAAATTGATATACAAAAGTGACACATGCGATATACATTCATAAATAGTTCATCCTGAATCCACAGCATGTGCTACAAGTAGTAAAGAGGAATGAAAGTTATACAGATATTTAAATGCCCTAAGGGCTTACATCTTTCCAAGTCATTTCTTGGTTACAACAAAAGCGAGACTAGCTCAATACAAATAAAGCCCTGGGCTATACAAAAGAAAATGCAACAAAAGAAAGCTCTTGTTCCAAAGTCCCTCCAATGCTATTGCCTTAGCGGAGGCATATCATTAACACCTGAAAATGATTTTTTCCCAAATAGGGTGAGCTAAAGCCTAGTAGGAACAATCTAACACAGTATATGGATCTTAACAAATATATCAATATGATGTGCATTTACAATGCCAGTAAGAAAACATTTATATTCTATATCATCGTAAAGTACTAAAATTCATAACTCAATCCTTTTTTCTTCTCGTCAATTCAAGTTAAATCATTTCATCTCAATTCATGAGCCAATTTCATTATCTTTCAAACAACCTATCTGAGACTACAACTCATTGATTCCCAAATTAACACAATCATCACACAAACACTTCAATTTGCCATTTTATGAAAATTTCATCCGCGGGATCAGCACCTAAGTATACTCTCGGTTTCGGGATTTTCACCCTAAACACACAGGCCAACTTAATTTTAATAGAGTTCATCCCCTATCTCCTCTCAAATAATGGAGTACATCATCTTTCTCCGCCCAAACAATGGAGTACATCCTCTTTCTCCTCTCAAACAATCATATATATACAATGTATTTAAACATAGTCATATTCAATGACAACCAATAAGAGATTAGTTTCAATTTACCTAATCCTCATGCAATTTCTACAACAATCATAGCTATCCTCTCCCGATAGCCCGATACAGATATTTCTAAATAGATATTCAATCTCAAGACAGATAATTTATTTAAATTCCTAAAGGTGTGAGGTAATACATATCCAACTCTACCATTTATATCAACATCTATCCAATTTAACATTTACGATACCAATTTCATTTATTTATACAAAATAAATATTCGAAACGTTTTAAGGTAAACTCCACTTTTCCCAAATATCAACCCAAATGTCAAAATCAACTATTTTGTCACACTATAACCTCATATTCAACCCCATAACCATTTATAACTCATTTGCTTAGAAACCCCTCTTTTGATTTTAAATCCAAACCCCAGGTTTGTTTACAATACCCCAAACTCCACCATTTTTACACAACAACCCATAACTAAGTTAAAAACCATATAAAAGTCTAGAAAAATCCTTACCTCAAAGAGAGAAGATGAGCAAAGCAAAGACGAAACTCCAATGACGCCGAAACCAAAGTCTATTTGGATCAAAACGATAATCTTGAGAAATCACTAGAACTAGGTGAAAATGTAAAGAGAAAGAGAGAGGGAGAGTGTGTTTTAGAGAGAGAGGGTCTCAACTTTAGGGTTTAGAAGCAAATAGATCTGAAAAAGTGATATAAAAAGTCATTTTCCCGATCTAATAAGCGCAAGAAATGATGCTCGAGCGCCAGACACAATAAGTTGTTTCACTCAAGCGCAAAAAGTGCCGCTCGAGCGCAAGAAGTGATGCTCGAGCATAGAAAATACACATCCAGTAGTTTTACAGACATTTGACCAACTACTCGAGCGCAAGAAGTGGCCGTTCGAGCACAAAAAGATCCACTCAAGCGTAAAAAACACTCTTCTAGTAGTTTTGCAGGCCTGCAAAAGTACTCAGAGTTTGCAATGCTTGCTCAAGTGCAAGAAGTGCCACTTGAGCGGATGAGTAAAATTCTGGGTGACAAAAGTTTGGAAAACAATGCAAAAGTGCTGAGAGTTTGCAAAGCCCGCTCAAGTGCAAAAAGTGCAGCTCGAGCGGAGGAGTAAAATTCTGGGCGACAAAAGTTTGGAAAACAAGCAACCAACCTGTCCCAAACATAACCACAACAATCCAAAAGGAAAATTTAAAGGAAAACAAAGGGAATAAGAGATGAACCACAATACTAAACCATGAAACCTGAGTCCGGAGTACAACAAAGATCGGGTCAAAACCGGAATTGCTATAAAATAGTAGCTAAAACCATATTAAAAGAGCACAAAAGATAGGCAAAAACAAAGAGATACAAAACTAGCAAACAAAACCAAGGAGGGGTGGCTAACCCCTCAACTTTTTGGAATTCTAAACCATGTTTTTCAGCCCCTTTGAACTCTAAAAATCAATTTGTAGACCAAGAAAAAAAAGTGGTAAAACAAAGGAAATGAGCTATGAAATAAGGTGAAAGAAAGGGTGTTAAGTCTCTCTACCTTTTGTAGCTATTCAACCCCAAGTTCCAACACTTAAAATGGATCCAAAACAACACAAAAACACAAGAAATAGATAGAGAGATATTGTAATGAAAGCAAGGAAAAAAGTGACAAGCTTATACCTCTTGAAGAGAGCAAGCTTTGGTTGTAACCCAAACTTGATCCTAGTACGCTCTCAAGGTTGAATTATGATTCTCAAGGCTCAACCAAGGCTCTAAGGTTCAGCTCTAAGGGTGTATATGATGTATAGAGATGATCCAAGGATGATATAATATCTCAAAGATAGCTTGCAAAGGAAAAAAGAGCTCTCAAATGTGTTTTGGCTTCTTTGAAATTTTTCTAACCCCCAACACTGAGGCATCAGCTCGTATTTATAGAATTTGAGCCAAATAGGCCACAAATATCTTCAAAAATAGATAGTTAGCGAATTCCCGCCCAAAACAATGTTTATCACCCAAAAGGCACGACCTGCCCAAATGGCCATGGCTGGGCCCCAATGTGGCTCCCCTGTTTCTCTAGTTCAGGCTCAATGTATGTTGGCAAGGTGCTAGAAAATGGATTTTTGTGGTATAGAGTTATAGAAACAGCTTGAGTATGGAAGGTTGATATTTTTTAGAGCTAAAAACCAGATTTCTTCATTAAGAATTGAACCATTGACAATGTAACTTTCATCATCGAGTGCGCAGAACAAAGCGCCCAAGTCTTGTGGGCAGTCAAAAATGAGGTGTCTACACATCTCTGATTTCAAGCACCTCTTGCATTGCCTAGAGAGGTGAAATCAATTAATCATGTTTACTGTGAATGTGCAGACACCCTTGCGAATCAAGAAAGTAACATCACAAAAGGATTTTTTGTTTATCCTTTTTCTCGTTCTTGTATCTCAGTACAACTATTTGATTATACTAGGGAGGTTATATACCCAGAATATTGTACTCTTAAACTCTTATATTATTAATATATATGCTCAAAAAAAAAAAAAGTCTTCTTAATCAAATCAAGGTCTCTATATAATTTTTTTTTCTTCAAAAAGAAAAATAAAAAATTTATGTGGCATAAAGTAATGAAAAGACTTCACCAAGTCGAGAACTACTCGTCCAGTTTAAATATATATATATATATATATAAAGGATAATTAATATGAACTTTGTGCAATTTGGGTCTCCAATATTTAAAATTTATCAATGTGGTTCCCAGTGTATAAATGTGTTTCAATTTGATTCCTAATATTTAAATTGTGCCAATTTAGTATCCAATGTAAATAATCAAGTTTGGGTGACTTAGATTGGTGATGTAGGATTAAATTTAACATTTCCCCTCTTGTGCAGCCCAGTAGCATATAGAGGCGATTGAGAGTTCCAATTGTAAGATGGATCGTTGTACTTCGGGAGGTGATAGGCTAGGGGGTTATTTGGCATGTACTACTTTAGCACATCTTTTTATCTTATTTGGGTCACATCACATCTTATTTGGGTCACATTATCTCTCTACCAAATTGCACATCTTTTCGTAAAAAGTCAAAAAGTATACTTATTTAGATCTTACGATATCATGTTGAAGCATTCAATTCAAAATCAATTAGCAATGAGTGAAGAGGACTTAGCGGAACTATATGAGGTAATGGTAGGACTGACAAGTGGGGTAAGCACCTTAAGGGCAACAGTAGGCATGATCTCATAAGAAGAATATATGGCAAGCTCATCAAGAAACAAGTCAAAAGAGGGATCAATGAAAATTGGAATAGAAGTAGAGGGCAAAGAGAACTTGAACATAGTTTAGAACATTTTGTATTTCTAGAAGATCATATAGCGAGAAACAATAATGATTGGAGTGAGGATCTTAATAGCGTTAACGTTTATGTTAGATGCCATACCCCAAAAAACAATAAATACGGGCTTGAGGTTCTAGTTTAGTGCATTTATAGGGCTGAAAGGGGACAAAACATACATAATAATCAAAGACTCTAGGAGACTTATAGTTAAGTGGAATGTCATAAAGGTGCTCACAAGGAGTCTGATTACCAAGAAAAGGTGTAGGCAAATAGTTTTATGGTATAAACAACCGCAATAGCAACTTCACCCCAAAAATGCTCTGGACAAGAAGTGAAAATAAGAAGAGCACTAGTAATATCAAGAGTGTGTCTTTGTTTCTATTTAACAAGTCCATTTTATTGGGATGTACCTACTTGTACATGAACAATGACGCATGGTTCCACTTTCCCGTAGAAAAGAAAGTTTGTATCTTTATATTCCATGACATTATCAAATCAAAAAAAATTAATAAGACAAGAAAATTGAGTTTTAATTATAGTAGCAAAATCATAATAAATTTGTTTGAGCTCTGGCCGGTTTTTTATGAAAAATATCTAAGTAATATGATTCATATATTTCATTTTGAAAGAATTTTCAAGATTTTTTTTGAGTCGTAGCTAAGCATTATATATATGTATTAATATGAGATTTTTTTTTTCTTCATAACAAATTTTTTACTTGATTTTTTTACCACTAAATACAATACAATATGCCCCACATGTATTTATTAAAGAAAATTGGTAATAAATCAAATCTAAGAAAGATAAAAGATATTAGATCCAGTGGATAATTTTTGTTAGTAAAATTTTCACCATTTATGAAATAGTTTGGTGAAAAATCATTTTGTTGTTTTAGGAGGACATTTTATTTTCAATTCTATCCCTTTATTTATCTATTGATTTTTTTTAATTATCTATTCAAATTTATATCTATTTATTTAAATTATTTTCTATCTGTTCAAATTTATATCTATTTATTTAAATTTTTTGTCTATCAATTTTTTTTAACTTATATATTGAATTTTTTTTCTTATCTATCAAATTTTTATAATTTATTTTTTTTTGTCTGTTCAAGTTCTTACCATTTTCAAACTTTCTCTCCATCAGCTTCTCGCTTTGCCTCTCTTTATTTGTTTCTCTCTCTCCACTCTTTTCTTTATCTATCTGTTGAAAAATCTCTGTTCAATTTGGACAGATCAAAAAAGCCTTTTATATGTACAAATTTTACCTTCAAAATTTTGGTTTGCATGGATCAAATCTTATACATTTTATCTTATCTGTTTTATCATCATTATTCATCATTATCATCATCAATAACAACAGTAACATGTTGTGTTAGAATAGTAGAGATAGAGGAAATAATATGTATTGTATTCAATGAATTGTATTGAATTTATGTCCTATACAATAGAAGGCATGTATATATTGGTTGAGAAAGAATATCTTACTAGAAATCTAACTATGAGAAAGAGTATCCTATAAGAGACCTAACTATGGCAATACCTAATATATCTAGGAAATCAATAGCTAATATATGTCGGTATATGTACCATATATACATTAACATCCCCTCTCAAACTCAATGAGGATAAACATCTTGAGTTTGGAGAGAAAAACTAAAACATGAAATAAAACTAAATAAAATAAAAGAAAAATAGATTGCAAAATCCAAATAGAAGCGTCAGGGCGCTTGAAATAGATCAGAGGCTGGAACTAAAGTCGAGAGACAGTTTACGGTCATGTCGAACCATTGTACGAACTAACTGAAACTAATGCCAGGACAATTTAAGGTTGTGCTGGACCGATATAGAAATTGGCTAGAACTAATGCCGAGAGACAGTTTATGGTCGTGTCGGACCATTGTAGGAACTGGCTGGAACTAATGCCAGGACAGTTTAAAGAGGTCATGCCAGACCAATGTAGGAGCTAACCAGAATCAATGTTGGGACAGTTTACGGGGTCATGCTGGATAGTTGTAGAGATTGGCTAACCGGAATCAATGTCGGGATAGTTTAAGGCCATACTGGACCGTTGTAGGAGCTAACCGGAATCAATGTCGGGACAGTTTAAAGGGGTCATGTCAAACCGATGTAAGAGCTAACCGGAATCATTGTCTGGACAGTTTAAAGGAGTCATGCCGGACCGATGTAGAGAACTGGATGTTGAACCAACAAGCATTGCACACACATAACTTATGACGTGGTACTGAATGATGATTGCAACAGATAACTGAATGCGCTAGGGGGCGGCTTGGATTGTGCACCAAAGGGGGAGGCTTGGTTTGTGCGCCAAAGGGGAAAGCTTGGATAGAGGGGGCGGCTTGGGTGGTGCGCCATAGGGGGCGGCTTGGGTTGTGCGCTACAGGAAACAACTTGGATTATGTGCCAAAGGGGGCAGCTTGGGTGGTTAGCATGGTGTATAATTATACTCACCATGATGTAGGTATAATACCCCCTCAAACTCAAATAGGTTTGAAGATAGAAACCTATTTGAGGTTGAAACAGAGGGAAAGACAAAGTGAAGCAGAAACACACAAAAAAAAAAAAAGAAAAAGAAAAGAAAATATATATATATATATATATATATATATATATATATATATATATGATAGAGATATTTTGGGTAGAAATAAACCAGCGGATAGAGAAAGAGATCACCACGAAATGATATTGACAGGAAAATATGACAATAGAATAGGTTAAGGTCCGACGGGCGGCCAAGGCAAGGCAGCACGCCGATAATGCAAAGAACACCAAGAGCATAACTTATAGCTTTGATACCATGTTAGAATAGTAGAGAGAGAGAGAAAGGAAATAATATATATTGTATTCAATGAATTGTATTGAATTTATGTCCTATACAATAGAAGGCCTGTATATATAGGCTGAGAAAGAGTATCCTACTAGAAATCTAACCATAAGAAAGAGTATCCTATAAGACACCTAACTATGGCAATACTTAATATATCTAGAAAATCAATACCTAATATATCTAGGAATATATACCATATATACATTAACATGTTGAAAGTTCAAATCTAAACAGATAAAAGCATAGCCCTAAAACCAAATCGTCAAATCTAGTGTGTGTGTGTGTGAGATCACCATTACACCATATCACCCACTCTTAGATCTAATGAATGAGTGATATATATACATATATATATAGAGAGAGAACAAAAAGGAGAGAGATGACGCATGATCTCAGCTTCGATCTGAGACACAATCTGACTGACAGCTTTGATTTGAGCAGAGGTCTGCCGATTCGTTTGATCAGTTGTTGATAAGAGTGAGGAGAACTCGAATTGGAGTGAAAGGGTTATAGATCTACAGAGAGAAGTCGTCCGCAAGCAAATTTGAGGACAAAAACGGCGGTGGCAGGAGATGATGGTGTTAAAAGGAGAAATCGATTGAGATGAAGAAGAGATCTGAGTACCACAACGACAAGATCACTATGATTGAAGCACCACAACGACGACATCAGAGAGAGAGAGATAGAGAAGATGTCGTTCTTGTTGATGTGTTTGGTGTAAGTGAAGAGGAGGCGCCCTCGGATTTATAATTTCATTACAAATTATTCCTTATATTATTGACAATCCTAAATTTTTTTAAATGATGATCTTATTTTTTTTTAACTATTTTTTCTTTTTATCATCATTACATTTTATAATTTTTCATCACTAAATTCTACCTGAATATATTTTTGTTAAACGATGATATATAAATATAAATTTTATATAAAATTTTCATATACGATAATATACCTTAATAGTGACCTTTCACTTTAAAACAAAACATGATTTATATTTATAGCAATATCACTATCACAACATTTTTATGATAATTTTTTTTTGTTTAAATTTTTATATATGAATATAATTTTTTATTTTTATTTTTATTTTCACCATTATATAATTAGATTAGATCAATTTAATCTAGATATATTTAAAAAGTATAAAATTTGTACAAAATTTTTTAAAAAAAATTCATTAAATGCAACATAATAAGATAATGTATTGAAGTTATATATATATTTTTTGTCTTTGGTGAATTTAAAAAAAATACAAATATTATACTTCTTAAATATATCTAAATTAGGTGTATCTAAAAAATAAAATAAAAAGTTGTTTAAAATATTTTTTAAAAATTAGTAAAAAAAAAAAACTCACGAAAAATTAAAAAAACTCATTTTTTGTGTGAGTTAAACTAAAGAAAATGATTGTTACTTCTCTTGAAATGACATGAACAAAATATATGTATTCTTTTATTATTTTATATATATAAAAGTTCAGAGGTAAATATAACATTTTAATTAGACAGAGGGGTAAATGTAATTTTTCAAATGTGAGAAAAAATCTGTATTAAATAGAAATTTCAGGGGGCGTCAGTGTAGTTTACCCTTGTATTAATAATACAACTAGTTTTTTTACCCACACGAGTTGTGTTCTAATAAAAATCATGACAATAGTATTAATTAAAAATTGAGAAATTATGAAAGTATGGTAAAATAATCACACCATGAAATTATAAAAGGTTCTTCCAAGATTAAAAATTAAGAAAAAGAAAATGAATTATCAAAAATTTTTAAAAATAAAAACTATAAAAAAATATTTTAAATTACAATTTATATTCTCAATTAAAAATAAAACAAAATTGATAAAGAATTGTACAAAACCTAAATAAATCATTTAAAATATTTATATCAAAAAAATATGTAGAGTATACCTTCGTTGGTTAAAACTTTTTAAAGTAATATTTTAATTAGTGAAAAAAAATTAAAAATTTTGATACAAGATAATACATTAACAAATAATTTGAGACAGAGAATGTGTGATTTTTTTACACAAGTGATTGTTACGTGCAACTTATGACGGGATTTTTATTGATAAATCTATTTTAGAGTTGTTATAACCCATTAGGTCCACAAAGGAATATTATAACCTGATTCATCCCATAAACTTTTCTTTTTATTCCATAAGGTCCATTTTTCTAATTTAATATGTTTACTTGGACTATTTTGCCCTCATATATATATGTACAGTGTTAATACATATTACGTGCCTATTTCTTCGCTGATTCAGTTTGGCAGTTTCTATTTTACGCTTTTCATCATCATTCCAATTCGGAGGGATACGTTTCTATTTTGCATGCTCGTTTCAAGGCTTGGATGTGCTAGGGTTTCATTCTTGCTGTTGTAGTCTGGTTCTGTGATTTTCGAGTGAAGACGACAAAGAGAAAGGTGTTCAGTTGTAGTCTGGTTTTGTGATTTTTGAGTAAAGACGACGAAGAGGAAGGTGTTCTGGACGATTGTAGGATTGCAAGATTAAGGTTAGTATCAATTTGGTTATGAATACATGTCCATTCGTATGATGGATCAGATGCTCTGTTTTTGGATTGATATGGATCGGATGTTCTGTTTTTTCAATTATATGCATTTTACGTAGTCCTGTGGAGGGGAGTTCATTCAGATTATGTGAAGAATGTGTAGTTCTCATTTTACTTTGATGTATCCATAATGAGGCTCTGTGTGGATGATATATTTCAGAGTATATGTATCAATGTGAATGTTTACATTTTGTTAATGTGGAATATGTGAAGAATGTGGATGTTCTCATTTTAAATTGATGTTTGCTTAATGAGGCTCTGTGTGTATGATATAATTCAGAGTATATGTGTCAATGTAAATGTTGACATCTTGTTAATATTGTGTGAAGATTGTTGATGTTCTCATTTTATTTTGATCTTTGCTTAATAAGGCTCTGCGTGGGTGATATAATTCGAAGAATATGTATATGTATCAATGTGAATGTTCACATCTTCTTAATGTGAATTATGGATTTAGCACTTGAACTGTACACATAGTTATCTAATTTTTGCACGATGTGAATTTTCATATCGATTTTGATTACTGTTCATTGTTGTGTTTTTGTGTTTTTACAAGAGATGGATACCTTTATGATGTTAGTGTGTACATATGGTTGCAGTACAACTGTAATAAATGTTGCCCGCGCATTGTGTTATTCTCGTTTGGTGGAGTGTTTGTGTGAAAAATGGGATGAGTTGTCTGCTGGTTCTATTTCATTGTTCTGTAAACTACCTGGGATTAATAGGTGTGATTTGGACAATGAGGAAGAATTTCAGAACATGTTACTGCTTGCTAAATCAATGGGGGTACAACATGTAGAAGTTGTGGTTGAGTTGAAAAGTGATATTGGTCAGTCAAGTAGCTCAGGATCGCTGTGTGTGGGGGTTGAGGAAGAAATTGATGCACTACGGAGATTTCGCCACCATAAGGAGAAGGTGTTGTTGTCAGCCCCTTGGGCAAATGGTATTACGCATGTGGGACAACGATTTGTTGGAGGTGCACAAGAATTTCGTGAGGTTTTATGTAAGTATGCCATCCAATATGGGTTTTAGTTTACGTACGTCAAGAACGAGACAACAAGAGTTATTGCTGTGTGTGTACTGCGGGAGGAGAGAGGCTGCTTGTGGGCTATACATTGTAGAGCACAACGAGCAAATAGTTTTTTCTACATCAAGAGGTTTAGTGATGTGCATAGTTGTGGTACGGATGTGCGAACATTGAAGAATCTGCGAGTTAGTTTGGATTTAGTGTCGAGTACCATATCTGAAATTGGGACAAGTCGTTGACTCGACTGTGTGATATGGTGACTATTTTGAAGAGGGATTATGGGCTAGATGTGAGTTACCATGTCGTATGGTTGGGTGTGGAGAAAATAAAGGCTGGTATTCATGGAGATCACTCATTATCGTTTGACCAGCTGCGGTGGTATTCGGATACTGTGATGCGGTACAATCCGGGGAGCTATGTCAATATTGACTATGATGCGAGTAGTCAACAGTTTTGTCGTTTATTTGTGTCATTCGCTACGTGTATTTCTGGGTTCAATTCTTGTCAGCCTTTATTATTCCTGGATGGAACATTCCTCAAAGGAAAGTACAAAAGTCAGCTACCTGCAGCAACGGCGAAAGACGGAAACAATGGCTAGTATTTTTTTTAGCTGTCTATTCATGTCAATATCCACATTGAGCAGCATAGTTTGAACAAATAAATGATTGAGATATTATAAGTAATGTGAACATTGACATTAGTATGCACTGATGTGAATGTTCACATCTGTGTCTACTAATGACAGTAATGTGAACATTCACATTATTATACACTAATGTGAATGTTCACATCAGTGTATACTACTGTCAGTTGATCCATTAATGAACAGTACTGTGAATGATCACATTATCAATTACTCAACAATCAACAATGAATTATTAATGGTCGTCAATGTGAATGTTCACATCATTGATGTTTACGAACTTGAATCCAAAAATAACAATAGTAATAGGGCAATGTAGATATAAACATTCACATGACCTGTTTTGTTTATATTGTTTTCTATTCATTTTGGAATATTGTGAACAGTTGTGTATTGGTGTTGTGTTGTAGGTCTATTTCCTGTTGCATTTGCGATTGTTGATTCAGAGACCACGGCCAATTGGTCGTGGTTCTTGCATGAACTTGGGAAGGTTGTTGATGGTAAGCGCCAGATTACTTTTATTTCGGATCATAATCTTGGTCTGTTAGAAGCTATGCCAAAGGTGTTCCCATCGGCTCATCACGGTTATTGCTTACAACACTTGAAGAGCAATTTAAGAGACCAGATGAAAGGAATTGATAATGGATTTAGGGATCACCTAGTAAGTAGTTTGGGTGACTATGCTTACAAGCCAACTGTGGTAGGGTTTTATGAAAAGCTTGCAAAATTAAAAGAGGAGGGTAAACAACGAGCACATAATTTTTTCAACGACTTGGCACCTGAGCACTGGGCAAATTCATACTTCAGGTAATAATAGTTTCCTAAAGTGTTCCATTTGTCAATTTTTAGAATGGTAGCAATGTGAATTTTCAATTTAGAATGGTAACAATCGTCCAATTGTGTTTCATGTTCAATGTAAATGATATGAATGTTCACATCTGCTAATGATGACTGATGTAAATGATGTGAATGTTCACATCTGTTAATTTGTCAAACAGTCATGCAATGCATTACAGATTTGAATGTTGACATCTGTTATATTTTGTTGTTGTTAACATTCACATCTGTCTATCATTTAAGTTGATGTTAATGTTCACTGCGAATGATGTTAATGTTCACATCTGTCAACGTGAATGTTCAGACCTGTTAAATTCCATATTGTGAAATGTTTGTGATATTGTGTAGGGGCATGCGTTATGGGGAGATGACATCCAATGCGGCAGAGTCATTTAATAACTGGATTAAAGAAGCACGTAATCTTCTTATCACTCAAATGGTGGACATAATTCGTACTCAGTTGATGCGGCAAATGTCTGCACGGCGTGACCAAGCAAACAAATGGAATGAGCTTATTTGTCCTACATTCGAAACAAGGCTTATGGATTCGTTCAATGACAGCAAGTCTTGGCAAGTTAGCAAAGCCAATGAGGATGTGTTTAAAGTTCATTCAATACCATCTGTTACAGTTGATGTTGCGAGGCGTACATGTTCTTGCTTCAAATGGCAAATCAACGGATTCCCATGTGACCATGTTGTTATTGCCATTCAGAAGAGCCGCTACAATCTCAATGATTGTGTGGAACATTATTTTCATGTAGAGACATATCGTGCAGCCTATTCGGGTGTCATATTCCCTATACCATCGGTGGAGAAGCCGCCTTTTGATCCCACGAACTTCACTATATACCCGCCAACTGTGAAAAGAACACTCGGAAGGCCAAAAAAGAATAGGATCCCATCAAGGGGTGAGAAACTGAAGCAAATAAGGTGCGAGAGATGTGAGAAGTTGGGGAGCCATAATTGGAAATCATGCAAAGAGCTGATATAGGATGTACATTTTTCATTTCAACATTGTGTTTTACATTGGATTCTTATATTCATTTTTGAAATAAGATTGTGTTGTGTTGGCAAGAAAAAAATGGTTTGGCAAACTTAGGCTCCGTTTGGTAAGCGTTTTGAATTATAGTTTCACCTATTAATTTGAGTGTGTTGTTTGTTTTGAGATTTCAAATCATAATTCTACACCCATTTCTCAAAACTCAATTCAAAACATAATCATTACTTTTCAAAACTCATAACCAAACACATAATTTAAATTTTTTTTCAAAACTCAATTCAAATCAATATTTTAATTTTTCAAATATTTTAAATATTTAAATATTTTAAAAATATTTTAATTTTGTTAAGATTTTAAATATTTAAATATGTTACGATTTTTTTAATTTTTTGAATATTTTTAAATATTTTAATTTCAAAATATTATGATTTTAATTTTTAAAATTTTAAAATATTTTATAAAAATAAATTCAAACTCTATTTTATAAAAATATTTTTAAATATTTTAATTTTTTTTATTTTTTTGACTATTTTTAATATTTTAATTTCAATAATATTACGATTTTAATTTTTTAAATTTATAAAATATTTATAAAAATAAATTCAAAACCCTATTTTATAAAATATTTTTAGAATATTTAATTTTTTTGATTATGTATTTGATTACGATTTTGGAGTGGAGAGTTGTGAAATGTAGTCATAAAGTTTTCGAGTTATGTAGTTTTGGTTATGAGGTTTTAAAAATGAATTTCTTAATTGAGTTTGTTTTATGTGTTTAGGGTACTGATTTAAGTGTGGAGTTGTTTAAACTTTTAAATAGTTAACATTAGAATTATTGTAATTTTTTTGAATATTTAAATTATTTAAATTTTTACGATTTAAATTTTTTGAATATTTATTTTAATTTTTTACTTATTAAATTTTTTATATTATTTAAATATTTATGATTTAAATTTTTTGAATATTTATTTTTAAAAAACATTATTTCCTTTGTAGTATTTTCAATTAAAAAATTGATTACTGTTATTTTCTGTTAATAATAAATTTTTTTAATTGAATTTTAAAAATAGTTTGGTTATGAGTGTTGATCAGAATTTTCAATAGTGTGAAAGTAATGTGTTTTGTTATGAGTTATAACAATTTGAATTAAGTTTTGAAAACTTTTTTCAAAACTCATAACCAAACAAATTTTCTTACTTCACATGTCAAATCAAACTTTCAAAACTCAATTCAACACTTTATTCAAAAACCATAACCAAGCAAATTTTCTACACTCAAATCATAATTCCACAACTCACAAACTCAAAATACAACTCATACTCTCAAATCATATTTACAAAACTCTACCAAACGCACCTTAGTATTTCATTTGTGTTTTTTTCTTTTTCTTTTTGGGTACGAAACTAATAGTTTGTTAAAGTTGTAATGATGAATTCATGATGTAGACATTCACACTTACATAAAATAATCATATTTTGTGAAAACTTGCACATGGGTTGAGCTTTTTTACCTTATTGTTGTCAATGTTGACATGAATATAAGCTGTGATGTGAACTTTCACATGCATAGAGATTGACATGGCGTGAGCATTCACAACTGTTATGAATGAAAAGAAATGTGAATATTCACACTTGTGTATGTTATCCGTAATGATGTCATGCAATCAATGTGTACATTCTTGCACAAAGTATGGGTATTACAGAAAAATCGGGTTCCAAAAACCGCATCAATTATGCTCATCACAACACAGCATTATGAATATCATAAGTGAATATGAACATTCACATTATTATAGTAACTGTGCACATTCACATCTGCAAAACATTAGTGCATATGAATATCATAAATGAATGTTCACATTTGGCAGAGAATAATAACATTCACAATTGTTATGAACAAGAACAAATGTGAATATTCACACATGTGTATGTGATCTGTAATGATGTCATATAGACATTCCTGCAAAAAATATGTGTACTATAGAACAATCGGGTTCAAACCATTGCATAAATTATGCTCATCACAACATAGCAGTATGAATATAATAAGTGAGTATGAACATTCACATCAACGTTGCAACTGTGAACATTCACATCTGTAAAACATTAGTGCACATGAATATCATAAGTAAATGTTCACATTTGGCAGAAAAGAATACCATTCACAACTATTATGAATAAGAATAAATGGGAATATTCACACATATATATGATCTGTAATGATGTCATGTAGACCAAGTGTACACTCCTGCACAAAATTTGTGTATTATAGAACAATCGGGTTCAAACAATCACATAAATTACACTCATAACAACACAGCAGGATGGATATCATAAGTGAATATGAACATTCGCATTAGTGGTGCAACTGTGAACATTCACATCTGTAAAACATAACAACACCAAAGGTAGTTCAAAATTCGCAGGTGGCTTTTTCCCATTAATAGATGTTATATCACTGTTTTACAATCAGTTGTTGTGTCAAAATGTCAAAGCATTCCATATTAACATTCATATCGAGTGTTGGTTAGTTTGTAGGTGGACACCCCCCACCTATAGGTTTTAATGAAGCTCTGATTTCTTATGAATCAAAAAACTATGTACTAACAAATCTCGTAGTACACACCATTCTGAACTAGTGAGGCTGTCCACAATTTCTTCATGGTATACGTGCATTCGCATGATGTAACATACTGCAGGTCCGCAGTCCACTCTGTAAATGCGAAATGGTTTTGATTAGCAGTTGACATGTATGTTTGCATAATGGTTATGGAGGATTTGTAAAAAAATGTAGTGAGGCTTACGAGTCGTCGCCTTGCTGAGGACAGACATCAACTGATATGATTGGTTGTGATGGATTTTGGCCTGCTAACTTAGTGCATAGCGGTGATGACTCACCAATAACGCGCACAACATGCTCGATGTACTTCCTCTGTGTAGGAATTTCGAATTTCAAATTAGGCACCAACAAACATATGTGTGTGTACAATCATTTAATGCATGAAAACAAGTCATATTTGTGTTCAAAAATAACACAAATAAGTCATTTAATGCATTACAACTTCATGTGCTTGGTCGATATGCGGGTCATGTATGCCTGTCCTTGGGCGCAATGAGTTGTAATGCCTCCACAAATTGTCTTTAGCATCATACACAACTATCGTCCAGTGGTACTCATGATGCAATGGGAATAGTATGTATCTCTCTCCTTGGTAGTTTTTGACATGTGCATCAATGTGTTTACTCATTTTACGAGGATGGTACTCTCGTCTCACTTTCTGTACACATTGGACAAATAATTAATGGACTGTGAAGTTTCACATTCACATTATAAATAATGGAATGATAGATTTTACCAAACACATGCTTGTGAAGATGAATGATGCTTCATCCGAAGTTAGGTTGACCACCTCTTGTTGTTCATGTAATAGTTCGGCGTATGCATCTATGAGCTGCACAAACATGGGGTCATATTATATTATTTGTGGTGGGTGAACAATGTGTGTCTGTGGCTGTGGGTATGTGTGTGTCTCTGTGCGTATATGCATGAAGAGTGAATCATCTTTGTAATGGCATACATTGCTGTGTATCGATTCCTCCTTGATAAGGTTGACAATGTCATCAAAATACACATGTGTAGCCTTTGAATCTCCTTTCTACACCAGCAGCCTGTGCATTATGAACAAACCAATGTGAATATTTACATTGCACAGATCTGAACAAACCAAAAAAAATAACCACATTAATGAATATTGACAATTATGGAATGTGAATGTTAACGTTAGGTGTTTGTACAGTCACTTACTCATCGCTTCGACTCTTTTGTAAAGCTTAGACCTTTTGCTTGTCTTGTTTGGACATCTTGTTCCAGGCTTTGAACTTGTTGGTCAAGGTTAATTTTTTTGGCTGCTTCGCTGGTGGGTGTTTCTCCACATCTTCAACCATTTCGACTGTATGGGGCTGCTTTTGGCCAGGTAAGTCTAGGTATTGGAAGTCAGGCAAGCGATGTTCTTTTCAATATTTTTCCTTTATACGCTTCACCCTAGATAGTGGGCTGATATTGTGTTGCAGTGGGCTAGGAGGTTGCTTCTGTGCCACAGCCTGTGTGGCAATGTGGACTGACTGGTCATCGTAAAGGTCCTGAAGAATTGTTTTCTCGCATTCTAAGTCGATGACCAGCTGCGTTAAGCGTTTTATTTCTTCATCTTTCTGCTACATGCACTTTTTTATTTCGGTATTCATGTTGGGTGGGCTAGACTGGTTGAACAATTTATGTTCAAGATCAGCTATGACTCTTGCCCTTAACTCCCATGAAAATTGAAGGTGTTTGTACTTTGCTTCCCATTGCCTTATGACACCCCAAGCCTTCCGATTTTCTTTGATAAGCACATCAATGAAATCAGGTTGTTTTGTGTTTGGTATGACAATAGCTCTGTCGTCATGTGGACTGTTGAATGGAATGTGAATGTCCTCATTACTGTCCTTTAGCTCCACCCCATCCCCAAAAAAGTGGGAGTTGCTGCCATTATGTTGCTATTCCTTGTTGTCAGATAGGTTGGGAGATGTTGTGGCTGGTTCATAAATTTCGGGCTCCACCTTCAATGTTTTACGCTTGAACTTTTGTAATTCTGTTGGGATTGCAAAGAGTTCACCGGCATTAACCTGGAAATGAAAAAATTATGTTACTTAACGTATATATTTGGGTGGTGTTATAATGTGAATGTTTTGATCAGTAGTTGAAGGCCCTACCTCATTAAAACCCAAATCAGCCAAAGAGGTGGTTTTCATCTTCTTTTGTAAAGCAGTCAGATCCCACTTCACACAGCGAGGAAAAGCATTGGGCTTGTGAGGTTGTAGGATGGTTGTGTGCTCTCACAACCAATACTTCAATAAAACAACAAACGCATATTGTTATTTAGCATTTGCATAGTAATGTGAACATATGTGAACATTAATAACAGTGGCACTATTGTGAACATCACAGTAGTATATTATGAGTGAATGTGAATATACACATCAGTGGTTCAGATGTGAACATTTACATCTGTGAAACATAAGTGCCTATGGACATTCACATCAGTGGCATTGTTGTGAACATTCACAGTAGTATATTATGAGTAATGCGAACATTCGCATCAGTGGTTCAGATGTGAACATTCACATCTATGAAACATAAGTGCCTATGGACATTCACATCAGTGGCACTGTTATGAACATTCACAGTAGTATATTATGAGTGAATATGAACATTTGCATCAGTGATTTAGATGTGAACATTCACATCTGTGAAACATAAATGCCTACGGACATTCACGTCAGTGGCACTGTTGTGAATGTTCACAGTTGGCTTAGATAAACAACAATGAAGGACATGTGAATGTTATTATTTGACAACATGGGTACTTACCATCAATAACATGACACAGTCGATGACTTTTGCTGGCTTTTTGTCATTTTGGGAAATGGACGATGTCAACGTTGTTCTAATTTGCTTAGCCCAATCATATTCTTGTATGCTTTCCAATCAGACCATACGTGCATAGTAGCCCCATCCTATTGTATCTCCGCTTGTTGAGAAAATAAAGTTTTGGCAAGCATACATGCACACTAGTCGGGCGACTTCTTCATTGTCATCTTTCTTTTTGCCTTTCAATGCCTCGGTCAAAAGGGTGCAAATCCATTTTGAAGTCAACCGGTTGACATTTTTGCATCTTTTGTTTATAATGCCAGTCTTTGGTTTCGCACCATATGACGTGTCCATCGGCTTGCTGCCACAGTCCACACCAAAAATCAACTTTATGTCACTGTTGTGTATGTTCATCTTTTTCTCCCCAATGTAGAAGGCAACTTTTGAAGCTTTGTACATTTGTAGGACATGCACAACAACATCATCATACTTCATGCATTTGTCAAGGTTGATCTCGTTGTTTCTCAATGCATCTAACAAATTCCAAAAAGGTGTTTGTTGTAGGTAGGCAAGCTGTGCTTGTGTGAACTTGGTGCTTTTCATTAATTTCACCAATCCGGTCATGTTAGATCTGTAGTTCACATGGCACATGTCGACATTGGTGCTAGTATTTGTCTGTGGGGTTTCTTCCTTGACATGGTACTCATCTCTCTTTCTCTTTGAGGTTTTCTTTTGTGCAAGATCTGCAAAATGGAGCATTTAAAAAAAATTAAGTCAAGCCTCATGTGATTAGCATAGTGGAATAGATGTGAACATTCACAGCATTGCAACTGATGTGCATGTTCACAGTTGTGTGCATGGGTGTGAATGACCAGAGTTTGTGTGTAGATGTGAACATTCACATCTGTACATGGATGTGTATGTTGACTGTGTCAACACAAACACAATGTACATATTGTGTGACTGCGTGAAAAACAATGTATTTTTATACAACCATGAACATCATTGAAGAATATGTGGATGTTAACACAAACATATAAAATGATGGATCAACTTATTAGATCACCATTAACAATCAACAATACCAACAAGGCAAACATTCACAATCGGGGGAAAAAAATCTAAATATCCCTACTCATTGGCCCAACATTTTCAATCCATGTGAATGTTCACAGCATAGAACAACAGCACCAATAATATCTGATTATCCAAAAAATTTCAGTCAATGTGAATGTTCACATCTTTTAACAACAAGAACAACAACAGAATTGGCCAAATATTTTCAATCCATGTGAATGTTCACAGCATAAAACAACAACACCATTAATACCTGGTTACCCAAACATTTTCACTCAATGTGAATGTTCACATCTTTTATTAACAGCAACAAAAACAGAATTGGCCAAAACATTTTCAAACCATGTGAATGTTCACAGCATTGAACATCAATCGAATAACATTTGGAAAATTTTGATTATCCAACCATTTTCAATCAATGTGAATGTTCACAGCTTTCAACAACAACAACTATAACAGAAACATTTTGGAATGTTCACAGTTGTGAACACAATGTAATGGCAACTGCAATGTTTTTGACTGAAAAAATCAATATAATTAGGGATTACGATTGAAGGGTTCAGATTAAATGTTAGGGTATGAACAATATGGACTCCTATATATTGTATGTATAGAAACAGGGGATATTTATAAAAGTTCACAATGTTGGTTGTTGATAAAGAGGTTTAGGGTTTAAATACACGAATGAGTAGAATGCTTACGTTTTTTGCCAATTTCGACGAAGAAGATGATCAGACCACGAGACGATGCGACGAAGGAACGAAGACAATCTTCTGGGCGTAGGGACGACGAAAAAGATGATGAGACGATGCGACGATGGAACGAAGACAATCTTCTCGGCGTAGGGACGACAGAGAAGATGATGAGATGATGCGACGATGACAGTCTTCTGGGCATTGAGGCGATGTGGAATATGGATTTGGATTTCTGGACTGTAGAGATACTGTGCGTGATTTCCTGCGCAAGAATAGAGAGGGGTTATTAGATTCAAAGAGAGAGAGACGCATGTTTGTTTGAGGGTTTTTTTGGTCTTTTTGTATAAAATGGACCTAATGAAATATTATAAAACACTATGGGTCTTATGGAATAACACTCTTAGAAAATGGATTTACTGAAAAAACACCCAGTTATGAATCATAACTAAATTATCTCCAATCAGAATTAAAAAAAATAATATTAAAACAATCAAACAATAATATAATTAAAGATTTTTTGAATCAAAATTTAAATAATATTATAATTAATACCATAATGAGTTATAATTAACATTACGATAAGACATCAATAAATATTATAAATGTCGTAACTAAAATATATAGTATACCTCAAAAGATATACTCCCTCTGTCCCAAAATAAAATATTTAAATAAAAACTATATATTTAAAATAAAAAATAAAATTCTCTTAAATGTTTTTAAATATTTTAAAAAATAAATCTAAAAAATTTCAAAATACAACTCAAAATTCAAAAATTCAAAAACTCAAAACTCTTTTTAAAATTCAAAATTCAAAATTCAAAATTCTTTTTTCAAAACTCATAACTAAACAAATTTTCTCTTTTCAAAACTCAACTCACAACTGCACACTTAAATTATAATTGTACATTCAAACCATAATTTTAAAATTAAACCAAACGGAGCCCTAATATTGGTGTACACAGTAATAATATTAAAAAATATATAAATGTATAATAATATGCGAAATATAACATTCTTAGCGTTATTTATTTCTGAACTAACCTCTATTGAACCGTTGTTAATATTATCAGAATATTTTACTAAAGTTATGTTTGGCAATGGATTTTTGGTTAAAAAAGTACAAAAGACAAAATTGGCTATATAAGTTAATAAAATAAAATGTCACATCCAAATCATAATTATTATATTTTTTCTCTTACAAAAGTCAAAAAAGTCAGAAATAAAACCAAACGAGACTAAAATAACTAAAAAAACTGGACTATTTTAGCTCTTCCCAAACGAAGACTTAAATTTTTTTAAAATATTTTTATTGTAACAGTGTAAGTCTTACAATTTTTTAAATATAATGAGTCTTATATATAATTTTTATTATATGAATATACAAAATAAATAAATTTGATGATAAATATATATATTTTTTAATTTATATAAAGGAGAAATTCAACAAAGCTGACATTTAAAAAAAAATTTTTAAATAAACATAAAATTCATACAAAAAAATTGACAAGAATAATGTGATAATGTCATTATTGTACATAATTTCATCTTCAATGGTATTTTATTTTAAAATAAAAAGTTCATAATGAGCCACAACATTATGTATAAAAATTATGTATGATTTTTTTAATTTATTTTATTTATATAGCATTATTCTTAAAATCAAAAAAATAAATGAATATAGCATTAGTACTAGGAGTTTTCTTGTGAACCAATTAATCATTTTTATTTTGAAAAATTATATTTAATTGATTTGGTACCATTTGAGTTTAAATAAATGCCTTTTATGATTCATTTTTTTAATTTTCTAATTTGTTTTTAGGATGCGAATGGAAATGTGAGGTTGTGGAAGATTCTTTTTGAGCGTGAAAATCTACATTTCTGTTAGCCTCCGTTTGGGAAGTGGGTTGGCTTTTTGGCTTTTTGGCTTTTTTGGCTATTTTAGCCTGGGCTTAAAAGCTTGGTTTGGGAAGGGCTTTTTGGCTTTTTGGCTTTTTTAAGTTTTTTTGTGAGAGAAGAATGTAATGATTATGGGTTGGATGTGATGTTTTTTTTTTTTTTTTTGAATATTACGTTATTACGTTTGAAAAAAAATATATTAAGGGGTTTTTGTGTGTTATATTGATTGGAGTGTTATATTAGAAAAAATACACTAAATAGTTTTTTAGTGTATTATATTAAAGTATTACGTTTAGAAAAAATTCATTAAAGAGTTTTGTAGTGTTATATTGATTGGAGTGTTATGTTTAAGAAAAGTACACTAATGTGCTTTTGTGGAATATTATATTGTTACGTTTGAGAAAAGTAAACTAAAGAGTGTTTTAGTGTGTTACATTGGAATATTATATTTTTTAAATATTACATTGAAGTGTTACGTTTGAAAATATATATATTAAGAGATTTTTTTTTTAAATGTTACGTTTTGTAATATTAAAAATTATGAGAAAACTCGCACTTGTCCCTTAACACATAACAACCAACTTTTATACTTGATCCTTTATGTAATTTATCCTATAATGAGACCTTTGAATCTAAAAAAAAAAAAACAAACCAAATAATTTATAAGATCATTTTATTAGTACTTCACCCTTATTCTATTTAAAATTATCAAAATTCATAAAAATATGTCCTACATGTAAATGTCCATTATTATTGGAGAAATGCTAACAATCTCAAATATTTTATCAATATTTTTATTAAGTGTCTTAAATGAGTGTAAAAATCACATCATATGAGTTTCATGTAAAACCTCTATCCATATAAGACATTTATGTTGTGTTTCGTTAGATGATTTAGGAAGAGATTTAGAATGAAAAAAGAAAAATAAAGGTAAAATATGAATAAAATATATTTATATTTTACTTAATTTTACATATTATTTTTTTAGGCCAAGTTTGGCATACACAAAATAATCATCTTTTTATCTTTTTACTATCTTTTTTTCATCACATCACCTCTCTACTTTTCTACACATCTTTTCATAAAAAGACAAAAAATACATTTATTTAGATCATTCCAAACAACTCCTTAATCTCTTCCTAAGGCCTTGTTTGGTTTGTGTTTCTCAAAAAAATTTGGGAAAAATTCTTTACAAATAAGTTTTCAAAAGTAATCAAACCAAACAAATTTTCTCAAATTTTTTTTCCAAAACTTGTTTGGTTTACAAGTTTTCCAAACAAATTTCTCTCTCATATACATCAAATCAATCACTTTTTTCAAAACTCTCTCAAAATAATTTTTCAAAACATCTTTTAAAAAAAAAATAAACCAAATAAATTTTCGTACTTTTTATCTCAGAATATGTTTCTCAAATACAAACCAAACAAGTCCTTAAACCCTCACATTACTTTTAGGCCAAGTTTGGGAAGTTTGAGAAAAGCCAAAAAGTCAAAAATTTACTCAAAAAGTTAATAAGTTAATACTATTCACTAAAAGTCAACAATTACGGTTGCACAACTCCTAATTCTAATTTTCCTCTACAAACCAATTTTTATAATTTTTTATTACACATTTTTTCATAAAAAGTCAAAAAATTAAGCCAAATATTCATATTTTTTTCCTCAACTTTTTAATCTAAAAATACAAAAAGTACACTTATTTAGGACAAAAAGTACATTTGTCCATGTGTTTTGCTGACACAGTTCACGTGCGTGTTGGCTCAGACATCCTGCACGGTACGTGTGTGTAATGTTAGTGGCTGTTTGGCGTTGCCAGGCTGTATAGTGGGTGTTTGTTTGGCTTTGCCGGGCCAGACCAGGCCGTACGTGTGTAATAAGGGAAAAGTCAGGGATAATAATTTTTTTTTATCATATAAGATTTGTAACTTTTACATTATCTTAATTAATGTGTAATATTTTATTTTAGATGTAATTTAAGAATTATAAATCTTTTAAAAATATTTTTATAAATTTTTTTTTAGTAATGATACATTCCACTAAAAGTGGTGCTCTAAAGCACCACTAATGAGTTGTCAAGCACTTTAAATAAAATAAAAATAAAAAAACAAGACACAAGCAGTAAGTCCCGTCCATTGTCACATCACTAATGATGCTTTTAGAGCACCACTTTTAGTAGTCTCAAACATTATTGATTTTTTTTTACCATCCCTAATATTACTCATGTACCAATGACCATACGTGTTGTGAAATGTCCACCTTCCTTGTTCACTTACTCCAAACCTAAGAAACCAAAGGACCATTTCCCAATTTTTCTTGCACTATTTCCCTTTGCCTTTCAATGGCAACCTCCAAACCCAATCCACCGAACACTACTTGCACTACCATTTCTTCACCTTTCAATGGGCTTCCCATGTTGAGATGGTGGGAATCTTTGATATCTACCTATGGGAAGGCTTCTGGTACATTGACGCTCATCTAGAAGGTGTCATGGCTGTTAGGTCAAGCTTCACCGCGCTCAACAACGACATTATCGTTGCCGCTTCCCCCAAAACAGGCTCCACTTGGGTCAAAGCCCTAGTAGCCTCCGTCATGCTCCGCCACGACAATGATGGTGGTGGTGGTGGTGGTGGTGGTGGTGATGGTGAAGATGAGGATGCAGATGATCCCTTAAGATACAACCATCCCAATGACCTCGTGCCGTCGTTAGAGCTCCAAGTCTGCAACAAAAAAAATGCGAATTCTGATATGCCAAACACAGCCTCTAATACTACTACAAGGTTGTTTCGAACTAACATTGCGTACTCGCAGTTGCCGGAATCGATTAAGAGTTCAGGCTGTAAGATTGTGTACGTCACTAGAGATCCTAAGGACGTGTTTGTTTCGATGTGGCATTTCATTAACACTAAGAGATCGTCTGAGAAAGCCCCATTTCCATTCGACGAAGCGTTCGAGAGCTTCTGCAATGGTGTTTCTGCCTTTGGGCCCTTCCATGAACATGTGCTTGATTACTGGAATGAGAGCTTGAAGAGCCCTCAAAAGGTACTTCTAGTTGGTTCACCATTGGTATAAAACTCCAATTTTTTGTATTTTCGGTCAAATTATAATGGAGAATGACTCCCTCTAATCCAGATTTTAAATAGGGGGCCATTATTTGGGTCGTAGGACTCATCACAAGTCCTATTTCAATAATTTTAACTGTTCATTTTGCCTAATATTTCGTTTATTTCATTCACACACAAAATTAGGTCGTTCCGATAATTGTAACTTGTTCAATTTTTCACTAAAAAAATAAACTACAATTGTGTTTCAAAAATAAATCATATATTTTTTTAGTCACAAATGCAATTAATTGAACAAGTTACAGTTATCGAATCGACCTAATTTTTTGTGTTGATGAAATACACGAAGTGCTCAATAAAATGAATGGTTTCAATTATTAAAACGGGATCTGTGATGAACCTCACAAGCCCAAACAACGCTCTCCAATCCAAAATCTAGACTAGAGGGATCTGAATTTTCAATGCAGTGTTGATTTTGATTAAAATATATATATATAGATAGATAATAAATCTTATATGTATTATAATAATTAAAAGTATAAAATTTTCCGTCAATCTATAATTACTTTTTAACAACACTTATAATTATATGAGTTTGGCTATTTTAAGATAGATATATTTTACACCTTATGCTTTATATTAAGAGAGTGTAAATAAGTATACTTTTTATTTTTTACAAAAATATATATATAAAGAAATAGAGAAGTGATGTGACCTAAAAAAAAGATAAAAAGATAAAAAAAAAATACATTTTTGTAGGAGATGCCAAATAGTGCCTAAATTTCATTTTGGTTTTTTATTTTTAAATTATAGCAGCTAATTTCTTATATTTTCAACCAAGTTGTAATATGATCATTCTGTTTAACAAAAAAAATTATTTTATATTTTATTTAAGACAAAAAAAAGAAAAAAAAAATTCTTTAAAATCTTTTTTCTTTCTTTTTTCCATACATAGTTTTTCAACTCGCTGCCATCGATCACCCATTCCCTACTTTAACTTTATGCTTTTCTCAACGTCGCCACCATTTTGGATGCTGCTCACTCTTTTTCTACCACCTCCATCCCTCCCTTAGCTACTCACCACCACCATCACCAACCTACCGTCTCCTGCCAACCCACTCCTTCCCACTATATAATGCTAATCCAACCATGGAATGGAAGCAGTGGGCAGTGGTGATGAATTTAGAAAATATAGTAAAAAGAAAATATTGTGAAACAATAGAAAATAAGTAAAAAGGAGAAGAAATTTATATCTCTATCATTAAAAATATCTCATATGAGAGTCACATAACAAATTTCGTTGGATAATTTAATGCTAAACTAAAATAACATTACAACTTGAAAAAGTGCTTGGAACTTTTTTTTATCACAGTGAAATTTTATATAAAATGCACGAGTGAAAGGTAAAATTTCTCTTAATTTTCTTTAAGAAATTTAATATCAAACTAACGGAAGCAACACGTTACAATTTGATCAAAAATATAAAAGATTGACTATTACAATTGAAGAACAATAGACTAAAGTAAGCAAAACACAAATGTGCAAAGTACAATTTATCCTTTTTATTATTTATATCATTGACCCATATATGTTCTTGAAATATGAAGACTTGGAGAAGAATTTTATTAGTATTTATATCGTCAACAGGTACTATTTTTGAAATATGAAGACTTGAAGAGAAACCCAAGAGGAGAAGTGAAGAAGTTGGCTTCCTTCCTCGGCCGGCCCTTGGCCGATGACGGCGAGGCCAAGAAGATTGTGCGACGGTGTAGCATAGAGAGGCTGAAGAACTTGGAAGTGAACAGAGATGGTGTGGATCCATGGTCTGATTTTCCCAAGAGCTCTTACTTTAGGCTTGGTATTGTAGGAGATTGGAAGAATGAGCTATCAACAGAGATGAAAGATAAACTTGATGAAATCACACGTGTGAAGTTGGAAGGGTTTGGTCTTTCTATTTAACTCTCATTTTGTGTTCTTCATCGTTTCTCAATCATCCTTGTGCTTGAATAATTGGTTGCTTAGCACCATCCCAAGTAGATAATGTGAATTTCTCAGTTCACAATTTAATGAACTTCATTTTAGTACATGGTCAAGGGTTCAAATCTTTTTACTCTCCAATAATTGGTTTTTTAAAACCAACCAAAATGGATGATGTGAATTTCTCAATTCACATTTTAATGAAATGAACTGTAGGGTTCGAATCTTTTTATTGTGGTATGTGCTTTATTCTACTGTATTTGCTTGAGATTTTTCTCTCGTTTTAAGAATTTCTCTGTAATAAGAATTTGTAATATTTAATCTTTATTATGATTGTGATTCATTAACAATGCTCAATGTTCTAATCTTTTTACTAAGGGCATGTTTTACTTTACTTGTGTTTGTTTGTGATTTTTCTCTTTGAGAATTTCTCTGTAATTATAGTATGTTATATTTGATCTTTATTACGATTGTGTGATTCATTAGAGCAAGTGATCAAGGTTTATTTTATTTTTACTGGGAATATTGTTACACAATCAGATAGGAATCCTCTATGGCGATTAGGGATGTAAATTTGCCCAGGCTTGGTCCGCCTCGTAGGCTCCCATCAAAATTTTGGCCAGGTCAGGCAGGCCCACGGGTTAGAAAATTAGGCCCAAGGGTTATTCGGGCCTTGGGCGGGCTGGTGGACTGGGCCTCAAGCTGGGTCGGTGGGCCTAGACGTACGCTCGGGCATGAACATTTTTTTTTTTTGTATTTTTTTTACCAAAATTTTATTTTTTTTACCAAAAATGACATTGAGTCTTGGGCGAGCCAGGGCACGGGCTTTGTTTTGAGTGGACCTTGAGTGAGCCAGGCTTCAAAATGATAGCTTAAACCCAGGGTCTCAAACTAGGCTCTAGCCCAAGCCTAATCGGGCTAGGCCCATCCCAGGTCGTGGGCCATTTTTTACACTCCTAGTGGCCATGTAGTGGCCATGATTAATTGAGCATGGAAATTGACAACAAAAGACAAAATGGACTACAATCTATCTAGGGGGTTCACTTGCTGCAAAACCTACGAAAGTAAAAACCATTTCCCATTTTCTTGCACAATTTTCACTTTCAATGGCAACCTCCAAACCCAATCCACCAAACACTACTTGTACTACTGCTATTTCATCTCCTTTCACTGGCCTTCCCAAGTTGAATTGGTGGGGACTTGTTAATCTCTACCAATGGGAAGGCTTCTGGTACAATGATATTGTTCTGGAAGCAACCAGGGCTGCCAAGTCAAACTTCACCGCCCTTGGTGACGACATTTTCATAGCCGCCTCCCCCAAGACTGGCTCCACTTGGCTCAAGGCCCTCCTCGCCTCCGTCAGCCACTGTGGTGGTGATAGTGGTGGCGGCGGCGACGATGGCAATGATGAAGATGAGGATGCAGATGATCCCTTAATATACCACCACCCCCAACGACCTCTTGCCGTTTTTAGAACTAAAGGTTAGAGTAATGTTGTACAAACAGATTAAGAATTGGATATGGGCTTTTACGCTACAAAAGGTGCTATTGAGTTTGTGAGACATACCATGGGCACATTGTTGACAATTTAAACTATTCATTTTATTTGATTATGAATTTAAATTATTTATAAAAAAATGAAATTGGTCTAATAATTATAGATCATGATTTTAGCGGTTTTGTTTGTAAGGAAATGAATGGTCTATTTTTAAAATTATATTTGTTATTATTTTTGAACAAATTATATTAGTAGTCCCTATATTTTGATTATTGTGTCATTTTGATCTTTGTAATTTGATTAACTCGATTTTGACCATAAATTTATTATTTTGTCTTAATTTGATCTAATTGGCTACATATGTTAATATTTTTTTTGAAAAATGTTTAAATGAGTGGTATGTGTCATGTTTTTAGAGACAAAATTGTAAACACGGTCAATTTAGTGAATTAACTTCAACTAACTCAGTGATTATTAATTTTTTGTCAAAAATCCTAACAAAGTTATCAATTGAATCAATTCACAAAAAAATGTAAAATTAAACGTCAAAATTGAGTCAATTAAAAGTATATGAATCAAAATGATACAAGAGTCAAAAATGTAGAAACTACCAATGTACGCTTCTCTTCTTTTTTGTAGATAAAAATCATCAAAACTTGCGGTTATGGCTATCAAATTAATTTATTTTTTCATAAATAATTTGCATGTATAATTATACAAAATAAACGATTTAAATCGTTGAAACAAGACTGAGACAAAGCTCACCTATCCCAATAGATTACTTTGTATAAATTAAGATTTCATTAACCAACTAGGCCTAGCTTAGTTGGCCACTATGCTTTCTTTAGGGTAAAAGTGGAGAGATTTTCTCCCATAGGTATTAATTTAACAACTAACATTTGCTGATAAAAAAAATAAATTATTAAGATTTCATTATTTCAAAAGGGAAGATCCAGCCAGCACTAGGATTTATAATTTAAAAAATGTCAGATATCACATTATTTTACTGAAAATGTCATTTTCTTCTTCTTTTTTTTTTATCTGTAAAAAAATTTTAATGATGAAAATTATTAAACAAAAACATAATACATCAAAGACGGAGAGCAAAATACATCAAAATAAGATAGATCGATCCCAATAAAATTGACATCGGAAAACAAGTTCAACCATATACAAAGCAAACATGAAAAATTAATGAGAAACCTACCCAAAAACTGACCCACTAATTAGCACAGTTGTATATGCAAATCCACTGAGCACTTCTTCACGATGTTTCCACTATAATTCTTATTTTTTTATTTTTTATGAACAAATGCTTCCACTATAATTGAGCAAAAGCAAAACATGCTAACCCACCGAAGCGTAAAAAAAATAAAAATAAAAAAACCATTGTCCAGACCTCTTGTGCATAGAACTCAAAACAGAGGCTCCATCCACTAAACTTCCTTCAATAAAACATTTCCCCAAGCCCCTCTTCATCCCAAACAGAGAGAAGACCACAGGATAGACCTTCCTATTCGACCCATGAAAATGTCATTTTGGTGTCTTTTGACAAAGAGATTAAAAGTAATTTTTAGCTTTTAACCTTTTTTAAGTCATATTGTTTTAAGAAATTGGTAAAAAGTTGACTTTTTGGCTTTTTTAAACTTATTTTATCTTTTTGTGAGTGTTAGAATAGTAGAGAGAGAGGAAATAATATGTATTGTATTGAATGATATGTATTGAATAAATAGTAGAGTTGAATGTATTCCACACAATGGAAAGCCTATATATATAAGCTGAGAAAGAGTATCCTACTATAAACCTAATTATGAAAAAGAGTATCTTACTAGAAACTTAACTATGACTATTCCTAAATATATCTAGGAAATCAATACCTAATATATTTAGGAATACCACATATACATTAACATCCCCCCTAAAACTCAAAGAGGATAAACATTTTGAGTTTGGAGAGAGAAACTAAAACATGAAATAAAACTAAATAAAATAAAAGGTAAACAAATTGCAAAATCCGAACGGGAGCGCAAGGGCACTTGAAATAGATCAGATGTTTGAACTAAAGCCGGGAAACAGTTTATGGTCATGTCGGACCATTGTAAGAACTGACTGAAACTAATGCCAGGACAGTTTAAAGGGGTCATGCCGGACCGATGTAGGAGCTAACCGGAATCAATGTCGGGACAGTTTGAAGGGGTCATGTCAGACCGATGTAGGAGCTAACCGGAATCAATGTCGGAATAGTTTCAAGGGGTCATGCCGGACCGATGTAGAGACAGTTTAAAAGGGTCGTGCCGGACCGATGTAGAGAACTGGATGTTGACCCAGCAAGCGTGGCACACACATAACTAATGACGTGGTGCTGAACGATGATCACAACAGATAATTGAGTGGGCTAGGGGATGGCTTGGATAATGCGCCAGGGGGCGACTTTGGTGGTTCGCCAAGAAGACAGTTTAAGGAGTGCGGCAAAAGGAGACAGCTTAGGTAATGCGCCAATGGGGCGGCTTAAAGAGTGCGCCAAAAGAGGTGGCTTAGGGAGTGCGCCAAGGAAGCGGCTTAGATAGTGCGCCAATGAGACGGCTTAGTGGTGGTTTGGGGTTTAGGTGGTTCACATGGTATAATGGTGTATAACCATGTTCACCATGATATAGGTTTAATACCCCCTTCAAACTCAAATAGGTTTGAAGATAGAAACTAATTGGAGGTTGAAGCAGAGGGAAAGATAGAATGGAGAGAAAAAAAAATGCATTGTGAGTAAAAAAAAAATAAAAATGATAGAGATGTTTGGTGTAGGAATAAACCAGAGATCACCACGAAGCGATACTGAAAGGAAAATATGACAGCGGAATAGGTTGAGGTCCAACGGGCGGCCAAGGTGAGGCTGCCGCCCGCCGGTGAAGCAAGAATACTAGGTTCTTAACCTAGCTCTGATACCATGTTAGAATAGTAGAGAGAGAGGAAATAATATGTATTGTATTGAATAATATGTATTGAATAAATAGTAGAGTTGAATGTTCTCTATACAATAGAAAGCCTATATATATAGGCTGAGAAAGAATATCCTACTAGAAATCTAATTATGAGAAAGAGTATCCTACTAGAAACCTAACTATGACTATTTCTAAATATATCTAGGAAATCAATGCTTAATATATTTAGGACTACCACATATACATTAACAGTGAGTAAGTTATGTGAGAGGTGATGTGACCCAAAATAAATAAAAAGCTGAAAGTTGGATTTTTACTAGCTTCCCAAAAGAGCCACTCTTTATTTTTTACACGTTTTTTTAAAAAAAAATGTAAAAAAAAAAACCCTAAAAATCTAACTTTTAACATACTTTTCAAAACAGCCCTTTCTTTTTACAGGTTTGTAGAAAAAATGAAAACTTTGATGTGTCAAACATGGCCTCTCCACTACTGTTCTGAACCCACATATCATACTCTCTGTTACCACAATCGATCAAGACTTCAAGCTGCAAGATTGTGTATATAACTAGAGATCCTAAGGACGTGTTTGTGTCGCTGTGGCACTTCATGAATACCAAGATACAGCCCGAGCAAGGCCCATTTCCATTCGACGAAGCCTTCGAGAGCTTCTGCAATGGAGTTCATCTCTTTGGACCTTTCCATGAACATGTTCTTAATTCAATTCTAGAATGAGAGCTTGAAGAGTCCTCAAAAGTTTACCCACCCATCAACTCATCTCAAATTTCGAAGGAAAAAAAAAATTAGAGGTAATTTTATGGGTAAATTTGTTCCCTTAGTTTGTTTCGGAAAAAATTTACTTATGTCTTGTAATTTTAACTGTATCAATTTTAACTTTATATTTTTATTTATGTTTCAAAAAATGACACGTGGACATCTTCCATTTGCACTTTTAATGGATTTTAACAAAGGGACTAAACAAAAATGTTAGTGTAAGGTTAAAATTGATACAATTAAAATTACGAGCATCATAGTAAAATTTTACCTAAATTACAAGGACTAATATGTAATTTACCCTAATTTTATTATTGCAATTGGCTTGTAGCGGACTAGATGGGTCCAATTTGAGTATGTAGGCCCAACAGGTAACAATTTGGATCGTTGAAAACTGCACTTCCTAACGTTACCCTTTCGGTTCTCTAAGAAAGTCAAAGCCTTCTTGTCTTCCTGCATGTGTATCAGGGGAGAAATCAAAAAGGAGTCGTGGTGGGCTTACGAGCATGACCTAGATCAATCAAAGAGAAACAGAGTTTTTTATTATTTATAACAAAGTTAGTCTATAGTTTAAAATGTTTACTAACACTGTGTTTGGTTGGTAGATTTGGAAAGAGATTTAGAAAGAGAAAAAGAAAAGTAGGTAAAATGTGAATAAAATATGCCTATATTTTACCTAATTTCACAAACCTTTCCTTTTTTCCTTTCCAAATTCCAACCCAAATCTCCTAATCAAACACAACGTAACAGTGCAATTGAGCCTATGAGACCATTATGAGTGTCATTATAATAATTTGATGCATGCATTTTGTAGGCCTTTATAAATAAATTGTACCAAAAAATTTTAGGTTGATCCAATGATTATAGCCACATTATTACATTTGTCTTCAAAAATATAAATTGTCTATTTTTAAAATTATTCTTACCACATTTTTGGGGGTAAATTCCGCTGATAGTCCCTATAGTTTGTCCATTTTGTCATCTTGGTCTTTGTAATTTTAATTAGTCTCTACGTTAAATTTTTTTTTTTTTTGATCGGCAAAAAGAAACTTTATTGAATAAGAATGAAGGATAAAATCTTATATCATACATCTCTACGTTAAATTATTATCCACTAACAATGTTCTTGAAATATGAAGACTTGAAGAGAGACCCGAAAAGAGAAGTGAAGAAGCTATTTTCATTTCTTAGCCAACCTTTTGTCGACGATAGAGAGGCCGACGAGATTGTACGGCGATGCAACATAGAGAGGCTGAAGAGCTTGAAAGTTAACAAAAATGGTGTGGATCCATAGTCTGGCTTTACCAAGACCTCTTACTTTAGGCTTGGTCTTGTGAGATAAACAAGACCAAGCCTAAAGTAAGAGGTCTTGGTAAACCCTTGGAATTTTATGTGTGTAATTTCATCAAGCTTGTCTTTTATCTCGGGTGATAGTTTGTTCTTCTAATTGTGTATAATTTCACACATAAAAGAAACTATCACCCGAGATAAAAGACAAGCTTGATGAAATTACACACATAAAATTCCAAGGGTTTGGACTTTCTATGTAACTCTCATTTTATGTTTTGTGCTTGATGTATCAATATCGACAATACAATCATACATTAATTGATATCAAACAGTTTGGATTGATGTTTCCGATATATATTGGCTTATATTGAAAGCCCTAGTAGGACCAACCAAGTCACTAATGTTGTGAAATTCTCATTCACATTTTAATAAACTAGTGTCAAAACACCTCATTTCAATGTGGGGTCAGGGTTTGAATCTATTTATTTATGTGTGTATTTTGAGGTAATTAAAAATATAGGATTTAAAATGACACAATATATATATATATATAAGGATTACAATATTTCGCCTTTTATAAAATATAAAAAAGAGTTAATTTTGTGAGATCTCCCACTACCATAGAAAATATAAAAGACTATAAAATATATTTTACTTATAGATCAAATTACCCCTTTTCTCCAATTCTTTTCTAATTTAAATATATTATTTCATGATGGAGTTTTGTTTTTTTTTAAATATTTTTTATTATAAAAGTAAATGTTCTTTAATTTTTAAATGACAACTCGTGGCTTTTTTTTAAATTTGTTAAATAACCTTTTTATTTTCAATTATAATTAAATATATGATATAAAGAATGAATTTAAAAATTATAACAAATATAAAAAATTTCCTAAGTAATCAACAAAGGAATATGAATTATATAAAAAGAAAATGCTATAACATTGTCCATTCCATTTTGGTAGGAAACAAGAGAGAGAGAGAAAAAAAAAGTAAATTTTTTTGGAAAAAATTTAGTCTAAGGTCCTCGCCCATTTTTAGTAATCAGAAGAAATTCCCAATATTATTTTATGATGTCTTAAAGTCCCTCAACTATCCCACACCATATATCACATAGAAATTTGACTATCTAAAATCACCTTCATCTCTCTCTCTCTCTCTCTAAACTCTCTTTGGCATAACGCAATTCATCAGATTGTTCACATTCTTCTTCAATCCCCTTTGGTATGTGCCTCTCCTCCTCCCTATCTCCTCCTCTCTCTCTCTCTCTCTCTCTCTCTCTCTCTCTCTCTATGTATATATATAATATATATCTTTGCATTTCATGCTTTAGTGGAAATGGTCTTTACATCTAATTTCAAAGAGCTTGCAAAAAAGTGATCCAGTGCTCAAAGTTGTGGAGGGCGAACAAAGGAAGCGATTTCTAGGATTTGGAGAGAAAATAGCGAACCCCATTGATGAGCCATCGTGTTTTCCATCGCCATTGTCCAATCGTCGCTGAAATGCTTCCTAAAATAGCTCAGCCCCGGCCCACGCAGGTATGTGTTGCGCCACCTCGGCTCCTCCTTCTCCTCTAGATTTGGCGGTGGCAACGCACCGATGCAACATCCTTTTGTTCTACAAAGTCTTCAGTTCAAAAGAAAAATTTAGTTCTTCTATCTCCTCATTGTTTGATAAATGTATATATATTATATATATATGCATATATGAATCAATAATATATACATACAGAGAAAACCCTTGAATTTCTTTGAATTGTACAATAAGTTTGAGATAGAACTAGCAGAGAAAGTTTTCCTCCTGAAATCCCAGAGAAATGTTTCCACAATGTTGACAAATGTTTCTCTGGTATATATATATACCAATGTCACAACTCGTCAACGGTTGTTATACAACCGGTCAACATGTATATATACAATGTCGCACTATATATATATTCCAGGTGTGAATATAACGTCTTCAAGGTTCATAAATTTCTCCGAAATCCAGTGTTGAATATAACGGTCTTTTTGCTTTGGGTTTCCACAGAATTGAGTTGTTTCTGTAAATAATATTTGGACCCACTTGAAGAAATATTGGACAGAACTTGAGGAAGAGGCAGCACATAAGGAAACTGACGCAAGCTCCACTTAAAAACAGATTTTGTCCATGAATTCCTCAGAACATATTGTTTGTTTTCGGAGAGTGGTGACTTAACAGGATTATACATTTGTTTTACCAAGTTTTGTACTCAAGGAAGGTTGTACTGTTAATAAAATGTAAAGTCTGGATTTTCACACTGTGAGCAGGTGGAGTTATGTAGAACGATCCAAAGCATAGTGTTTCTTGAAATAGCTAAAGCGATTGTTAGTAATAATGCTTCAGTGAATTTTAGCCACTTCTTTTTTATTTAAACTTGCACCTTTTTTATTACTTTCCAGGTCAAAATTTTTTCTCTTGAATCCAGAGAATGTAATGCAGTGTTTGAATACATTGTTTCCTAAAACTAGAGAAATTTTGTGGTGATCAGTGTTGACAATGTTGATTACTTTAGATTCCCACAATTTCTCTGGATTTGGCCACTTTTCATCTAAGATTTGGAATTTAATTTGATACCTTGAATTTTTCTCTGAATTTGGCAAATTTCTCTGGATCGAATTTTCTCTGAATTGGCATTTTCTCTGGGTTAGAGTGAATTTCTCTAGTTTGAAGAATTTCTCTAAGTTTGAGTTTTAGAAAATTTTTCTTTTACTGCAACAAGGGCTTTTGCTCGCAACTTCTAAAGGATCAGTTTTACAGGTTTTCCATGAAAGTAAGAGCTCTCAGGGTATTATGATTATACTAAACTGAATCACTTATCCTTTTGCTATTATCCAGTTATTTCTTTAATTTTCTTTCAATGGACTATTTGGCTTTTGGAAAATAAGAATTCTCTGGTAAGAGAATTTCTCTGGGGGGGTGGATTTAGAATTTCTCTGATGACAGAAATTTCTCTAGGAGGGTCCAAATTCTACAGAAGAGCTGGGATCGAATTTCGGTTCGGATGATTGTGAGGACCTAAGACATTGATAATATTAAATGCTTTTATGCTATAACAATCTAATGCTTCAGGGATCTAAAAAAAATTATCCCCCAAATTTTTTTGTCTTTAGTGATTTTTTTTTTCAAAAATTATTCAGAAGTTTTTACTTTTTGCCTCATCTTGTTGAGACGAAATTTAAAAAGATATTTTTTGAAAAATTCCAAAAACAATCCTAAAATGAAAATAACAAAAAAGATGCTTATTTGGCTTATATTTTGTCTTTTGATTTTTAAATTATACCCGATTCTCTTGTCACGACTGAATTTAGAAACCAATTTTTTTTTAAAAAAATTTAAAAAAAAATCACTAAAGACGAAAATAAGCCACAAATAAAAATAATAAAAAGGCAAAGAAATTGGGAATGGCTTTTTTTTTAAAAAGAAAAATCAAAAAATTAGCTTTCTAAAGATTCAGTTTGGAACGGAAACAAAGACGAACCCCTAGAAAAATTATAAATTTTTAAAAAAGATTTAAAGTAAAAAAGACTAAAAATAAGCAACATAACAATCTTTTTGACTATTTTTTGCTTCAATTATTTTATTTTTTTTTTGAAATTTTTCAAAAATTAGATTTGTCTGTACAAGACTAACTGGAAAAAGTAAAATTTGGACATTAATTTTGAGAAAAAAAAAATACTAAGGACAAAAAAAATTCCAAAAAAAAGAGGCGGCTTTCTGTTTTGAACACTAGGTTAAAAGCCAACTTTTTAATTTTTTGATTTTTTAGTCACATCACTTATCTATCTTTTTTATACCTTTTTTCAAAAAAAAATTAAAAAAAAAAATAGTTAAAAGGACAACTTTCAACACTACTTTCCAAAATAGCGTCTTTGAGTATTTCAATATACTTTTTGATATATTTTTTCACATATATAAATATATATATATATATATATATCAAAATTAGACCGACTTACGACTGTCTTCAGCATTTTTCTTGATTACTGCTTTAGTATCTTTTATCAATGGTATGTTGCATTTAAATATTATTATTATAATTATAATTTTAATTTTATTATAATTCTTATATGAATTCAATCAAAAATAATAAATGAAAAAATTATATAATCTCGCACTGTGATAATATATTTTTCTATTGTAATCAAAACAAAACGAAACTCATCACCCATAAAAAATATTTAATTTTTTTAAATATATATTATAGCATCTAACGGTTTATAATTTTTTAATTTATTTTATTTACATCATATAATTTAATGTGATTTAAAATAAGAGGCATTAATAATTTTAAAAAAACAACGAATGTCATTTTGAAAATAAACGACATTTATGGATGTTGTCGTTTACGTACCAAGCTATTCTATTTAAAACCAAAATAATAATTACTACTCCAAAGTAAGTGGTTAAGATTAAGTTCGATTGCTTAGGAACTAATCTAGTTATGTTGATTCAAAAATAATAATTAAAAGAATTTGAGAAGATTGGTTTGGTGAAAATAATAACACTAAAACTAATTAAGATAATAAATACATTACAAACAAATAAAATAAAGGGATTTTTTTTAAGGTCCCTAGTATTAAGATTTTATAGCATAAAGACATCAAATATTTTAATAATGTCTAAGGTCCCTCAAGTTGATCCAGAGAAATTCATGTCACAGGAGAAAATTGGTCAGCCAGATTTTTGAAATTTCCTTCCCTAAACTTCCCACTGGTATATCAAGCTCCCCTTCCTTCTCCAAATTTCTCTGCCTTTCATTATACTTCCCACTCTTCAGAGAAATTCTCTCTGCTTTCCACAAAATTACATCTACAGAGAAATTTTAACATTTCTCTGCCTCTCTGCTACCTCTCCTGGACTTAACATTTCAGAGAAATTTGAAAATTTCTCTGAATTCAACCGGCCTTCCCACAAAATTACCTCTCCAGAGAAATTTTAAAATTTCTCTGCCTCCCTGGCTTGTCATGGACCTCCAGAGAATTTCGAAATTTCTTTGGCTTTCCAATATACTTCCCACTCTCCAAAGAAATTTCTCTGCCTTTCCACAACATTACCTCTGCAAAGAAATTTTGAAATTTCTCTGGCCTGTCTGCCTTTCTTGGACTCTAAGCTTATTTTTTATTTGCCTCTCTTCTTGGACTGTCATACTCATGAGAAAGAAGGGGCCATACAAGAAAGAGATGAATTGAATAAGCCTAGGAAATTAGGAATCAAATCAACCATTAGAAAGTAAATGTCGCAGCAGATTATGAAGGCCAGACCTCACTAGACCTGGGAAGAAACACGTTCTCTAGCGACAAATATCCTTCTGCCTGTATGTGTGTGTGTGTGTCTGTGTGTATATATATATATATAGAGAGAGAGAGAGAGAGAGATAAGAATGGAAAATGAGAAATTCAGAGCATGAACTGATTTTAAAGACAATAACAAAGTGATATAAGTAAAAACTAACTTTATGGACAACAATTCAAGGGCATTTTGAACAAGGGACCCATGACTACTGAAAGAGAGTAGTGGAGTTAAATCTTTTCCATTTCTCAATGACAGCAAGTGCAGCAACACAGAAGTCACTCGACGAAAGGGTACCATCCCATGTCAAGATATCAATCTTTGCTCCATTCGAGACCATCACAACGGAGACGAAATTAGCAATTGTGACCTCGCGGTTCTCAAGGACTTAGAGGGAGTCCTTGGTCTGAGAGTCGAGAGTTCTGATCTTGTTCATCAGAGCCTCGGACTGCTTCAGGAAGTTTTGCTCGAGAGAAGAGAGAGATAGAGAAAGATTCGGTAATGGAGAAGTTGGCAGAGAGAGAAGTCAAATTTCTCTGTGTGGGGTTGAAGGACCTTAGATATTATACAATAATATTGTGGATCTCTTCCATTACTAAAAATAGGAGAGGGACCTTAGACTAATTTTTCCTACAATAAAATAAAAAATTTCTCAAGATTTTGAATCCACCACTAACCTTATAATCAGGGGTTATTGTATTAGTTTTTAGAAAATCATTAATTTGAATAATATGATGTATTTTGATTAGAAATACATCGTCAAGAGAATTTGTATGTTAAAACCCGAAAGTACGACTCATCTTCGCATAGCACGAATCGTCACCACTAAATTACATTAAACAACAGTTAATACACAACCCGTCTTATTAAGTATAACTCGTCTAACAACTTTAATACAAAACAATAAAAACAATTGTATAACTTGATTTGAATAAAACATTTATTGCACAAAAAGATCTGAAAGTTATACAATTTATCCAAATTAAATCAAAACTAAAAATACTAAATACAACTCACCCCAATTACTTGACCAACATTTCATCTCAACCTTAAGACAAACAAGTAAGTTCAACATACTCATAGAACTACCACACTCTGATATGTACAAATTAAATTTCCTCACTTTCCCTTCCTTACTATTTTTCTTTCTCCTTTCCTTTTCCTTTTCCTTTTCCTTGAGAGCCCTGCTCTCCCCCCTTCCTTCTGTTCTAGCTTAGCCCCTTTTATAAAGAAAGACCTGCAAAATATGGTAAATAAATAAATATAATATAATATTATAAAATTTCTATATTTATAAGAATCGTTTAACTGCTTAAGATCTATCTTTTCTTTCTAATTTTGTCCTTTTATTTTGAATAATTTACTAATTGTAGCCTATGTTGAGTGAAGGTTTTTTTGTAATTACACAAACAATCTTAATCAATTATGCAACAGGATTTTTTTTGTAATTACGCAAATATTTTTAGTCAATTATGAAGCAGTTTTTTTTTGTAATTACGCAAACATTCTTAATCAAATATAAAACATAAATATTTCATTTTTTATCAAATTACAAATACACCCATGCAATGATAAATTACAATTATCGTTTGTTATAAATTTTAATTTAAAGTAATACTCAGAGAAAAAAAAACTATTCTCCCATGCAATGATAAATTATCAAAATTGTTTATTAAAAAATATTTCTCATATCGTTAAAAACTGTTAATTAACTTAATGATTTATTTATTAACAAAATGGTTAACTGAAAAATATTTTTTATATCATTAAAAATTGTTCATTTGTATATATATATATATATATGTATTTTTCTGCTTCTTTATTAGTTCAGTGAATTATCTTAGTAATTTTTTTAGATGAGAAAATTATTTTAGTATCTATTTTATATTTATCTGTTGAGAAAAGTTACACACCATAATTTTTTTTATTTTTTTATAAATTCGGAATAAATCTTAGAGACTCATAAATTCATCCAAAATGATATGGTAATAGAATTGGAGTTTACATCATTAGGTGCATAACAAATCAAAAATTGATACATATCATGCTATATAATTCTTTTATATATCTAATGATTTATTCTATTCAATTCATAGAACAATATTCTAATTTTTACAAAATTATCAAAATACAAAACTTAAATAGACTGTAATAATAGCATATGCCTTGCACGAGCCTCTTTAAACTAGTATATATATATATATATATATAAGAAGCTCTTCTCTCCTACGGCTTGTCATTTATTTTCCTATTTTGTTCTTATTAGTTGATTTTGAAATTGCTATTTTGTCCTTTAATTGGTTGGGGAAACAATTTAAGCGGTGGCATTTTGGAAATTATGTAAGACATTTTGGTTGTTTTGGTTGGGAAGGTTGGTTTTGGGTTGCCTATTTTGCTCTTAGCATGTTTGGGAATTTCCTTTTCTGCCATTTTATTTTATATAATTTACTAATGGTATAACAATTTGAATGAAAATTTTCTCGTAAATATGCAAACATTCTACTCAATTGTAAAAACATAAATCTTTTATTTTTTAACAAACTACAAATACACCCATAATATTTGTTTAAAATATGAATTAGTCCTATAATAATACAAATTACAACAATCGTTTGTTATAAATTTTAATTTACCCAATAATCAAAAGAAAAAAATAAATAACTACTCTCCTATACAATAATAAATTATCAAAATTATTCATTGAAAAATATTTCTCATATCATTAAAAACTGTTAATTGACTTAATGCTTTATTTATTAACAAAATGGTTAACCAAAAGATATTTTTCATATCATTAAAACTTATTAATTGACTTAAGGATTTATTTATTAATAAAATTGATCATTTGTTATGCGAGTATGATTTATTTATTAATAAAAAGGGTCATTTGTATATATATGTATTCTCTTCTGTTTTTTTATTAGTTCAGTTTTTTTTAGATGAGGAATTATCTGATCTCTTTTATACTAAAATATATACTTTATTTTTTTTTTTTTTATCTTTATGTCTTCATTTTTGAAGAAAAGCATATAATTAGGGCGGTTTTTGCGGGTTGCGGGTTTAAACCGCGACCCGCCCGCAACCCGCAAATTTGTCATATTTCAAACCGCATCCGCCCGCATTATGTTTGCGAAACCGCCCACTTATATGCGGGTTAGGCGGATTGGGCGGTTTGAGCGGTTCGGATAAACCGTTGCCCACCCCTACTTCCTATGATGATATTGACTAAAAGAATCCCAAAATAGGATTATGTGGGAGCCGAATAAGTAGAAGAGTCGGAAGATGCGTACTCCAGAAATTAAACACTATCCGGCTTCATGTTGGGTGACTAGGACACCGAATACGTTAGGAAGGCCGAATAGACGAAGGTCAGTGGCTCCGAATGAATAAAAGGGGAATGGGATAAAAGTAGGCTCAGGCCCCGAGGCCCAAAAAGCAAGTATAAATACAAGAACCATAGATTTAGAAAGGTATGCAAAAATCACTTGACAAAACTTAGTAAAGAAGCTACCCTGAGTATCTGAACTAACTTGTCCATCAGAGTGCTAATTCCGGTACCCCCGGCCGGAGTGTTTGTATCTTTTCAGGTGACTAGCTGAGGATCACTAGCGTCTCCTAGGATCCGAAGAGTATTTCGGAATCACTTCTCCACAATTGGCGCCGTCTGTGGGAATACTCAGATACATCCATAGTAGGCGTGACTGAAGATCCTCCGATAGCCACTGACGAGACCGCACAGAGAGGTGACCTCATTCCAGCGAACTCGCTTGGACCAAAAACCATCGCAGCAAGACTTGCATCGGACCTCTGCTCATCTCCAAACCCAACGCAAAAGACAATACAAGCGACCATGGCACAAGCTAGGCAAACCAAATAGAGGTTGGATAACATCATCGCTGAGAACGAACGCCTTTGTCGTGATCTAGCCTAAAAAATAGCAAAATCCAAACAAACGGTGCGCCAGGCTTCTGCGCGACCCCCGAGGGCAGATGATTGACGATCTCGGACCCGACAGCAAGAAACTGACGGCCGCCATGCTTCAACAGATCATCTTGAGGAGTTGGTAAAGGACGAACGTCTCCACCAATGCGTCCGGAGGAGTGTGGTCGAAACACCTGCCTGTCCGAAGGATGCATTTCCGCTTGACACCGTCCACATGATATATAGCCTGCCAGCAGCCCTGGCCGTGCTTGCGATCCAATCACATCCAGGCCCCCAACAGCAACTCACGCCAGCAAAGCGGCCCCGAGAAACGCCAAGTATCACCTTTGACGATTCTGATTTGATCGGTGTAACACTCCCTCACATCGATCCCTTGGTTATTGAGCTGCACGTAAACCAGTTCACCATCACCAGGGCAGTACCTCGGAGGTTATGTATTATAAAACCTTCACCAAACTCGGATTCAGCGAGTCAGACCTGACTCCGTCTCCTTATCCACTATTCGGCTTCAATGCCACTTCAGAGTACCCATTGGGAAAGATCAGCTTACCCGTTCGAGCAGGCTCCAAAACGGTGGACGTGGAATTCTTGGTCGTCAGGCTGCCATCGCCCTACAATCTCATCATGGGCGATCGTGGTTGCATACCTTGCAGGCCGTCCCAAGCACCTATCATCAACTGCTACGTTTCCCAACAGAATACGACATTGAGCAAATCCGTGGATCCCAGAAATCGGCACAAGCATGTTATCTCCTTGCCGCCAGAACGCCAAAGGAATTGCAAGTAAACTCCATCGAGGTGCCGAATCGGGAGATCCTGGACGATGTTCGGCGGTATCCAAATGAGAAGGCCACGGAAGATTTAGACCGAGTTGACATTGATGGTAGCCCAGAAAAAGTTCTTCATGATTGGCGCCTCTCTAAATCAGGCCGACAGGCAGCAGCTGATCACTTTCTTGCTCAACAACCTTGACGTCTTTGCATGGACTCCGTACGAAATGCTGGGAATAGACTCGTCAGTTTCACAGCACCATCTAAATATCGATTCGAAATGTCAGCCAATCATTCAAAAAGGCCGACGGTCAGCCGCGGAGCACACTGCCGCCGTTATTGGGGAGGTAGACAGACTGCTTGACGCCGGGGTAATTAGAGAAGTCACTTACCCTACGTGGCTCTCCAATACAGTGGTGGTGAAGAAGAAAAATGGGACTTGGCGAGTGTGCGTCGACTTCACGGATCTGAACAAAGCTTGCCCCAAAGACTGTTTTTCTCTACCTAGAATCGACCAGCTCGTCGATGCGACGGCACGTCATCAATGCATGAGTTTCCTTGATGCTTACAGAGGCTACCATCAAATCGCCATGCATCCAGATGACCAGGACAAAACTACCTTCCTCACCCCAAGAGGAACCTATTGCTACAAAGTTATGCCCTTTGGGCTGAAGAATGCAAGGGCAACCTACTAAAGATTAGTCACCGCCATGTTCAAAGAGCAACTCGGCCACACTATGGAAGTATACATCGACGATATAGTGGTCAAGTCCAAAGAAGAACAGAGTCATATAGCCGATCTAGAAAAGACATTCAGCATCTTACGCAAATACAGAATGAAACTAAATGCCTCCAAGTGTGCGTTCGGAATTAGCTCTGGCAAATTCCTGGGTTACATCGTCAATCACCGAGGAATCAAAGCCAACCCGAGGCAAGTCACAGCAATCTTGGAAATTGGCTCCCGCCGTTCAGTAAAAGAAGTCCAAAAGTTGATGGAGATGGCCGCTGCACTCAACAGGTTCATTAGTCGGTCTACAGATCGCTGCCGACAATTCTTTCAGACACTACAGCAGGGTAAGGCTTTTGAATGGTCCGCCGAATGCGAATCAGCCTTCAACGGACTCAAGACCTACCTCCGCTCAGTACCTCTCTTGACAACACCCGCCGCTGGTGGCCCGCTCATCCTGTATCTGGCAGTTTCCGATAGGGCCGTCAGCGCCGTACTGTTAAAAGAGGAGGAGGGGAAGCAACGACCAGTGTATTATGTGAGCAAGGCAATGGTTGACGCCGAAACACGCTACCTTCTGCTAGAAAAACTCATCTTAGCCCTAGTCATGGCGGCAAGAAAACTAATGCATTACTTCCAGGGACATAGCATTAGGGTGCTAACAGATTATCCCCTCCGATCAGTTCTACGGAGTGCAAAAGCATCAGGACGTGTTTCAAAATGGGCTCTTGAACTCGGCCAATACGACATTCAATTTTTACCTAAAACTGCAATCAAGGGGCAGGTGTTGGCCGACTTTGTTGTCGAATTCACAGACGAGCTTGCCAGCCTCAAACCTGATAAAGTTCGACCGAAGGCTGAAGTTCTACCAAAGCCGAACTGGAGAATTTATGTCGGGGATATTTGGCAATTATACTGTGATGGATCATCTAACCAAAGGGGCAGTGGCGCCGGAGTTGTAATCATGTCCCCAGACGGCGTAGTAATTGAGCAGGCCGTCAAGCTTGGCTTCGAAGCATCAAATAACGAAGCCGAATATGAAGCCCTTCTAGTTAGTCTGCGGAATGCGCACCTTCTCGGCACTTGGCGTCTGCTTGTGTTTTGTGATTCAAAATTGGTAATCAATCAGCTAAAGGGGGAGTACGTGGCAAGAAACGACCGTATGGCGGCTTACATGAAAATGGCCAATTCCTTGCTGGCAAAATTTGACCATCACGAACTGAACCAAATAACACGCGACCAGAACACACACGCGGATGCCTTAGCGTGCCTAGCCTCCGTCATCAATTCTGAGATCAAACGGACCATCGAAGTAGGTTTCTTCCCGCAGCCGAGTATTGGCCCTTCGGAGGAAATCCACGTCAACGTTATAGAATCCGTACCAAGCTGGATGGACCCCATTGTTGCATTCCTCTCTTCTGAACAACTCCCAGAGGACAAAAAAGAAGCACACAAGCTGTGAAATAAAGCCTCCGAATTCGGAGCCCCTTTCGGTGCAGGTCACCTGAGGGCCGATTAAGTCTCCGAATTCAAAGTCCCTTTTGGTGCAGGTCACCTCAGGGCCGATTAAGTCTCCGGATTCGGAGCCCCCTTTCGGTGCATGACACCTTACGGCCAATTAAGCCTCTGGATTCGGAGCCCCTTTTGGTGCATGACACCTTAGGGCCAATTAAGACTCCGGATTCGGAGCGCCCTTCGTGGATATCACGATTGGCCCAAATAAAGCCTTCGGATTCGGAGCCTCTTTTGGTGCATGACACCTTAGGGCCGATTAAGACTCCGAATTCGGAGCATCCTTCGTGGATATCACGATTGGCCCAAATAAAGCCTCCGGATTCGGAGCCCCTTTCGGTGCAGGTCACCTGAGGGTTAAGCCTATTAAGGCCGATTAAGACTCCGGATTCAGAGCGCCCTTCGTAGATATCACGATTGGCCAAAATAAAGCCTCCGGATTCGGAGCCCCTTTTGGTGCATGACACCTTAGGGCCGATTAAGACTCCGGATTCGGAGCGCCCTTCGTGAATATCACGATTGGCCCAAATAAAGCCTCCGGATTCAGAGCCCCTTTTGGTGCAGGTTACCTCAGGGCCGATTAAGTCTCCGAATTTGGAGCCCCCTTTCGGTGCATGACACCTTAGAGCCGATTAAGCCTCTGGATTCGGAGCCCCTTTTGGTGCATGACACCTTAGGACCGATTAAGACTCCGGATTCGGAGCACCCTTCGTGGATATCACGATTAGCCCAAATAAAGCCTTCGGATTCGGAGCCCCTTTTGGTGCATGACACCTTAGACCTGATTAAGCCTCCGGATTCGGAGCCTCTTTTGGTGCATGACACCTTAGGGCCGATTAAGACTCTAGATTCGGAGCGTCTTTAGTGGATATCACGATTGGCTCAAATAAAGCCTCCGGATTCGGAGCCCCTTTCGGTGCAAGTCACCTGAGGGTTAAGCCTATTAAGGCCGATTAAGACTCCGGATTCGGAGCGCCCTTCGTGGATATCACGATTGGCTAAAATAAAGCCTCTGGATTTGGAGCCCCTTTTGGTGCATGACACCTTAGGGCCGATTAAGCCTATTATGGCCGATTACGACTCCGGATTCGGAGCGCCCTTCGTGGATATCACGATTGGCCAAAATAAAGCCTCCAGATTTGGAGCCCCTTTTGGTGCATGACACCTTAGGGCCGATTAAGCCTATTAAGGCCGATTAAGACTCCGAATTCGGAGCGCCCTTCGTGGATATCGCGATTGGCCAAAATAAAGTCTCCGGATTCGGAGCCCCTTTCGGTGCATGACACCTTAGGGCCGATTAAGGCTCCCAATCTGGATTGGCCTTTTTTGGGAGATGCATTCGCACCACTTCATTGGCCGAATAAATATTCACTGAGAATCGTTCTTAATTCAAGCTTTTAATACATGTTTAAACATTTACGCCACGCAACACAAAACTTGCTAGAAAGTTGAAATAATACGATTAATTAAACACATAACATTTCAAGACCAAATACAAACGTTGAAAATAAAAGAAATTCTATTTATTTGGCGCGAAGTCTATTCATTCGGCACCCTCATCGTCGCTCTTCTCAATTTCGAAATCGGAATAAGGAAAGTAGTGGCGATGATACAGGGGTGAGGCCGAATCAATGCCCACGGCTTCGAGAGCTTCCTCGGTTTGAAGGGCCTTGATCCAGCCGTGCTTGAATCCACGATTTTCACATCGGCAGACCTCCTTGGCAAGGTCCTGTTTGGTCTTCTCTATTCCGACCTTCAGGCGCCACCGACGCGCTTGTTTGAACATTCTTCAGCTCCTGAAGCTCACGTTTAGCCTTTTCCGTGCGAATCTCTAAACTGCGATTCCTTTCGTCCTTTTTCTCACTCTCATGTCGCGCCTCCCGCAGACGCATGCTGACTTTGTAAGCAGTATATAGCCCTTTTACGGCCCCATGTATGCCGTCTCGAAATACTTCGAAATCGCGACGTTCGACCATCGATTGTTAGACTTCCGGCGGGAATATCTGTCGAGCGAACTCGACCGCCACATCTGGGTCTTTAATGATAGAATCTCCCTCTGTCATTGGTCTATTCCTCACAAAAATCACAAAACTCAACGGTCGTGGCGTCGCATCAGGCTCAATTTTAGGTCGCGAGCGCGGAGAATTTCCCCGTTTTTACCTGTCTTTTCGGGGCGATCTACTTCGATGATGTTCTTCTTACCGATCCTTGGATGTTCTTCTCCCTTTGCACGTAGGCTTGCTACTACGACTCATTGCGACGTCTGATTCAATCAATCTTCATCCCTCCCAAGTTGCCTGAATGGAAATAAGTAGGGCCTCTGGCGTGCACCCGCCCCATTTATCCTTCAATGTTTGCAGCTCTCCCAAGGCAACGTCAGTAATCCCAAACGTCAACCCACGAGCTGGGCCAGCTCATGCCCTGGCTAAGGCAAGGGCAGATTTACTAATCTGGTCGGCCATGTTTTCAAGCGCAAGCGTCGATCAATCTGTGCCTCAGCCAGCCCACGAGTCAGGCCCATTCGGCTTCCGAAGCTCGCGCCCAGGCTAAGGTAAGGCAAGGGCAGATTTACTTTATTAATCTGGTCGGCCATGTTTTCAAGTGCAAGCGCCGATCAATGTGTGCCTCCGCCAGGCCATGAGTGAGGGCCATTCGGCTTCCGAAGCTCGCGCCCTGGCTAAGGCAAGGGCAGATTTACTAATCTGGTCGGCCATGTTTTTAAGCGCAAGCGCCGATCAATGTGTGCCTCAGCCAGCCCACGAGTAAGGGCCATTCGGCTTCCGAAGCTCGCACCCTGGCTAAGGCAAAGGCAGATTTACTAATCTGGTTGGCCATGTTTTCAAGCGCAAGCGCCGATCAATGTGTGCCTCAGCCAGCCCACGAGTCAGGCCCATTCGGCTTCCGAAGCTCGCGCCTTGGCTAAGGCAAGGGCAGATTTACTAATCTGGTCGGCCATGTTTTCAAGCGCAAGCACCGATCAATCTGTGCCTCAGCCAGCCCACAAGTTACGCCCATCCGGCTTCCCAAGCTCGCACCCTGGCCAAGGCAAGGGCAGATATGATCGGCCAAATACCTAAGCTAAGCAGCCGATCTAACCATAACCGAAAGCAATAACATTCATCAACAACATTTTCCTTAGCCAGTTGAGCACAACTCATGAAATTTTATATACTCAAGTTACCAAACAAAAAGCTACAAGCCTGCATAAAAATGCCTAGCAAAAAACAAACACTATGATTGTAGCAAACGATGAAAAATACTAAATTAAAAACCGTAAAATTACATTCGACATCCTAAAAACTGTCAGTCGGCCGGATCAGCCATCGGAATCAGACTCCAATGGCTCAACATCCACTTGCTCATATGGTATTGGCATAATCAATGAAGCGTTAATAGCAGCAAGGGTTTTATGCCAGTCGTGTTTGAATCCCCGATTTTCAATCTTGGGGACTTGGTCCACGTACTCGGCGAGTCCAGCATTTTTTTCGGCCTCGAATACTTTGGAAGACTCCGAGTCAGCTGATTCCTTCACCGCCTTCATTTCAGCCAACTCAGCCTCCAGTTTAGAGATCACCTTTTGGGCCAACTTGAGCGCATCTTCGCTGGCGTCCGCCTTCTTCTCAGCATCCGACCTCAATTGATCCGCGCAACGAGCCTTCTCCATCTCAGTGTCGGCCCTTGAGGCTTCCTTGTTCGCCCTCAAAGCTTCGACCTTGGCCCTTCTCCTCTGGCCTTCAACTTCCTCGCGTAAATGACCAATCTGTTTGACGACGTCGCAATGGCGACGGCCCATATCGGCTATCCATCCGACGGTCTGAAAACAAGAATTTAAAACCATAACTTCAACAGTATTTGGATTAAGTGAAGCTAAGTTTGAATATGTACCAAAAGTGCCGATTGGGCGGCTAATGCTGTCGCATTCAGATCCGTTTCCACCCAAAAAGCCTCCTTGTCGGATGGCAATGACATGGACGTAGCCAAGCTGAATGCGACTTCTGGATCTTTAAGCGCTGAAGCATCAGAAGAAACCGACATGTTTTTTATCATCGGCTGAATGACAAAAGGAACGATCACGTCCGATCCTTCTAATCGAGGACATTTGCCGCCATGTTCTTCTACGCCGGCTTCAAACTCGGCAGGTCGTTTCTCTGCTTCAATTTCTTGGCCGGCCTGCACGATCAAAGTAGATTCGGCATCCCGATTTTCCGCCGTGTCCACCTCAACAACGCGCAAGGACTCTAATTCGCTAACAGGCAGGGAGAATTGAGATTCGGTGGCGGGTGGTACTTCAGACAGAAGGGCCTTCGCTCTTCGCCGCGCGGCCAACCTTTCCGCATTCGCCTTCCTGGCAAGTTTTGTCAAGCTTAACTCGGCCATGTTTTTAGGGTTTGCGACGGGAATATCCTCTAAGCCGTGAAAAACACCATCAAGCGAAAGATCCCCTCGGCCCGAAGCAGATGGGGGATTGGCCGAATTCAATACTGTGTCAGACTCGGTTTCGGACTGATCTGATTCGGTAACATTAGCTACACCCCGCTCCAAATCCGACCCTTCAAAACCAACCTGCCTCAAGTTTTTGAAGTCGGACAAAATAAGAGCGCTGAAAGAGTCTTCACCCTCTGGAACTGGGATATTTTTCGTCGCCGAGAAGGTCGTATATGTCTGCTCGTAACGAAGCAGAATGTGGGACGCCCTGCCTTGTTTCTGAAGACTTCGACGACCGAAATATTTGAGCGCGACTTCGATATCCGAAAGAACGGCGCCGTCAGTTGAAGACAGAACTTTCTTCAAATTTCTCCCTGCACAAGCCAAGCCGTAACGTTTCAAAGAAGAGGCTTTACAACAAAAACGAACAAATAATAAAAGCGAGAAAGCAATCAGCCACCTGGCTCGTCCCTCCGTCTAGGAATAGGGTCGACGTAATCCTTCCCTTCGTGAAATTCCCAGTTACCCTGGACAACGACCATGACATCATCAACTCGTTTTTCAGAACTGGAAAGCATAGTAATCAGCTGATGGTCGATATCCTTGGCCCTAAGGAAGAAACGCCCGTGCCGACCAGAAGACTTAGCCAAGGCATAACAATGCCGGATGGCTGGAATGCCAAGGTTAATTCTTAGGCGACGGTTGAGCGCTATAACCCCCATTATGATTCTAAAGAAATTCACATTAGGTTGGGAAGGGATTAAACCCCAATGGTGAAGCACAGCCCTAAGAAACGAGTGAAGGGGGAAATGGACTCCACCCTCTGCGACTGACAAAAGAGGAAAGACAATCGTGGTTTCGTCCTCCCTCTCCATATCAAGAGTGCCGTCTGCCGCAAGCGACAGACGGACATCATCAGGAATGGAGAAATGGCGTTTAAAGCTAGCAATACGATCTGACAAGAGGAGGTCTTTTAAATGTTTCGCCATACCCTACAGTCTATGAGAATATGCCAAGGAAGGAATAAACCAGAAAGAGTCCTCGAAGCAAGAGAGGAGAGAACTTACAAAGGACGAAGAAGATATCGGAGAAGAGAGTTTCAGGGACGATCCAAAAGGCAATCCAACGATGAGCATCATAAAATACATACTTGAAAGGATCTCAAAATTTTAAAATCGCAATAAATAGACACGTACGAGGGAGGCGGGAAGTCGACACGACAACCGAAAGGGGTGCGCTTAGATATCCGCATGAGGACGAGGCCAACCGCCGAATTTTGGCTCCGACTTTTAGAAATTCAAAACCAAGCACTCCAACCAACTGTCGTCGGTGAAGTGCTTGGGGGGCAATTGTGGGAGCCGAATAAGTAGAAGAGTCGGAAGATGCATACTCCAGAAATTAGACACTATCCGGCTGCATGTTGCGTGACTAGGACGCCGAATACATTAGGAAGGCCGAATAGACGGAGGTCAGTGGCTCCGAATGAATAAAAGGGGAATAGGATAAAAGTAGACTCAGGCCCCGAGGCCCAAAAAGCAAGTATGAATACAAGAACCATAGATTTAGAAAGGTATATAAAAATCACTTGACAAAACTTAGTAAAGAAGCTACCCTGAGTATCTGAACTAACTTGTCCGTCGGAGTGCTAATTCCGGCACCCCCGACCGGAGTGTTTGTATCTTTTCAGGTGACAAGCTGAGGATCACTAGCGTCTCCCAGGATCCGAAGAGTATTTCCGAATCACTTCTCCACAAATTATATTGTGGGTGTTTGGTAAGTAACTATTTAGTAGGTTATTTTAGTTTTTGACTATTTTTAGTAGGCTAAAATTTTTATATTTGGGAAGATGATTGATTTTTTTTGTAGTTGGATGTGATATTTATGAGAGAAAAAGTGAAATGATTATGGATTTGATGTAACATTTTGTCTTATTGACTATTTTAACATATTTTGTCTTTTTGTAAATTTTAGCCTAAATTAGGCCAAAATTTCACTTCCCAAACTGCCCTATTATATCACACAAAAAGCGGATGCACACACAGTCCACTATATTTCTGTGAGAAAAGGATCATCTCACATAAAAAATAGAAGCACACATGGTCCAATAAATTGTTTATTTTGGAATTAATGATTCACACTGAATCAATGTTGTCCTACGTTGAGAGTTTGCATAAATGATCTTCCGTATATAAGACACCACTAGCTAGCTTTATTTTTTATTTTTATTTTTATTTTATTTTTTTTGAACAATGTTGCTAAATAACTTGGCTTAAGTATTTTGGGTCATGTTCATAGGCCGATTTCTTCAAGTTACTTGGGCCAATAGGTAGTGAGGCAGTCATATTCTACGAAATTCATTGTATCTTTCATAGAGGGGAACACCAATACATGGATATATAATACACCTACCATTGTAACTATTGAAATTTCTCTTTCATGTTTGATTATCCATATAAAATTCAGTACCATTTCAAAAGCAAGATCATCAGTACTCCAACTTGAGACATAACACAAACATGTACTCTTCAAAATCACATCTCATGAAAAACCCAAAAGAACAAAACACACAAAAAGAGATAATAAATTCTTAATTATTCCACATACAAGAAGCAATCAAAGAACAAAACTTCAAATCAATCAACCAAATTCAAATTATACGCGGATAGGGAATCTATCAAAACAACATATCAAACACTTAAAATTGAAGTGCAAGCATGAATTTAAGATCAAAGAAACAGTGAAGGGTGTGTAGAAGAATAAACCTTATCCTCCTTTTAAACAAAGAAATTGAGTGAAGCTACGAAACGCAAGGTCAAAATAGGCGTCGCAAACTGTATCTTGACTTTTCGTGGAGACAACTAGCCCTACAGTTTGGACTCTCGTGGTTTTGAATTTGATCTCACAAGTGCAATGTGAAATAGATAAACACCAAAGAGTCCAAATCCGATAATCTTTTGGAAAATTGATTTTGAATCAAAATGCCAAAAATGGACTGCTTTGCCAAATATAGAGTCGCCACCTAAATATTTTTGGGAAATTTAGGAAACCCATGACTCGTGCCAAAGGCCACGTGTCTGTCATCACCAAGATTGTTTCGGCTCCGGAACTTAGGTACGAGATGGGAAGGTCATGAATTGAGCACCCCACTTGCCCGATCAAAGATCGGCCTCTACTAATCATGATCTGAATCTTATTTACATTACATGCTCTTATTTCGGTTATTAGGCTAACATTACTATATGATGCGCACACAAATATAGACTAATTTGCTAAACTTGGAACACTTGATCTCATGTTTGTTTTGAAAATTGTTTCGAATATGTACCACTTGAAAAAGTGATCGCATATGTACATTACTCAAATGATTCCAATTCAAGCAATTAGCCTTCATCCACAGGCATTCAAGTAGATTTATCAATTAAGCACTTAGCCTCATGGCAAGCATGTTAAACATAGCAACAATCACATTCATGCAGCATGCTAAACCAAAAAAAATACTCACCTAGTACTCCGAGGTGAGCTAAAAGAAACAAAAGAGTTAGAAAACATGCATGCTCCTAACTAATGCAACATGACTGATGCAACACATATGATATGTAGCTAATAGGCCCAGCTACTAATTATTACATGTGAGTCAATTTGATAACATACAGTTTAAGTACCTTTTCAAAGAAGTATTTAAACGACAATGCATTGTTAGAATGATGAACCGAGTCTCGATGCATGCAAGACAAGTGGATGCAAACATGGAGTATGCTAAAAGGAAAGTGATGTTGTAACCTAACCATCATAAGCAAGTAAATAAAAGGGAGAATGACGTAGGGAACTGTAGACACCCCATTTTTTACCGTCCTCAAGACTTGGACGTCACCGTTCGAACACTCGGTGATTATCCATGTTCGTGTTCGTTTTGAGTTCTCGGAGGTCTCGGCTATGCGCCTTGCCTCAAGATCTCTCAACTTGGCTGTTTTGTGCTTGGTCATGGACCAAACACTTGTGGTTTTGCTTCTGAGGGCAGAGAATGGCTTGTTAGTCATCCCTACACCTCACCGGCCTTGGCTTGAGGCCACCGGCCCTGTTTTGTTGCTACCGGCCATTAGTGATGGTTGGTCGGCATTGTTTTTGGTCGGCCAGCCGTTTGTTTGGTCAATCGGCCATATTTTCTGGCTGGGACTTCTTTTTTTCCTTTTTCAGGCATTTTTCATGCCAGCTGGGCCAGCTGGAGCACACATACCTGTCCTCCATACACGTGTATGGAGGATTTGCACCCTTTTGCTCTAGCTTCTTGAGGAAGCTTGAACCTTTTGCCTTAGCTTCCCCAAGAAGCTTGGACCTTTGCCTTAGCTTCCCCAAGAAGCTTGAACCTTTTGCCTTAGCTTCTTGAGGAAGTTTGATCCCTTTGTCTTAGCTTCTCCAAGAAGCTTAGACCCCTTTTTGGTCTATAAAAGAGGGCCTCCCTTCTCCTTTAGAGGGGTTGAGCAAATCAGATATATACACCAAAGATATATATCACATAGACCACTCTCTCTCTATATCTCCCTCTCTCTCTAGATTGTGCGTGTAATAGTGTTCAAAAGGTGTTTTTGTTCTTAGTTTTGCACTAAAACACCTAGTGTTGCACTATACTTCGGTTACTAAGGTGTTGAGGGACTGGTTTCAGAGCTTTTAGGTTGGTTTTGATCAGAGGAAGGGGCTGGGGTTGGTGTTCTTGAAGTGTTCTTCAAGGGTGAGCACTATTTGCTTTATATTCCCCATTTTTGTACAAGCTTTTAACCTATCTTGCATGATGTTTTAAGCTTAGTGTATAACTAATAAAAGTTCTGTATTTTCATGCTTAAGATGTTTGTTTAAGGTTGCTTTTGGGTTGGGGGTTGTCTACCCCCTCTTAGGCCTTGTTTGGCCTCTTTTTGTACTTTTCTTGTTGAGCTTTGGTACCTTCATGTATTGGCCTTCTCACCACTGAAATCCAGAGGATTTTTAGTGGTGAAGAAGTGATTTTGAGGTCATGTATAGGGGAGGGACACCCCTCTCCCTTTGTGTCTCCTTTGCTTGTGTTTTTGGCTCATAATGGTAGCATGCATGCTTAGTCAATTTTGGCTCCATTTCAGAGGGCTTTTGGTGTTATTTGATCATATTATTCCTCTGTTTTTGGTCGGATTGTTAGTCTATTGCATGCATAATACACTTGCCTTGCATTCCTCTATTTTGCTTAGAAATGCATCATGCATTTAGACCACCATGCTTCCATGTTTTGACTTAGCTTTGTGAAGTTTTTAGTCATGTTTTACCATGTTTAAGCTCTGATTGGTGTCGATTTGGTCATGCTTGCCATGCTTTGTATAGCCACCTTGCATTTTGGCTTGTTAGCCTTGGGTTTGTGAGTCTTGAGCATGCTTCATTTGGGTTATTTCAGTGATTTGGAATCACTTCTCATGCCATTTCAGTCCATGTTCCATGCTCGTATGCTTGCATTTAACATCCTTTTAATGCTTTGAAGAGTTGTTGTCTTATACTCCATGTTTAGGCCATTATGCATGCCTATTTGTTTAAGTCTTCGGGCTGCCATATCAGTGGGTTTTGGGGCTTATTTTGACTTGTTTTAACTCTGACTTCATTAGTCTAAGTCATGCCATGTTCGGTTATAAGAGGTGTAGTGCATTTGCCCTTTTAAGCCTTGTATGCGTTTCGTTTTGTGTCTTTCTTCATAGCATGTTTTGGCCATGTGCCATACATGTTCTAGTCCTGTTTTGGTCTACCCTAGGACTGATTTAAGTCATTTTGACTCTTTAAGGCTTGGTTAGTATGGCTATGGTTTGAACCCTTTGGTTGGTCTCAAGCTTTAGGCCCCTTTGCATGCTATGTTTCACTTGTGTGTTTGGATTTGGAATTCCTTTTAGCATGATTTCAGAGCTCAGCATGTTTGTAAAATGCCCATGTTGTCTCTTTTAAGTATGCTTGGAATTGCCTCTTTTATGCCTTAAGTGATACACCTTGGTGCATGCATGCTTGCATGTGTGATTCGTGCTTTTGTTACATCATTATTGGCCACTGTTTTCGGGCATGGCTGAGGCCTCCCATTTCGGTTTAAGCCCACCTTGTACATAGTTGCATGTTTGACATGTTGCATCTTGTTACATCATTTGCATGCTTGCATTATATCATGTTTGCATGTTCTCGTTACATTAGCTTAGCTTGCATATTAGGTCGTATTGCATTGTATCTTGCATGCTTAGCACATTTTACATTTGCATGTTTAGGTTGCATCGCATTTGGCATGCTTTGCTAACTTAGCCCCATATTGCATGCTTGAACCATTTTTCATATTTGAGCCATATTGCATACATGCATTACATTGTGTTTGGTTTGGGGTGTCAAACCAAACATTAGGTATGAGGTGTGTTCGTACTTAAAGTGACGAAATACGCCTCAATCCTTGGTCGCCGACACTCTTGATCCCAACATGATAGAGTGTGTAGCATTCATTTGTTTTCGTTGCATTCATTTTACATTGATTTGCAAACTTGGCACCTTTGGCCATCATGCATCGAAATGCGTGATTGGAGGCCCGAGGACCGAGAGTCATGCTCCCTTGAGTTCATTGCATGATAGGGAGAGTGGCTATGCACACATTGCCTTGAAAATACCTTGCCATGCACTGTCTGTCCTCTGCTGTAGCAAAACCAGTGTTCTGTAGGAAGAAATGGCCGGTCGGCAACTTTCAGTGCCAGCCGACTACAAAAGTCTAGCCGGTGGTTCCACTTTTGGTCGATAACTGTATTTCAATGGCCAGTGGACTTGCATTATGGCCGGTGACATCCCACGGTGCTATGAGAGTTTTTCAAAAGCATCACAAGTATTTTCACAGTTCTCAGAGGTGCAGAACAGTGCTAACAGAGGCAACAGTGGCATGGCAACGGGTTTCCGAGCAAGGCGAATCGAGCATGCATCGTCCCATCATTCCGAGGCAGGGCTGCGGCCATCTTTTTTTGTAATTAATTTGTTAATTAATTAGAATTTTGTAATATTTAATTAGCTAGAGTAGTTAATTATTTATTTGGTTTGTATTATTTATTCGGACCCTCCGAGAGAGGGCAATGTTGTAATAAGTGTGTGTGAGTGGATGCATGTCTTCCAACCCCACGACTTTCTCCCTTTTATTTTACCAGCTTATGATGGTTAGTTTAGGGCATGTTTCAATTAGCATACTTATGCTTGCATGTTTGCATCCATTCATCTGTCTTGCATGCACCGGGCTCGGCGCATCATACTAACTGCATTGTATTTCAATTCCGAGTTGAATACGTGTATCAGTTGTTGCATTTCATATGCCATTTTAGAATAGCCGAGCCTATCTTAGTTGCATTTTTGCATGTGTTACATTAGGCATTCCAGCATAGTTAGGATTCATACACGATTTCTAATTAGCTTCTTTCTTTGGCTTGGAGTACTCGGTAAGTATTTATGCTTTAGCATACTGCATGCGTGTAAGTGTTGCCATGATAGCATGTTTACCATGAGGCTATGTGCTTATGTGATACAACTGCCTGAATGCTTGTGAGTGAAGGTTGGGTTATTTGAATTGGAACAATTCATCGAAATGCGAGTTTTAAACCCACTTGAGAGTGGCAAAATCATGTTTTCTTAAGCCCACTTGAGGGTGGCAAATCCACGTCTTAGCCTACTTTGTGAGTAGCACCATCAAACCATCTTTCAAATAAATAAACATGAAATGTTTTGTTCCAACTCAAACGATCCAGTCTATACTTGTATTTTGTGTGCATCACATAGTAATTCTAGGCTAATAACCAGAATAAGAACACACGTGTTTTCAAAAAAACAAGATATCATGGTTAGTAGAGGCCGATCTTTGATCAGGCGAGCGGGGTTACTCACGAAGTGACCTTCCCCAATCGTACCCAAGTTCCCGAGCCGAGGCAACTTTGGTGATGACGGACACGTGGCCTTAGGCACGAGTTAGGGTTTCCTAAATTCCCCCAAAATAAAATATTTAGATGGTGACTCTGTATCTGGCAAAGCAGTCCATGTTTGGTACTTCTTTCTAAAAATCTGTTTTTCAAAACGATTTGTCGGACTTGGACTCTTTGGTGATTTATCAATCTTGCATTGCACTTTGCGAGATCAGATTAAGAACCGTGACATTTGAGTCCGAACTGTAGTGAGCCCAAATGAACAAAACAGGATTTCTCCCGAGGCGTTCGGGAACGTCTACAGGTTGGAAGACACACACATTATTACATTGCTTGCTTTCACGCAGGAGGGTTTGAATGAATAATCTAGCCAATTAATTACCTAATTAACCAACTATTACAAACACAAATAAATAAATTAGCTAAGCTACTTAACTAATTTTTACAATAACGAATTAATTAATTATTTTAGTTAATTAAACAAGTACAACACATAGTTATTCTAAATAATTAGTTACAAGCCCTTTACTCCAAGCATAATTACAATATTATCTTGACGAATCTCGAGAATTGAGGGACGGCTCATGCATGGATGTGGATTTTCACCCGATAATGCTCTCCGTTTTGCTACTGGAATGCCTCTGTTGCACAGTCATAGTTGGAAAAATGCACTGTTTTCACCTCAGCTTCTGCTCTGCTGGAAAAAGGGCACTGCCTGTCTGGAAAAAGTGGCCTGCAACCCAGAAGTAGTGGCCGGTAGGCCACTAATAGTGGGTTACCGTCCAAAAAAAGTGACCTGTCGACCACTAATGTTGGTTCTGTCTTGTAGCAACAAAGGACAAACAGAGCACAAACCAGAGTATTCTCAGGGGAAGTTTGTCCACCTTGCCTCTCCTGATCATCAAACAGGTCAAAGGAGGGGTAGGCTTGATTTGTAAATCATCAATCGATGTAATTTCACTGCGTGATGACTTATGAATCAAGGGACACAATTCAATAAATGCATAATAAAAGACCAACAAAACCTCCTCCCTATCATGGATTGATCAAGGAAAGTGGTTGACATTGATTCTTGAACCGTTTACATCACTAGCAAGTATGAAACGACTCAAGACTCAATGGGTTCAATTAACGTCTGATTGAACCCAAGTTGATTTTATTATCTTACATCACTTTTAGTCCCCAATTTTATTACTTCATTTTAATTACCTTCCATTCCTTAATTCATGGAGTCTAAAAATGAGCTTTAAGTTCACTAATGGAGAGAAGTACCAAACCAAATGTTGTTTTAGGCATAAGAGAAGTGTCATGCCATTGGTAATGAACCCCCAAAGGGATTAAACCATTAAGCACAATACCTCTATCTCAAACTTAAACAAGCAAGTAGTTTGAAACAACTTTTAAAGCAAAGAAAAAGCCAAGAAATTAGGGAGGTTGTAGAGGTCATTAGAGATGAAAACAAGTATGGAAAGTAAGAAATAAACACTATCAACTCAAATAGGTTGGTGGCTAAGGCCTAAACCACCAAACATATGAGGACCATTACACTACAAGCATGCTATACAAAGCTTAAATGTAATGAACAACTAAAAATAGTCCTAAAATAGTTAAAAATAGTACTGGACTTAAGACGAAAATAGCTAAAACAATAAGTTATAACACGGAGCAAGTTAAGCTAGTAAGCAAGCACAAGGAGGGGAGACTACCCCTTCCATTTAGCCTCTGAAAAAAACTCTGAGAATTAGTTGTAAAAATCTCAAAAAAAGATAATTCAAAGGTGGGAAACACAAGGGCAAAGGCCTAAAAAGTTAGGCGCAAAGAAGGGTGATCCACCCTCCACTCTTAATGGCCTTAAATCACAAGTTTCGGCCTAGAAATTCAGTGTAAAAACAGTCCAAAAAACAGCCCAAAAATAGTAGAAAAAATGGCAAATAAAGAAGGGCAACAATCTAAGAATTATGCCTCTTGAAGAGGGATACCCTTTTTGAGTTGCAAACCAACAATTACACACCCTCAAGAGTTAAATGCAAGCTCAAAAATGCCTCAGCACAAATACCATAAGGTTTCGGTTAGAGTGTATAGGCAAAGGGTAAAGAACTTGCAAGAGAGAGAGAGAAAAATTTGGAGCAAAAACTTTTGCTCCAAATTTTTCCAACCTTTAAAACAAGAGGGGAGGTCATCTATATATACAAAAACATGAGACCTCCTCAGAAATATCCATACAGACACGTATGGATTGGTGCATGCACCTGTGGACACAGTTGGCAAAAATATATGAAAAAACACACAAGTGGCCGACAGATCACTAATAGTGGACGACAGGTCACATTACTGGCCGGCAGTCTACAATAGTGGCTGGCAGTCCAACACTAGTGGGTTTGCAGATCCCATGATGTTTAGGCTTGAAAAACTGTTGTGTTGGTCCAAAAAGCAAGGCAAGAGGTTCACAGGCTTTTGAGGCTCAAAGCTGAAGCATTCTGTTGAGGACTTTGAGCATTTGACAAGCATATACAAATTCATTATTAGGTGCACAATCAGTGGCGCCTAAGTCATAAAGGCGGTAAAAAATGGGGTGTCTACAGTTGCTTCTCTTTGACAGAACTCAAAGTCATGACATGACGTGAGTGAATGTCAAAACTCGAAGACGACCCATTTTGACAAGGCCGTAAAACTTAGGCAAACAATCAAGACATACATAACATTGGTTGAGCTCGCAAGCTGCCTACGTATCCCTTTGCAAAGAATCAAACCAACGTAGTTCTAGGGCAGGATGCAAATAATATGTATGCAAAATATTTGAAAGTTGGACTCATACGCTCCGCAAAGCCGGCTATTTTGAAAACTTATGATCATGCAAGATGATACAATAAGCAATAACAGATGCAATAAGCAATAACAAGAAGACAACATATGAAAAGGTTCCACACGGGAAAAACTAAAAACGCACACTCTAACCATGCCGAGAGCATGAGAAGAGGAGACAAAAACCGATCAGGGTCGCGTTTCACGCGTCCTAAGATAAAAGCAAAACCGCTCAAGGTTGCGTTTCACGTGTCTCGCGATAAATACTCTAGTCATGCTGAAGTCGTGAGAAGAGGAGAAAACCCGTTCAGGGTCGCATTTCACGCGTCCTGAGATAAGAGAAAAACCACTCAGGGTCGCGTTTTACGCGTCCTGAGATAAAGAAAATTGCTCAGGGTCGCGTCTCACATGTCCTGAGATACTCTAATCACGCTGAAATCATAAGAAGAGGAGAAAACCTGCTCTGGGTAGCGTTTTACGCGTCCCGAGATAAGATAAAAATTTCTCAGGGTTGCATTTCATGCGTCCCGAGATAAAATTCGCCCAAGGCCGCGTTTCATGCATCCTGAGATAAAGGAACCCTGTTCAGGGTCGCGTTTCACGCGTCCTGAGATAAGAGAAAACCGCCTAGGGCCGCGTTTCACGAGTCTTGAGATAAAGAAAACTACTCAGGGTCACGTTTCACGCGTCTCGAGATAAAACCTACCCAGGGTCACGTTTCACGCGTCCTGAGATACTCTAATCACATTGAAATCGTGAGAAGAGGAGAAAATTGCTCGGGGTCGTGTTTCACGGGTCTCGAGATAAAATCCACCCAGGGTCGCGTTCACGCGTCCTGAGATAAAGAGAAAAGATACGAGACCGCACAATAAATACACAATGTAGTGAAAATGTGCAATAGATGCACAAAGTGAACGAGTGTGATAGATGCACAAAGTGAACATGTGCGATAGATGCACAAAGTGAACAAGATTACAAATCAATATAGTGACAACGTATGTTCCATGCAAGATAGACAACCAATGTCTAATGTTAATTGCAAGCATGTTCTATGCAAGAAACAAGATGCACATTCTATGAAAAACTAAAAACATATTCTATGCATGAATCGTAAATGATGCAGGACATGCATGCAACATAAGTATATGTGACAAAGCATATTCTATGCAATAGAAGAGAACAAATATGTAATTTGACAGAACGAATAAAAATGATGTTTGGCGACAACCTCCGATTTACCCCTCGGAGACTTTGTAACATGCTCAAAAAGGATACACCTTGTTCATATTGGCAAATGGAGAACGTTCCCGTGCTGGAATGCTGTTTTAAGCTCTTGAGGAACCAATCTGAACCCAAAAGAGAACCTCACATACACTGCTAGGGAAAAGGAGGAACCAAATAGTATTGGGCCAGAAATGAGGATTGCCGGACACCTGCCGGCCACAAATGAAGCCTGCTAGCCACTAATGTAAAAATCGGGGCAGAATGGACATTTTGCCTCGGGACTTTATATACACATCACCCTACTTCATTTCCTCACTCACCCAAGTCCGAAAACACTCCATCTCTCTCTCTCTCTCTAGGTGCTTCCTCTCTCTAGATTTGTGCTTTATATGCGTTTTCCAATGCCTCAAGCAAACTTTTTTCGTAAACCCTCCTTGATTCTCTGCACTTTGAACCGATCAGATTTTGTTTTCGTTGATCTTTTTTCATTTTCACCACTTCGGGCTTGTTTCCTTCAAGTTTCTCTCGAGTTTCGCAAACTTTCCCAGGTTTTGACTTTTTTTCCAATTTTCTCTCTCATAGGGTTGACTTTTTTCAAGTTTTTCTTATTTTCTCCACTTTTCTTCATTTTTCGCCCACTTTCTAGATGGTGGATGATATTCCAGATGACGATGCTCCTCTTGAAGTTTCACCTCCATTATCACCCTATATCGAGGTTGAGAAGCCGGTGATTGCTAAGGCTGGCGATGTGGTAAAGGGCATTACGGCTAACCATGAGGCGGAGTTCGCTCCAGAGCTTGAGCCTGAGCCACTACCACTGAGGGTACGACCCTTTGATCCCATGACTTATCACCCCCGCACACACATGATACCACTTGGAGGCATCAGACGTTTTGATGATTTCATTGGTGGTGCGCCGGAGGATCTTTTACTGAGGGAGCCTCACTCCCACTTTTCCTATGGTGCTTCCGATGTATAAACTTTATTTTGCATACATTCCCGCCTTTCATTTGACTGTATTTCTGACATTTCCTTTCATTTGAATGCTCTTTATCACAGTCTTTCATCTGATTCAACCATTCTTTTCCATAGGGGGACTCTCGTTCTCACAGAGGGTACGGGGCTGTGATAGCGAGAGACTGGTATTATGAGCTCCCGCCAGAGGTCCGCGACCTAGTCGATGAGGCTAGCTTTGGTCTATTCTGCACTGGACTCTCACGAATACCTGGCGAGCCGAGCTCTCCTTGGAGCGCTGGTGGAGAGGTAGTGGGACACCACCAACTCTTTCCACATCTCTTCTACTGGGGAGATGATGATGACTCCCTTTGACTTCGCTATGATCACAGGCTTAGGAGTAGGGGGTGATCTGATCTCCTTTAATATGGACATGGGCAAGTGGGAAGCAGCATGGATCCACCTGCTTAGAGCGCGCCCACCTCTATACAGGCCGGCGATGGCGAGATATAGCTGGTTTGCCAAGCACTTTCGCGGGAGCGAGCCCGAGACACCAGAGGAGGTAGAGTAGTATGTCAGGGGCTTCTTGATGTTCCTACTTGGTACCACCTTGTTTGGAAACAGGTGGAACACCGTAGGCTTGTACTTACTGAGTGCCCTCGTGACATTGCCTCTAGTTCAGTTCTACGACTGGGGTGGAGCTGGCCTCACTACACTCTATGGCTACATGAGCTCCACTTTCCGCATGAGGGGAGAGCGGGTTGGAGGCTATTAGAGAGCCTGGGAGATATGCACCACACCTTTATACTTTTGTACTTTCTGTTCAACATCTGTTCATAACTTGTGCTTTCTGTTTTGCACTTTCTGTTTTATATATGTTCATGCATTGTACTTTCTGCTTTACACTTTCTGTTCAACATCTGTTCATAACTTGTGCTTTCTGCTTTACACTTTCTATTTTATATCTATTCATGCATTGTGTTTTTTGCTTTGCACTTTCTGTTTTATATCTGTTGACACATTATGCTTTCTGCTTTGCACTCTCTGTTCTGTATCTGCTCACCTTGCTGCCCCCTTTTTTTGCAGTTATGAGTTTATGCCTATTTCCCTACCTTGGCTCCAGAGCCAGTAGAGGAGATTCCTCCTGTCATACCTTACTCATGACAATACGACGGTCGGTGTCGGTGCCGGCGCCGGAGCCACGATGACATGACCTTCGCCTTCTACCGCCGATACTTCGATATAGTGGTTGCAAACGAGGTAATCCGAAATTCACAGTCTGTCATGACCCGAACCCGTCTCTATAGATTAAGGTCATAACCGGCCAGTAATCAAGGGATTATCTACGGCCTTAAACCTGATCAAACATAATTTCAATAGAATAAGGGGCCAAAATGGAAGCAGACTTAAAAATTTTGTCCAATGAGCTATGCTTACATGGTAAAGCAAAACACTCCATTAACAATCCATAATAACTCACACATGTAGACAGAAATAACATCTTATATGTCCAGGAACTTTCAAACATGTAGTCAGCCAAACAAAAAGCTTATGTACATGATGATCCACATGTTCACTAGGGTAACAAAATAGTGAACAAAAGAACAAAAGAAAACAAGGTCTCATGCGTGAGACATTCGGGCTGACTCCGCGACTTAACTTCCTCTCATATATTTCACTGAGGCTGGGTTTGGACATCTCTTTGCTCACCTACACATATGTAAATGAGAGTGAGCGATAACCTAGTGAATAATACCAAAATAAAGGAGTTACATGAATGAAACTTGTAGCAAACATATTAAACGGCCCAATTATGTTTCCATCTAATACATTGAATGGCCTTGGGCCCAAACATATCAAACAGCCTCGGGCCCAATTTGTTAGTGTCAAACGGCCTTCGGCCCAATCATTCAAGTCAAACGGCCTTTGGCCCAATTATAATATTCTAACGGCCTTTGGCCCAATCATTTATGTCAAACGACCTTTGGCCCAATTATAATATTCAAATGGCCTTTGGCCCAATCATATATGTCAAACGGCCTATGGCCCATCATTTATATCAAACAGCCTTTGGCCCATCATTCATATCAAACGACCTTTGGCCCAATCATAATATTCAAATGGCTTTTGGCCCAATTATTTCCATATTCGTATCCATGTATGTCTCGTACCCTTGATCATGATCATGTTTGTATTCAATTAGTCTTATGCAAAAGACTGTCATTAGGAATATTCATCCATAATTCAACATACAAATCCATAAGGCTCATACAGAAGTAATGTTTGTAAAATAACGTACTTGAACATATCTTTACTAAGATATTACTCACAGTGATCTACCGGATGATTTGTCCTTGCGCTTAACCCTACACATAACATGTTGGGTCACAAACGATTCAATCAGTTCTTAATCTATTTACTTCACTTAGGCTTCTTCCTTATCCTTTTTGGTCATTTACAATGCTCAATGTATGCCTAAGAGTGCTTAGAGGTGAAAGGGAATGGAAAATAAATCACAAAATAACTCTTCAAAATTTTTGAAACAGCGCTCTCCGCTCGAGTACAGCTTTGGCCGCTCGAGCGAACCCCTTTGGTCTGCAAAAGTACTGGTTGCCTCATTTTTGCGCTCGAGCGTGACTTTGGACGCTCGAGCTGAGAGTCAAAACATGTGACTGGGCGCTCGAGCGTAACTCCTCGCGCTCGAGCGGATATCAATGTTTGCAAAACTTCTGGGAGCTAACATTTTACGCTCAAGTGGTGCATTCCTCGCTCGAGTGGACTCGACGAATTCTGGAATTTCCAACAAGTTGTTTGAGCTTCAAATTTGCATTCAAATTGATGTAACTTGCATGTTATGACCCATAATTTTCTTGTACATCTTCTAACCTGATACAAATACTAAATTTACAACATTATGAGGCTCAATTCCCATGGATCAATTACATGCATACTCAATTTATACCAAACTTATTTCCAATATATCAAATTCATGCAACCGAAACTCATACCTCTATGAATTGTGCTTGCATGTGGAATATAACTTCCATTCTCAACTTAAGTGATGCAAAAGATGATCAAAGGCATGAATCTTAATCAAAATTCAACATGGATCATATGTTTTATGCTCAAATACACAAATTCATTGCAATCTTTTACATGCATGCTTATAATGACTTCAAACTCATCAAATTCAACTCAATTCATGTTCTTGATTACAAATTGTCTTTGAGTTCACATAATTATAACTCAAACTCATGAATTCATGTCTAATTACTCACCTAGAGGCTCAAATGTTCCAATTCCTAGCTAGTTCTTGAGCCTAGCTTCCAAATTCCCAAGCTTTTAGTTCAAAGCTCCAATTTGTGCTCCTTCTCTCTCTATAATCGGCTCTCTCTCTCTCTCTCTCTCTCTCTGTCTAGAGTGAAATCTCAGCCAAGTTGGAAGAAAATGAGCTCAAGGAGTACACTTAAGTGTATATAGGCCTATTTATAGGCTTGTCTAATTAAACTTGATCAAGGCTAATTAATTGTGCCTAATTCAATCAGTTTAATCTAATTATTTTGATCCGAATCAATTTTTAATTAAATTTCACCGCGTGCTCTAAAAATTATTCTAATCACAATGGCATAGTCAATTTCGATTTCTGTGGTCGATAATGCCTTCAATTTTTAGTTTACAACAGTAAGTTGAACAGATCTTCCTACGGTGAACAGATATAAGGCCAAAACCACATATAATCATGCAATTAACACCCAAATTCAATTTAATCACAGAATCACAACATAATCATGATTAATTAACTTAACACAAGATAGGGTTATCACAATCTTCCCTCATTTAGGAAGTTTGGTCCTCCAAACTTATTTTACCTCCGTTTGGAAACAAGTATGGGTAGCGTAGTCGCATCTCATGCTCTTTTTCCCATGTAGTGTGCCTCCCATAGTGTTATTTCCACTCTACTTTCACCATTGGGATGGATTTATTTCTCAACTGTTTTACTTGCCGGTCAATGATTCGTTCTAGCCATTCTTCGTATTCCATATTTTCATCGAGAGCTATCCGGTGGTAATCAATCACATGAAACAGATCTCAAAGATAACCCCTCAACATTGATACATGAAACACATTATGCATTTGTTCGAATCTTGGCGGTAAAGCAATCCTATAAGCAACTGGACCAAGTCTTTCCAGAATTTGAAATGGCCCAATGTAACAGGGTCACAATTTACCCTTCTTATCGAATTTTATCCGGCCTTTCATCGGAACCACCCAAATAAATACATGATCACTAACCTCGTACTCAAGAGGTCTTCTTCAAATATCTACATAGTTCTTCTGTCGACTTTGTGCTGTCTTGAGCCTTTGTTAAATAATTTTGATCTTCTCAGAAGTATCTTGCACAATTTCGGGCCCAAGTAAAGCCCTATCCTTGACCTCTGTCCAGCAAATTGGTGATCTACACTTTTTACCGTACAAAGCTTCGTATGGTGCCATACCGATGCTGGAGTGGAAGCTGTTATTGTATGCAAACTCTATAAGTGGCAAATAATCCTCCCAACTCCCTTGAAAATCTAAAGCACACATTCTGAGCATGTCCTCCAAAGTCTGTATGGTCCGTTCTGATTATCCGTCTGTTTGTGGATGGAATGCAGTACTGAATCTCAATTCTGTTCCCATAGCTCTTTATAAACTTTTCCTTAATCTAGATACAAATTTCGGATCTCTATCTGAGATAATGGACACAGGAACCCTATGTAGACGAACAATCTCATCAATATATATAGTAGCCAGTCTATAAGCACCAAATATAGTTTTAATAGGCCAAAAATAGGCAGATTTAGTCAGTCTATCAACTACAACCCAAATAAAATTCATACCTCGAGGAGTTCGAGGTAGACTAACAACGAATTCCATGGTTAGATGTTCCCACTTCCATTCTGGAATAGGGAGAAGTTGAAGTAGATCGCCTGGTTTTTGGTGTTCATCTTGAACTTGCTGACATTGAAGGCACTTGGACACATACTCTGCAATTTCTCTCTTCATTTTGGGCCACCAATAGCTTTGCTTCAAGTCCCGATACATTTTGTTGTTACCCGGATACATAGCAAATACTGACTTGTGAGCTTTATCAATAATTCTTTTCTTTAGTTCTGGAATGTTTGGGATACACTTTCGATTTTGAAATTTCAATACGTCACCGTCGATGCTGAATTCTGATTTCGGATTTGCTTCAAACTCATCAATTATCTTCTTGAGGAACTTATCCTCCTTTTGCCTTTGCTTGACTTCATTAATTATTACTAGCTCAGCTAAAATGGCGCCCACCAATCCAGTTTGTTCATGTAACGTGACTTCAATCTCGGTTCTCTCAAAGTCTAGTAAAATTTCCTTCTGTTTAGTGAGTAAGCAAGCTAAATTCTCCGTCGATTTCCTACTCAAGGCATCAGCAACTGTATTGGCTTTCCCAAAGTGATACTGGATCTGAAGATCATAATCTTTTATCAATTCAAGCTACCTTCTCTGTTGCATATTTAACTCTCTCTGCGTAAAAAAGTATTTTAAGCTTTTATGATCTGTGTAAACTTCACATTTCGCTCTATATAAGTAATGCAACCGAATTTTTAGGGCAAATACAATTGCGGCCAATTCTAGGTCATGTGTTGGGTAGTTTTTCTCATGGGGTTTCAATTGTCGGGAGGCATAAGCAATTACCCATCCATCCTGCATTAACACGCAACCCAGACCTTTATAAGATGCATTACTGAAAACCACAAAGTCTTTCGTACCTATGGGTAATGTCAAAACTGGAGCAGTGGTTAGTCTCGTCTTCAACTCTTGAAAGACAGCCTCTCTCTCATCAGTCCACTCAAATGATTGTCCTTTGCGTATGAGTTGAGTAAGTGGTGCAGCTATTTTCGAAAAATCTTTCACAAATCTTCTGTACGGCTAAGCCCATGAAACTGCGGACCTCTGTTACATTTGTTGGAGTGAGCCAATTCACAATTGCCTCTATCTTCTGTGGGTCTACTGAAATCCCCTCCTTGTTGATAACATGCCCTAGGAAAATAACTTCATCCAACAAAAATTCACATTTCTTTAGTTTGGCAAATAATTTCTTTTCTCTAAGTGTTTGCAAGACAGTTCTCAAGTGGGGTTCATGTTCAAGTCTATTCTTTGAATATATCAAGATATCATCAATAAAAACCACAACAAAATCATCAAGATAAGTCTTAAAAATCCAGTTCATTAGATCCATAAATGCTGCAGGGGCATTAGTCACTTCAAACGGCATAACAAGGAATTCATAATGACCATACCTCGTTCTGAATGCAGTTTTCTCAACATCTTCTATCTTTACCTTCAACTGGTGGTACCTGGATCTCAAATCAATTTTGGAAAACACTTGTGATCCCTGCAACTAGTCAAACAAGTCATCAATATGGGGTAAGGGATATTTATTCTTTATTGTCACCTTGTTCAGTTCTCGATAGTCAATACACGGGCGTAAGGTTCCATCTTTCTTTTTCACAAATAACACCGGTGCACCCCACGGTGAAGTGCTTGGTTAAATAAAACCTTTGTCTAGTAGGTCTTGCAACTGTTCTTTCAATTCTTTCATTTCAGCAGTAGCCATTCTGTAAAAAGTGTTGGAAATAGGTTGAGTGCCTGGCACAACTTCAATAGTAAACTCTATCTCCCTGTCAACCAATTCTCCTAGCAATTCATCTAGGAATACATTTGGAAACTCGCTAACAATAGGGATACTATTAAATTCAACATTTACAGATTTTTCAGATAGCACACAACACAAAAAACCCAGGCATCCCTTCCTGATCAATTTACATGCTTTCATTGCAGATATCAAATAAGGTAAATGCACTATCCCGTTACCCACAAACACAATTTCTTCCTGTCCCGGTGGTTTAAATACAACCCGTTTCGTTACACAATCGATGGTAGCACAGTATTTAGTTAGCCAGTCCATACCCAGGATTACATCAAAATGTCTAAAGTCCAAGGGTGATAAATCTACATACAAGGTAGCATTTCCAATACACATATCACAAAATCAACATACAAATGTACACAACACAGATTCCCCATATAGAGCAGATACACATAACAAATATGACAATGATTCTAAAGGTTTACTCAATCTAGATGCAAATGCATAAGTTACGAAAGAGTGTGTTGATTTGGAGTCGATTAATATAAAAGCATCCTGGTTGCATATAGAGATAGTACTTGAGACAACGGCTTTTGTATTCCATGTATCACCCGGAACAAAAGCAAAGACTCTCCATTGCCTCACGGTATCTCCAGTAGTAGTAGGCCTTGTAGTATTTCCCAGTTTCGGAATTGATGCAGTTGAGCTAGCAGCTAATTTCCCACTGCTTTGATTACAATCTCTAGCCATGTGTTCTGTCTTACCACACTTCAAACAGGCCCCTGATATACGGTAACAAACCCCACGATGACTTTTCCCACACTGATTGCACATTGGGGATGTGTCTCTAGAAGAATTCAAAGTACTTGTGGAGCCCATATTCTGCTTCTTTGAAAATTTCTTCTTTGAAAAGAAGCCTTGTCTTTTACTACTTTTCCAGTCAGTTGATGATTTGGCCTGTCTGGCTATATTAGCTTATGATATTATGGCCCGGTCTAACACTTCGATAGAGGTTTCCAGCTTGAGTACATTCACTTTCTTTAAGATATCATCCTGAAGTCCTCCTTCAAAATGTCTCGCTTTCTTGTAGTCGGTATCGACCATATGTGGTGCAAATCTAGCCAATTCAGTAAACTTGGCCTCATACTCAGCTATGGTCATGCTATCTTGCTTAAGTCCCATGAATTCTGACACTTTCCGATCACAAACGCATTGTAGAAAGTATTTGTCGTAGAAAATCTCCAAAAATCGTGCCCAGCCAATATCCTTATTGTTCTCACGCATTAACATCCACTATTTTCTTGTCTCATCTTTGAGAGTAAAAGTGGCTAGCAATACTTTTTGTGTCTCTAGATAAGGAAATACTTTAAATAACTTTTCTATTTCCAGGACCCATGCTTCTACGTTCAATGGATCCAATCCCCCATGGAACTAAGGCGGTTTCATTTTCTTAAATTCTTTGGTGAGAGCTATTATTCGGTCAACATTCTGTAGATCTAGTATAGGCGGTGCCAGAGGTGGAGGTGGAGGGTGTGGCTGTTGCCATTGTTGTTGCCATTGTTGTTGTTGCCTCAATGTTTCTGCCATATCCCATATCAACCTTTCCATCCTATCCATTCTGGCAGTAGAGGACTCCTCTATTTCAAACAAAAATGATCACAAGTATGCAGATTCAAAAGAGTATACATATTCAAACAATTCACAATGCAAGTACATCACAAAACATATAACACATAGTTATTCATTTCGAAGCATTTAAACATATGTTTGATGTCTTCGAGTTCATACTTATCACATGAATGCATCCTAGATCTTTTCTAGATGTTTACTGCTCATTTGGACAAGTGTGTGAGTTATTAACTCATGCACTGATACCACTCTGTCATGGCCCAAACCCACCCCTATGGATTAAGGACATAACCGGCCAGTAATCAAGAGATTACCTACGGCCTTAAACCTGATCAAACATAATTTCAATAGAATAAGGGGTCAAAACGGAAGCAGACTTAAAAATTTTGTCTAATGAGCTATGCTTACATGGTAAAGCAAAACACTCCATTAACAATCTATAATAACTCACACATGTAGACATAAATAACATCTTATATGTCCAGGAACTTTCAAGCATGTAGTCAGACAAACAAAAAGCTTATGTACATGATGATCCACATATTCACCAGGGTAACAAAATAGTGAACAAAAGAACAAAAGAAAACAATGTCTCATGCGTGAGACGTTTGGGCTGACTCCACGACTTAACTTCCTCTCATATCTTTCACTGAGGCCAGGTTTGGACATCTCTTTGCTTACCTACACACATGTAAATGAGAGTAAGCGATAGCGTAGTGAATAATATCAAAATAAAGGAGTTACATGAATGGAACTTGTAGCAAACATATCAAACGGCCATAAGCCCAACTATGTTTCCATCTAATACATCGAACGGCCTCAAGCCCAATTTGTTCGTGTCAAACGGCCTTCGGCCCAATCATTCATGTCAAACGGCCTTTGGTCCAATTATAATATTCAAATGGCCTTTGGCCCAATCATTTATTTCAAACGGCTTTTGGCCCAATTATAATATTCAAATGGCCTTTGGCCCAATTATAATATTCAAACAGCCTTTGGCCCAATTATAATATTCAAACAGCCTTTGGCCCAATCATTTATATCAAACGACCTTTGGCTCAATCATAATATTCAAACGGACTTTGGCCCAACTATTTCCATATTCGTATCCATGTGTGTCTCGTACCCTTGATCATGATCATGTTTGTATTCAATTCGTCTTATGCAAAAGACTGTCATTGGGAATATTCATCCATAATTCAACATACAAATCCATAAGGCTCATACAGAAGTAACGTTTGTAAAATAACGTACTTGAATATATCTTTACTAAGATATTACTTACAGTGATCTGCCGGATGATTTGCCCTTGCGCTTGACCCTACACATAACATATTGGGTCACAAATGATTCAATCAGTTCTTAATCTATTTACTTCTCTTAGGCCTCTTCCTTATCCTTTTTGGTCATTTGCAATGCTCAATATATGCCTAAGAGTGCTTAGAGATGAAAGAGAATGGAAAATAAATCACGAAACAACTCTTCAAAATTTCTGAAACAAAGCTCTCTGCTCGAATGCGGGTTAGGATTTTCTTATTTTGCGGGTTGCGAGTGAGTCGCAGGTTTTACCTGCATTCACCTACCCGCATCTTTATACATTTTAAAAAAAAAAAAATCTAGATCGTCAAATTTTATTATAAGTTTTGTAGAAGAGAAAGATTGTAACGCCCTCAAAATAAACCCATAAATCATACATTCAAGACATCCATAAACTTAAGAGAATAAAGCATAATTCTATTTATCAGAGTATTCATTACAAAAGATATTACATGTAAACAACAAAAGTAAATGCCCTATAGGCTTACAACTTTCCAAGTCAACACTTGGGTTCAACAAAAATAGAGTTCTAACTCTTTACACAAAATAAGCCCTTGGCTTGATTTACATGTAATACATAAAATAATCACAAAAAGGAAGCCTTCAGCTTTTACAACCTCCCGAGCTACATTCTTGGAGGCGGCATATCACCTGCACCTGAAAATGATGTCCTATATACGATGAGCCAACGCCCAGTAGAGATATGCTAAACATAATATGAACAATAACTAAAACATTAGCATTTGATAAATGTTTAACTTATACAAACCAACGCACAACACAATCTAATTCCATGACAGATATGTCCACATTTCATTCCACTTTCCTTTACTTATCAAATTTTCAAGTCATAACATGGTTCAGAACCTGGCCAACAATTTAATGAGACTACGACTCATATTAAAGCACTTCTTTTTTAAATGAGATAACAACTTATATCAAAACACTTCCATACTTCACAACAGATACATATATTTGCTGTATCAATGTCATATTAAAACAATTCCATACTTCACAATAGATACACATATTTGCTGTATCAATGGAGTCCATCTCCTATCTCCTCCCAAATAATATCCGGTTTAGGAGTCCATCCCCTATCTCCTCCTAAACCGTGGAGTACATCCCCTATCTCCTCCCACACAATACAATGTATATAAACAATTATCATATACATGATCAATCAATACACATATTTGATGTATTATTTCAACCGTCATATTCAATGACATATTCAATCGATTAGTTTTAATTCACCTAATCCTCATGTAGTGTCTAGAACAATCAAGACTATCCTCCACCGAGAGCCCAAAGCAATTATTTCTAAACAGATAATAAATGCATCAACAGATAAATTATCAACATTTTCAAAAGTGAGCGATTAATAAATCCAACTCTACCATTCGATCTCATCTTAAGCCAATTTCATCATTTCCATCCCAATTTCATATTTCACAATGAAAGTCATTAATTACACTAATGACCCAATAAAACCCAAATATGGCATTTTCCCATTTTCTTTCCAACATTGACCCAATGGTCCAAATATCATTAAAAAACATTCACAACCTCATGTTAAGACCCATATACACATATATAGTTCAAAAGGAACAAAACCCCTTTTTTCAATATTTCAAATCTCAAACCCTAACTTCCCAAATCAAACCATTTTATAGAAAATGCCAAACATCTATGTTAAAGATCATAAAAATGAGTAGTTATCCCTACCTCAAATGGAGAGACCAAATGGAGAAGATAAAGGATTTCGAAGGTGCTCCAAACCCAATAATTTTTGGATCAAAATGAAGAGCAAGCCAAACCCCACACTATTTGCAAAGGAACTAAGGAAGAAGATCACTCAAACTAGATCAAACCTTAGAGAGAAGTTGAAGTCTAGAGTGAGAAGCTCTCAAGTTTGAGTTTTGAAAAGTAAGAGAGATAGAGAGAAAGTCAAAAAAAGTGATCCAAAAAGTGATTTCACAGACTGATATACAAACAGGTACGCTCGAGCGTGGAACGGCCCGCTCGAGTGTCAGACACAGACTTACGCTTGAGCGTTAAAAGCACCACTTGAGCGCCGGATGCACACTTCCAGGAGTTTTGCAGTCGATGGTCCCCGCTCGAGCATGAATGTAGACGCTCGAGCGTCCGATGACTTGCAGAACAAAATACTGAAAGATGAATAATCATGCCCGAGCGTCAAAACGCCCGTTCGAGCGGAGAAACAACAACAAGGGCCCGCTCGAGCGTGAAGGCCAAAATCTGGGCATCAACTTTTGGTTTCTAAACACAACCAACCTGTTCCCAACCTGCCCGACACAACCCAAGACTCAAATATAAAGAGTAAAGGATAGAAATGAGAATATGACAATAACACATCCATGGAACTGAGTCCGGAATACAATAAACAAAGAAGGGAAAACCGGGATCGCTATAAAGATAAAGTTAGTGGTAGATTTTTTCTATCTCATAATCCTTCTCAGAATTTGAGTTCTCTATTGTGTGGGTGCTTGGGAAGTGGGTTTTTTTGTAGGTTTATTTTAGTTGTCGAATATTATTGGAGAAATTTTTTTTTGTGTTTGGGAAGATAGTTGGATTTTTTTTGTGGTTGGATGTGATGTTTGTAAGAGAAAAGTGAAATGATTATGGGGTTTGATGTAATATTTTGTTTGGATTTATTTTTTTTGGGTTTTGTAACCAATTTGTCTTTTAGTGAAAAAAAAAAAAAAACAAAAAAATTTCCTTCCCAAACACCGCCTGTGTTTGGACAAAACTTCAAGGTTTGTTTCACAAATTATTTTCTTTGTATCCTAGACCACAAAATAGGTGTATAAAACCTTTATTTTTTTTCTTTTTCTCGTGAAGAAAATACTTAGAAAGAGCACTGAGATTTTCTATGAAGATTGAAGATTAAATAAATTATATAATTTTTATTTTCTATGGAATTTGCGAATTTGTAAATGTTTTTATTTTATTTCATTTAATGGGTTTGAATGAAGTTTGACAATAATTTATTTTGATTCCCAACTAGTTATTATTATTGCATTTTGATTTTTGGACGAATATAAAAATTAATGAAAAATTATTTTTAGATAAAATTAAGATTTTGAATAATTTTACTTTAATTATGTTATTAGGTAATAGAAGGAGAATGACTTTTTAAAAGAAAAAGTCCAATCTTTAAACTGCCACTTGCACCTCTACAAATTATATCCACACAAATTACAATCCGCACTTTAAATGATTGCAAATTTCATTTTTCTCAAACTGCAAACATGTAAACCGAGCCAAACCACAAACCAAATCCTAAAAAATCAATCCGCAAACCCCCTAGACACATGTATACCATGGTCTTACCCCCATTCCATAGTAGCATCTTATCTTTTGAGTCCTGGGAAGTGAACCCAGATAAAATGGAAATACTCTTTCTGTTGTGCTCTATGCTCTCCACATTCTTCACATCCTTCCTTCTCTCTCTCCTCCTTCCCTTCCGCTCCCTTCTCCGCCGTCGGAGTCGAACCGGTTTCCTCTACCAAGGCACCGTTTGGCACGAGCGCCGCCGTCCCCTCCGCCATTCTTTCCGGTACTCCGCCAGCTATGCTCTCATTGACCTCGACCGCGCTCCCCACCCTCCTCCTAGCCATCTCTCTGCCGACGACTGTCGCTCCCTCACCCAAACCAACGGTCCATTGTAAATTCATTTTCTTACTCTTGTTTTTTTTATATAAATTATTATACAATTCTTCTTTATAGGGGTTGCTTCTTTTGGATTAGGATTAGAATTTTGCCATATCAAGGTCAAACTACTGTTTTTTCAGTTTAATATGAAGTACAATGCACCACACACACACGCACGCACACAAAAAGGGGTAAATACTCATTTGCACTTTGCCCTTGAATTTTAAAACTCAATAGTTAGTTCTCTTACAGTATTATCTTATTACAATTAACCATTTTTGTTAGGATTCTATTAGGAATTTACCGAGAGCACATTACACATTTATTAAATTTTTAGAGGAGTAATGTCTTTATCTGGTGATACTGTTTACACTTTGTTACTAAGATTAGAGAGACAAAGTGCAAATGAAATCACTAGAAAAGAGTATTATTATTCTAAAACAATCTAAAACGGGTATTATTATCCTAAAGATTCAATAAATGTATCATTTGCTTTTCACATGATCTGATTTTTTGTAAATTTATAATAAAATTCTAACATAAAAGATCAACTGTAATAAGATAATATTTTGAGGGGTCAACTATTGAGTTTTGAAGTTTAAGATAATTTAAGGGGTTTACTGCAAAAGGGTTTACTACAATTTGCCCAAAACAAAAAAAAAAAAAGTGGCTTTTGGGTACGCAAATTTGTACTAGTAAAAATGTAAGGGATAGTTTAGAGTAAATTACGCCTTTTAAGTATGGCATATTTCTTGTTGTGGTCCTTAAATAAAAGATTCTCTCACTTGAGTCTCTTGATTATTTTTGTAAATTATTTGTTATTTCTCGCTGTGATCCAATTATCAACTTCCTCACGGTTAAGAGGTAGTTTAGAAATTTCAAAATTTATCTCACTTTGACCCTTAAAAATTAAGTTTTCTTACTTTAGTCTATAAAACCACCCCAAACCCACCTACTCTTAAAGTCCAACTCTATATAGAACTAATGAAAATAAAAAATTACAATAGAGCTGCGTCATTTGAAGAGCAAAAGAGGTTGAGAATCTGAGTGTGGATACTAGTGGAGGAGATCGGGTGGCGGTTTGGGATGTGGGAGGTGGCTAGTTGTGGGGGTGGGGTGAGGAAGGGAAGTGGTTAGTTGTGGAGTGGGGTGAGAAGGTGCATAGAGAAGGGGAGAGAAAGGGAAAGTGAAGGTTCAAGTACTATGAGACAACATTTTAGTGGATGACGTGGCAAGTGATTGGGAGAAACATAATATTTGTTTTTTGTTTGACGAATTTTTTTGGGGCTTAGGGACCAAAGTATGAACATTTTTTTTCTTAAGGATTTAAATTGGAATGTGATGGTGGCTTCTTATGGGATTGGTCAAGGATAGATGACTGTATGGAACATTCTTCTGTGGCATGAGGTGCAAGATTGGGAGGTGGACCAATTGGTAAATCTTCTAAGTGATGATGGCCACCCAACACCTTACCATCAAGCTGGATGGAAACTTCAGCAATGCATTAGTTACATATTTCCAAAGGGGTTTCTTCGGTTGCTTCATATTATCGTCAGCTTGTGGGAGGGGCAGGGGGGTTGTTTCCTTGGAAAAGTATTTGGGTTACAGGGTCTCTTTCTAAGGTTGCTTTCTTTGTATGGACAACAGCTTTGGGGCGTATTTTGATTATGGACAACTTGATTTGACATCGGCATATTCTGGTCAATTGGTGTTGTATGTGTTGTGGAGCTACAAAATCGGTGGATCATTTACTTATCCATTGTTCTAAAGTGGCTAGGCTTTAGGCATTTATTATGGGTTTGTTTGGGCTGGTTTGGGTTCAGCCGAGGTTGGTGGTGGAAGTGCTTTAAAGTTGGAAGGGGGTGAGAGTTTGGACGCGAAGACGTAAGGCGTGGTTGCTTGCTGCTCAGTGCTTAATGTGGATGATTTGGTTGGAGCATAATGGACAAACTTTTCAGGGGATTTCTCATCCGGTGTCTTGGTTAGAGAATAGGCTATTTTTAGTTCTTCATAGTTAGGCCATGTTGTTGGTAGATCTGGTTGTGTTGGCTTTTATAGATTTTGTGGATGATTTGATTTCTTAGTTTGTGGCCTTTCGTGGGCTTTAGTTTTGTATTATTTGCATCTCCTTGATACTTTTTATAATATTTGATTTATTTATCAACAAAAAAAAAATGGAAAAAAGCTTATACTATAGGGGGTACAAGTCTAATTTATTCTATTGTTTCACAAAAGTATATGGACTATAGTAGAAAGAATTTGATAGTTTAGGGACCAAAGTGAGGGCATCTTTTCTTTAGGGACCAAAGTGAGAAAAGAGACATACTTTAGGGGTGAAAGTGTAATGTATCCAAAATTTTGTAGAACTGCTTTAAGGCCAACAATGCTTTGTGAGATGTAATGTTTGGACTACTATTTTATAGAACCTCTATAAGGCAAGCGATAGTTTACAAAACATAATATTGTGTTACTAAGAAAACAACGTATTCATAAAATGAGTATTGTTGAGATAAGAATGTTTAGATATGATGGGTTGTTTCACACATCAAAAATAAATACTAAACTATACCAAATTAACTGTAAGTCCAGGTATCGATCTACAAGGATAAACGGGAAATTAAACCAATTTAATTGTTAAATTCCTAAATTAATTTTGACGAAAAAGATGGTTGTTCATAACCTAATGATAATTAAATTAAACAAAGCAAACAAACTAGCAATTATAATTAAAGATGAAGTTACTGATTTTGAGAAAAACTTAGGGTAATGAAACACTTAGGGTAATAAATTTATCACTAGTTACATAAATAAGGTTTCAATTTGAGACTCAATTATGTTACGGTTCGAACTAAATAATACTTCGCAACTACAAGCTCGAAGCATTTATCAAGAAAATTAACACGTTCAATGCATAGGCATGAACCATCTCAAGTAGTACGAATTGTTCGCTCTAAACTAGGGTAGCAACATGACTCGTCCCTCGTAGTATGACTCGTTTCAAACCTTGAACATGAAAGAGTAGAAAACCATTGTATGGAAAGCATTCAACAATTACAGAAAGTAGAATACTTAAAGAAATAATGGAATATTATATTAGAAAACTTCTTGAGAACCATACAATTGTTCAAACCATTACATAAAAGAAAACCAAAAAGAAAACCTATTTACATGGCTAGGGTTTCATCAAAACCCTTGAAAAGAAGAGCCTAGCTACTCATGGAAGCGTGAGAGGAAGTAGAAGAAAAAGAAGCCTCCATGAAACTATCTTTGAAGCTTGAGAATTTCCTTTCTTCAAACCCTAGCCTCTTATTTTCTCTAAAATATTTTCAAACACTAATAGCAGCCTCTCCTTTTATTCCCAGCAAAATATAATGAAATTTCCGCGTGCAGAACCCTAGGTGGGCTGCATGTGCGGTGGAGCTTGGCCACACGTGCGGTGAGGTGACATGCCGGGAATTTTCACTACTCGCAGGGAGAATCTGCTTTTGCACCACTTTTTGCTTGAATTTGTGTGTTGCCTGCCAAATCTGTACAAGTGCACAAAACATATCATCTCCACCAAATAAACAAAATTCAAAGATTATAAATGTAACTTAAGCGGCCCCAATGTGATACCTTTTAGTCTACATCAAGATAGATGTGTAGTAAGATTAGGAAAGACATAAATAGCATTTCTATTTTGAGAGTAGATCGAAGATGATCTGGTAATGAAGATATGTAGATATAATGATCAAGAAGTGTGAGATGATCACTGTAAATGTAAATGTTAAGAGAGAAAGACTTAAACTGATATAAGATGTGGTAGTAGCTAAGAAGCACAGATACATGACATGACACGGACACACAAAATTTCAAAGAATGCAGGATAGGACATGTTGGGGACATGTACAAAATATATAATTTTATATATTTATTATATGTCATATTTTTAAATATTTAATATATATTTTATGTCAAATATTTAATTTTATCAAATTTAGCAACCTTAAAGATGCTATTTTAGTTTTAAAAAAAAAATTGTAAGTTTAAATTTTTTTGGAAAAAAATAGCCCTCAGCATGTCTTAATGTGTCTGTAGCGTGTCCTAAGTGTCCCAGCATGTCTAACACTTGTACATGACCTCCAGAGAGATGTATGTGCTTCATAGGATTTATTTAATTTAATTGAACTTATAAGCCTTTGACAAATTGGTTTTGGTTATTTGCCAAATAGTTTCAACCTTTTCACTTCTTATATGCAAAACTGCACCGAACATGTTTACAATTTATTGAAATCTTATTAAGCCAATAATTTAAAAAGCTATAATCTAAAAAAACTAGTTTTGAGTGTTGCCAAATGAGCCATTGGATAATGAGATTCTTCTAGGATGACTATTACTAGTTGTTTTATGTAACAAAAGATACAATAGGTTACAAATTATAGTTCTGTTAAACAAGGAGCTAATAAAAATTTATAGTTTGTTTGTTATTGTTGCAATCCAATGATGACAATGGACTATCTAACACCCAAATGTACATTGTCATACATTTTATAGTTTAAGAACATGATGTCGAGTACATTTGACTTGGGCCGTTAAATTTTTTCATGAGTTTTCGCTCATTGATACAGAAGTACAAAACTATACTACTACTTTAGTTAGTGTAGTAGGAAGTTCATCTGTTGTGTATTCATCATTATATGTTTACCTACATATTTCTGTAACTGTATTAGGACTTTGAAACAAAAACCATTCCAACTTTGAAAGGAAGTCCTTGCTTTCCTTTTCGGCATTAACTTATTCATTAGGGTATTAGGACTTTGAAACAAAAAACCATCCCAACTTTGAAAGGAAGTCCTTGCTTTCCTTTTCGGCATTAACTTATTCATTAGGGCAATTTGCACTCACCTCCCTTGAACTTTCGAGAAAGACTCACACTTTTGACATAATTACACTGAATACCCTTTTAGTAATGTTAAAGCAACCAAAAATAATTCAAATGGTAGGTAGACACTGAAATAAACAAATATAAATATATTTTAGTAAAAATGAGATGACAACATAATTTTTTCATCCATACAACTAATGAATTATAGATGAAAAAGAGTCGTGAATAATACCTCAAAGGAGATGGTATAATTATCTCAAAAGTGTGGGGGTAACTATATTCCCTTCAAACCTCAAGGGAGGTAAGTATAATTTACCCTAATCATTATGTTTAGATTTTTTTTCTTTCTTTCTAATGTCTTCATACTGTTTCATCTTCATCTTCATCTTCTTCTTCTTCTACTTCTTCTTTTTCTACTTCTTCTTCTTCTTCTCTCTCTCTCTCTCTCTCTCTCTCTCAGTTGTGTTGTGGTCAAGTTTCTTTAAGCTGATGGTTTGCTTTATTTCACAGTTTCCTGTTGACAATTCCTTCTAGTGTGGGTTACGATAATAATCCATTGAGCTTGTATTACCGTTATGAGGTAGAAGGCTCTACCAAAAATTTGAAGCAATGCATTGCTGAGGTATGTGATTCTATTATTTTGACTATTTTTGTTTTGGTAAATTACACTTTTTACCCCCTGTAGTTTGACCTAAATTTCACTTTGGTCCCTATTGTTCTAATTCTAACAATTTGGTTCCTACACTTTAAGCCTTTCAATTTGGTCCTTAATTGAAACTAGGCTTAAAGTGCGAGCGACCAAATTGTTCAATTTGAAACAATATGGACCAAAATGAAATTTGAGTCAAAATATAAGGTTAAAAAGTGTAATTTACCCTTTTTATTTCATTCATTTTGTCAGGCATGCAAAGTTTTTCTTATATCCTTAGCTCAAATTCATACATGCGCACACATTTCAAAATGAAAAGGAGAGCTATCTAATTATTTAGATTGGAAACTCAACTGGGTGATGACTTGATTGTATGAATGAAATGATTTCATTTTGCAATTTGTCTGGCCCTTTGCTTATGATTTCTTATACCATTTAAAATTAATTTTGTGGTAGTTTGGTATAAATTTGAAATTTCTAACTTTCAATACAAGTTCACGTACAATTGATACTATCTAATTATTAATGAAGGAAACTCAAAAGTAGGTAGGTAGATTCAGTGATATAAAGTTATGAACTATGGAATGCTAGTATGACTTGCAGACATCAAACAGTAATTAATGACTTCTTGATATCAGAAACTTCTCTCTATCGTGGCATAAAATAATTTTTTGTTATTTTTTCATGCAATTATTTTATGATTCAATCTTTAAAAATATTAAGAAGTTACATCCATCATTTGTGGTGAGCTCACGAGCCAGATAGTGGCTTATTTTTTCTGCTGAAAAGTTAATCTATCCAACAAAAAGAGTTCTGCTATTTTTTTCTTTTTAACCTGATGGATTTGTATATGGCAGGAGGCATGTCCCTACACATTATTTTATGCTGTTACTCGTTTCATGTCATGTGTGACTTGGACAGTTCAAAACTAGACTTCGCAAATATTGAACTGTCAACATAACACTTCCAAATTTTAAATTGACCTTTTTGTACATTTTGAACTGTCAGTAGCATCATCTCTCAATTTTATCATTGTTGGGAATTTTCTTTCTTGATAAGAAATCTGCTGCCTACATTTTTCTGTTGAAATCTGATAGGTTGTGATGGAGCTAATTTCCCAAGTGTTGTGCATGTATTGGCATGCTCATTAAACTAAATAATTTATATAAATGGAAGAAATTATGTTGCTAGATAACTTATGCCATGATTTTGTATTAAAATTTCCACGTATAAAAAATGATTGAATTTTATATGCAAGTTGTCAGTTCTTGCTAACAGCAGTGGTGCTTTCTGATTTTAGGTGACTAATTCACCATGGGGTGAAAGAGAATGATTTTTGTTCGATCCTACTACTGATCTATTTGCAAAATCACTACATGTTAGTCCATTCACGGTAAGGTTAAGTGATTGCTTGGCTTGTATACTATTTGTTTCCTTCCTTTACTGCCATTTTGCTTTTACCTTTTGAGTAATTAACATGATGGTTCACAATATGAATTGTATATAATGTGGAATTAATATGATATGCAGATATCTCTTTGCACTCTTGATATTTCAGATTCAGTTTGTTTACATGATTGCTTATGTACTTATGATTCATACTTCAATAACTTTGGCCCCCTTTTTTGTAATCTCATCAATCCCCCCATCAAACTTAATAGTAATTTGAATTTGGGCATATCTTGCTTTCTTTAATAAACATAAAAAAAAATAAATAAATAAATAATAAATAAATAGTTACATTGCTCATCTTCTAGCTTTTAGCCACTTCTGTGCATTCACAGTGGTAGCAAAGTTTTTTTATTTTATTTTATTTATTATTATAAAACTGAGGTGCTTATAACTCTATTTATTTGACTAATATATAAAATAATATCATGAACATCATCTACCAATTGCAAGACACAGTGCTAGTTGAGTGATTGGTCAGTTTCCAATTTAAGAAACATGAATATGAACACAGGACGTGGACACGATACAGTATGAACTTGCTGACAGAACCAATTTAAAAAAGAAGTGTTAACAAAAACTTCTAGTGGCCATTTAAAATCTCTTCTCAAACAAATTGAAAGTTTAGGCTTTCAAGTTCCTAAATTTAAAAAGCTCAAAGATGGAGGGATTAGTATGTCACAATTTTATTTTATTTTATCTAATAATTGGCTTTCAAGGTTCATAAATAAATAAATTACAAATGTTATAGAATTTTATAGTTCAGGTTAGTTGCGTGTTGTCACATTTTGCATTTGAGACTTTACTTGCTTGGACTACAGGTGAGTGGTTATGTCTGCTATGTATTTTGTCAAAACTACCCCTTTGACATTTTTACCAACTTTTTAATTTGAAAGCATGTTTTAAAATAAGATCTTTATGTTCATTGTGAATGCATTATAATTGCTGGTTAATTTCGTATTGCTCTCGTATTATCTTCTCATGATGTTACCACACAGATTTGTTCATTGTTATGATACCCATTGTTGGACCTGGTCATCAACATTCACATGTGATGGTTGTTCTGTAGTCATATACGTAACTGTTTACAATATGTTCACCCTATTAATTACTTTTAAAGCTCCATTTTAGAACTATATTTATTATTGCACAACATTATCATTCACTGAGTTGTGAGCTCATCATTCCTCGTTATCATTTCAGGTGAACATGGGGAGCATTAGGAGACGATGGTATTGTTTGGTGCAGCTTATTGTAAGCTAAAAACTGATAATCAAAAAGCAGAAGCCAAAAGCACCCATTTCCCAACTTCGAAATAATCAACTTTTCTTAGTTTATTTAAACTATTTTTGCTTAAAAAGATGTAAGCAGAAGCTACACCAAACAATCTAACATAGATTTTCAAATTAAAATAAACTATACCACCCCTATAATCCACACAAAACACCCCCAATAGCAGCTTTGGGAACCAGTTCTCATGAGACCTCAATAAGACCATGTGAATGTTTATTGTCATTTGTTATGTTAGAACTTCTCATTATGTGAATTGAATATATTTCGTTAGAGTAATGATATACAAACGGAAGATTCATATAGAATTCATGTTGTACAAAATGATGTGGCTAAATATGTACCTTATGATTTGTGTGAAGTTGTTTGTGCCTCTTTACTATGACTATGTTATAGAGATGTTCTAGACTAATGATTCTATTTGGGAGACCTTGTCATTTTGAGTTGATAGGTTAGGCTTTTTTGTTTCATGGGCTAAGGCTTTGTGGTACATGCTGGTCATGACGCCTCTTAAACTTGTGTTTGGAGTTGGAGTAATAAAGTGTTTGGGTTACCTGGTTACGCAACTGGGAATTTGAGGCAAACTTTGATATGATTAGTGTTATACAAAACATCCAAATTTCAAGAATGGTGATCAAAGTGTAAAAAACTTAAGAATGGGGTTCACACTAATTATTTCATAAGTCGATTGTTTTACTACGTGCCTAACCGTTCTTTTAGTTTCTAAAGTTGAAGAACAAATTTGGATGGAATGAAGAATGTAATAGGGAGTCATGACAATAGCACAATAGCAATTACTTTGTGTACATGTACTCAGCATTTAACAATTTAAAAGAAAAAATTAATAAAACAAAACAATAAGTGGGATTGCTGGAAGTTTTCAAAAAAAAAAAAAATCCCTAATGATATTTGAAGGCCTTCGTTCTATTCCCATTGAAGCATTAATAACTGCAATAGGTCATAAACAAATGTTATGAGATATAACTAAAGATTTCTTTGATCGTAATCAAAATAAAAAGTAAAATAAGCCATAATTAACATTGCAATGAGTTATAATTAAAAATCTCTTTAGTCATAACAAAAATAAAAACCAGAAGAGGTCATAATTAACACTACAAATAACTTTAGTTCTCTGTCTCTTTTTTTTTTTTTTTTATAAACCTAAAAGTCTCATTAAAGTGGAAATTACGCAAAAAAGGTAGTCACTTACGTGTTTGAGTTTAATTTTTTAGGGATAAAAGTGAATTTCTCCAAATGTAAAATTTCACATTTGGGCAATTTGCACTGTAAAAGTTTTGGATTTTTACTCATTTTGAAAAAAATCTCACATTACTAACAAAAATTTAACACTTTAATGTAACACCTAATAATGTAACACTCCAATGTAACACACTAAAAAACTCTTTAGTGTACTTTTTTCCAAACGTAACAACATAACACTAAAAAAAACTTTTTTTTTTTTTTTGATCGGCAAAGAAAAATTTCATTAAAAACATGAAATTTACAGGTACAAGGAAATAAAACGCAATGAGAGAGATTCGAAGAGTAAAACTCACTCTCCTACTATTGCTACTCGCGATCTTACAACCAACCCCTTAGCCTCACGATTTAGTGTACTTTAGTGTACATTTCCCAAACGTAACACTCCAATGTAACAAACAAAAAAAAATAAAAAATTTCCTTAGTGTATGAAAACCAAACATAACACTCCAATCAATGTAATCTCAAATATAACACTTTAATGTAGCATACTCCAATGTAACACACAAAAATATTAAAAAACTCTTTAGTATATCTTTTCCAAATATAACACTCACAGTTTGAAATTATACATTTGCCAAAACTTACTAAGGAATTTTTGTGATCCTTTTAGAATAGTTTTTGAAGAATTTCACATATTTTTTGGAGTGTTACGTTTGAGAAAAATATACTAAGGAGTTTTTGTATGTGTTATATTGGAATGTTACACTAAAGAGTTTTTTTTGGAGTGTTATATTGGAGTGTTATGTTTGAAAAAAGTATGTTAAGAAGTTTTTTTGTGTTATATTAGAGTGCTACACTAAGGAATTTTTTTGGAAGGTTACGTTTCAGAAAAATACAGCAGGGGTTTTTTTGTGTATTTTTTTTTTTTGAAAAAACTCATATTTCAAGTTATTTTTGTACTCATTTTGAAATTTTTTTCAAATAATTCATCCCAAATTTAATTATCATGGATTGTATACCTTACCTTTCTAGCACAAAAGAAAAAAAGAGAAAGAAACATAATAAAATTAAGAGTATAACCGTAAATTCAATTTTCAAATAATATATTAAATCTACTTTTTCAAAATTAATGGGACTAATTGGTCTATAAGAAAATTCTTGGGACTAAATGGTTCACTATTTCTCAAGATAAGATTTATAGGTAAAATTTCGAAGATCTTATATTGTATTATTTGTGTATATAATATATATTTAATATGATTTAATGATCTAAATTACTTTAATATCATGTAGTGACTAATACTTTATGTATATTACATATATATATAATTCGGATTTTGAATTGATTGGATTGATTGATGTTTTTGCCCAAACTCATCTATTTAATATGATTTAATAATCTAAATTACATTAATATCATGTAATGATTAATTATTTTTGTGTATTTAATATATTTATATATCTATATATAATTTGGATTTGTGATTGCTCGAATTGTTTGATGTTTTTGCCCATGTCCATTCAAATTTAATTCGAATATTTGAATTTTTACCCAAACTTGTATTGAATTCAGAAATATCTTGCCCAAGTCTTAAAAAAATTCAAAATGGGTATGGATTGAGCTCGCTCAAGTTGCACCCTAGCTAGCAGCGAGGAGGATAGTGAAAATTTGTTTTTGAAATCAAGCACATTTTCTTCACCATAAGGTGGAATGGAATACAACAACAACAAGAAGAAAACAGTTTAGGTAAATATCAAAAAAAAAAAAAAAAAATGAAAACAGTTCATATCTCTATGAATTGAACCAATAGAACCACGCTGAGAAGCAGGAGAGCTTGATTAAAAATGCAACCGGTGAATTTCAAGATCCTATACTGATAAGGAAGTCCCTCAGTTCAATATCAGCGAGTTTTGACCAAACATCCACTCAACATGTTTACAACCGGGGCGCAATACGTGAAAGGTCCCAGGGGGCCACGATGTGGTTGCGAGTGAACTCCTTGAGTAAGCGGCAACCACTTAATGCCATAGTCAGCTCAAACTCATCGCGGAGCATTTGGAGTACCTTTCTTACGCCAGCCTCACCATTGGCAGCCAATGAGAACACTACTGGCCTTCCAATCTGAAAGTCATCACAAGATCAAAGAATTGAGATTTCTACCATTTTGTGCCATTTAGTCTCAGAAAATTCAAGAATGAATGGCCATGAAAGAAGTTTTATGAGAAACTTGTTAAAGATTGGCTCAGATTTTCAGCGATGGCTGCTGATTGATGGTTACCATAAATGCCGATTGATGGCTGCCATAAATGATGGTGGTTTCCATAAATGAAGTCGGCAGCTTGTCTCTCCCATTGATCTATAAATGGGTAATGAATGAGAGGAGTTTTGTGTGGTGAGCTGAAGAGAGAATATAGAGCATAGAGAGAGAATTATAGAGTATGTAATATTTTGTTCCAAATCTAGTGAAATCCGCTGCCTGTGGACGTAGGCGATTTGCCGAACCACGTAAATCTTTGTGTGTTCTTGCTTGTGTGTGATTGTTTTCTCCCTCCTAGGCACAACAAATTTGTTGTGCGAAAAATAGAGTGTTTTTCTGTACACTGAAAATTTTGAAGTTGTCGAAATCGAGTTTTCAGCATACCACGACGATTGCCTCGACGAGAAGAGTTCAGACCCAAAAAAACCAACCCACGAGAATACTTCACGCGCCCTCACGCGGTTGCCGACTTTCTGCTGGAGACTTGCCGAAAAGTTCAGTCCAGCAAAGAAGCAAAGGTTGAAGAAGGCAACCTGTTTTAAAGGCTTTAAGTATTCACTTGTGCACTAAAATAACACAAATTCATACTTGGCAGAGTGGTTAGAGCCTTTGATTTGAAGCATTCAGGTCAGGGGTTCAAAACCCTCCCTAAACAAGTTTCTAATTTTTTTTTGGAAACTGCCACGTCACGCCACGTCAGCGCCAGGTGTCAGCCAGCTCAACTGCCATGTCATTGACACATCAGCACACTTGCCACGTCAGCATCCCACTCAGCACTATCAAGTCACTACCACGTCACCATCAGCACATTTGCCACGTCATCAATCCCAGTCAACCGAACTTTTTGAAATTGCAAAGAGGCCCCTAAAAGTTTAGTAAATTGTATTTCAACCCATGATCTTGTTAAAATTGTAATTTGGCCCTGGATTTGGAGAAGTTTCATTAAGGTCCCTGGAGAGGTGGAGAAAAGTGCTTTCCTAGCTAAATCAACCATTCTGGACACAACCGAGGATTCCATTTTTTGAGAATCGAAACTGAATTTTTAGTGAAGTTTTCAGGAGCTTAGAATTTGCTGTGTTCTGGGCATTTCAAGCGTCCGTTATTGTTTGTGGTGGAGATTATTGAGCAGTCTCAACGGCAGAATCTATAGGGACGAGATCAACTGAGTCCACAAGTAACCCAACGACTACAAGCAACTCTAGGCATTGGACCCCGGTGTCAGATGCTAAGTTCGAGGTAGAAAAGTTTGATAGAAGCAGCAATTTCGGCATGTGGAGATGCGAAGTTAAAGATATGCTTGTCCAGATGAACCTACACTTCACTCTGGGAAACAAACTAGATGACTTGGATGAGATAGAATGGGAGAAAGTGAATCTCCTGGCTTGCATTCCATCCGACTGTGCCTTGCAAAAGAGGAGAAGTACGTCTTCATAGAATATGATACTGCGAAGGAGCTTTGGAAGGCGCTGGAAGACAAGTTCATGACAAAGAGCATCGAGAACCGGCCCTACATGAAGAAGAGGTTGTTTTGTTTCGACTACAAGAAAGGTATTTCGATGAACGAACACCTGAACAATTTCAACAAAATTCTTGCCGATTTGAAAAACCTGGATGTTCAAATTGATAATAAAGATAAAGCACTGTTATTGTTAAATTCCTTGCCTGACATATATGACCATCTCACCACCACTTTACTGTATGGTAAAGAAAAGAGCAAGTATGTTGATGTTTCAAATGCCTTGGAAAATAATGAGTTCAAAAGGAAAGATAAGTCTGCAAATAGGGACTTAGCATCAGAGGCATTGACAGTCAGAGGCAGGACAAATAACAGAAGATATACAGGGCGAGGAAAGTCTCGCTCAAAATCCAGAGGGAGATCATCAGATAGAAGACGTCTTGCAAAAGACGAGTGTGCTGCTTGTCGCCAAAAAGGGCATTGGGCAAGTCCCAATAAAGACAAGAAAGAGGAAAGGATGAATGTTGCACGAGATGGGGATAATGGTGAAGGATCAGCCTTCACAGTTTTATCATATGGCCAGTCTGATGAATGGATTCTAGATTCCGGATGTTCCTACCACATGTGTCCTAATAAGCAGTGGTTCTCGAGCTTACGAGAGTTCGATGGAGGAGTTGTACTGATGGGCAACGACCAAGCTTGCAGAACAAAAGGGATTGGAACAATTCAACTGAAGATGCATGATGAAACAATCAGAATTCTTGAAGATGTTCGGCATGTACCAGATTTGACGAAGAATCTCATTTCAGTGGGAGTTTTAGATTCCAAAGGTTACAGAGTAACTGTGAAAGGTGGAGTCCTCAAGGTTATTAGAGGAGCATTTGTTGCAATGAAGGGTACTCGAAAGGGAAATTTATATTTCCTAGACGGCTCTACAGTCACAGGGAGAGTGGCTGTCTCCACCAGCTCAGAGGATGATGCATCAGACACTTCCAGACTTTGGCACATGTGCTTAGAGCATACTGGAGAAAAGGCTTTACAAGGATTGGTAAAGCAAGGCCTGTTGAAAGGCTCCAAAATAGGGAAGCTTGAGTTCTGCGAGCATTGTGTACTGGGCAAGCAAATAAGAATCAAGTTTGGTACTGCCATTCATCGTACCAAAGGGATTTTGAACTACGTTCACACAGATGTTTTGAGACATTCCAAGAATGCTTCTTTGGGAGGTAAACACTACTTTGTGTCATTCATTGATGATTTTTCAATGAGAGTTTGGGTTTATACAATGAAGCATAAAGATGAGGTATTAGATATCTTTCTTACATTGAAGAAAATGATTGAGATCCAGACAAGCAGAAAGATCAAGAAGCTCAGATCTGACAATGGCGGGGAATACACATTAGATCCCTTCTTTGAGGTTTGCCAGAATGAAGGGAGAGTGAGACATTTCACAGTTCCTAGAACACCACATCAAAATGGAGTTGCAGAACGCATGAACCGCACTTTGGTGGAGAAAGTCCAGTGTATGCTGTCACATTCTGGATTGATCAAGGCATTTTGGGGCGAGGCATTGAACTATGCTCGTCATCTTGTTAACCAACTACCTACTGCAGCACTTTATGACAAGACTCCCATGGAGGTATGGTCAGGAGCGCTAGCTACTGATTATGATCAACTACGTATCTTTGGATGTCCAGTTTATTTTCATGTTACAGAATCTAAGTTGGATCCTAGAGCGAAGAAAGCTATCTTCTTGGGCTTCAGTGATGGTGTCAAGGGATATAGACTCTGGTGCCCGGAATCAAAGAAAGTTGTCACTAGAAGAGACGTTACCTTTGATGAGTCTACAATGGTAAAGCAACCAAATCCTCAAGAGAATCAGGAAGCATTGAAGAAGTCAGTGTAGGTGGAGTTTGAGACTCTAGCAAAGACTATTTAGCCAGTCAACCATCCTGAAGAAGTTTCAGTTGATAGCTCTGAAGAAGATTCTGAAGAGAGTTCAGATGAAAATGAAGATCCAGAGGCGCCACAACAGTCAGAACCCATTGCAATCAGAAAAGGAAAAAGAGTTACTAAGCAACCCAGTTGGATGACTGATATGGTGGCCTATGCACTTCCAATCATTGAAGACAATGTTCCTTGCACTTTCAAAGAAGCAGTGCAGAATGCTAAAAGTGTCAAATGGAAGGAGGCTATGGATGAAGAGATCGGGTCACTTCACAAGAACCAGACTTGGGAGTTGGTGCAACTTCCAAAAGGCAAGAAAGCAATTGGGTGTAAGTGGGTTTACGCCAAAAAGGAAGGCATCCCAGGCAAATACAACATCGGATTCAAAGCTAGATTGGTAGCTAAAGGCTATGCACAGAAGGAAGGAATAGACTACAATGAGGTATTCTCACCTATTGCGAAGCACACATCTATTCGTATCTTGATAGCTTTGGTTGCATAGTTTGATCTCGAGCTTGCCCAAGTCGATGTCAAAACTGCCTTCTTACATGTAGATCTTGAAGAGGAGATATACATGCCCCAGCCAATAGCCACTCGACATACCTGGCTGTTCTAATAAAACCTGCCTTGAGGAGTCTAAGGATCTCTTCCTTGACCTTCTGAATTACTTCTGGACTCATCCTCCTTGGTTTCTGCTTGTAAGGCTTGAAATTAGGCTTCATGGGGAGCCTATGTTCCACTAATGACAT
>NW_021028730.1:223861-241838 GCF_004153795.1 Camellia sinensis | reverse complement strand
ATGGAATATACCAGGAGACTATGTTTTATTAATCCGCATGCCAGTTCAATATTGTATTTTTGTGGATAGTAGAGCTGAAATTCGATTGTGAATGTTTATGAAAATAAACAGATTTCTGTAATGATTTGTAAATAGATATTTTATTGAACAGGTTATTGAAAATGCGCAGGGAATTGTTATTGAAAAAAAATTCTCGACAAGAAAAAAATAGTTACTCCCATTTTTCAAAATTTTACAATTTATTAGTAACGAAATAAAAAATATCGCTATTAGTTTTTCAAAAAACATGGCGAATTATTTTGTCAACTATGATACAATCATCAACAAATAATTTCGTCCAATTTGCTGAATATTTCGTCGCTAAATTGAAAATATTTGGTGACAAAAATGTTTTTTGTCATTGAAGAATATTTTCTTTTTCTGCTCATTTTAGTGACGAATTTTTTTGTCACCTTTAATCCATATCGTTGGTGAGGAAAACTTTCGTCACTAAAATCTATTTGGTGACAAATATTTCGTCGCGAAAAATTAATTAAATAAAATATTATTTAGTTTTGGCGACGAAATTGATGTTATAGAGGACGCGAAAATTCAACATTTGAAGACGAAACATTTTGTCGCCAAAAATAAAAATAGGCAACGAAATTGTTTTTCGTCACCAGGTACTTTCAGCGACGACGCATTATGCCACGAACGTGGTGACAAATTTTTTTCGTCGCCAGATTACTTTAGTTGACAAAAAATTTGATGTTTGGAGACAAAATCAGTCTGTCACCAAAGGTCTTTTTTGTTGTAGTGACAAGTTAGAAGGGAAACCACTCAGCAAGGAAAAAAGCTTGATGATTCAAGAATTTTGTTGAGATAAAATATTGTCAAAAGAAGAAGAAAGTGACCACAACAACACTCATGAACTTCAGGTATAAATTGGATGAGTTATGAAGAGCAAACAAGTTTTTGAGGGAAAAATAAGGGAGTTGTTTCCCTTTCTAAAGTGTGTATCACTGGGAAAAGAATGAGGAAGCTAAAGAAAGTTAAAAAGAAATAAAATGACTACCACGTGTGTTGTGCAGAAATCAAAGAGTTCCAATCACAAAAAACAGCAACAAGAAACAATCAAAAGACACAAAACACGATATATGTGGCTTCAGCAATGTGCCTACGTTATGCAATATGGATTGCAAAGTTTAACCTTTCCACTCAATAGTGAATTATTAGAGAACACCAAACACGTGAAAACAAGCAGATATACCTCTTCCAAAGCCATAATTCGACACAATTATTCCTGTGGCTCCAGCATGTACTACTAGACTTGCTGCATTATTTTCCAAAAATGTGGACTACATGGATGAGAACATTAGCAAGTAGGACCTCAAGAAGGAAAAGAGAACTTCTCATTTTATTCACTATCTTGCTTACCATCCTCGGCGGTTAAAACACCTTTCGATAGGATTGGTAATGGGTGATCATTTGAAGCCACTTTACTTCCTGTCCAAAATGCCAAAGAAAAAAGGGTCTATTTTGGTTATTTTTTCACTTTTTGTTTTCTACTTTTATTTTTTCAGATTGTTTTCGAGAATTTTTTTGAAAATAACTCACGTTTATAGGAAACGCAAAAAAAGTTCTTTTCAAAAAAAAAAAATCAACATAAGATAGAATGATAGAAAATGGTGGGCATTTTCAAACGTTTCTTTTTGTTTCTGACGAAAAAACCAAAAAAAATAAAAAAAGCATTTCAAATGATAAATTTTCAACTAAAGTTCAAGAAATCTCACACTAGAAAAAGAGACCTCACCTTCCAGTTAAGAGACTGGTCAGTTCTTGTTCGCAAGATATGTGGCTAGTCCAGAGTCATGTATGTGCTGTCATCAATAAAGTTTTTTTTTTTACTGATAAAAAAATAAATAAATAAAAATAAAAAAAACCATCAGTCTAGAATAAGTCAATCATTTATGTCATTCACCTTATCTATCTTCCAAGATCTAATCCCTCAAAGTTCTTCAATGTCAAATGTGACGGCAACTAAATCTATAGGCATTGTTGTCAAATCATAAATCGTTTTTTTGTTAAAATAGTGAATTGTGGATTGTATTGTGAACCGTAGATTCACTTTATTTAATATATAATATATAATTTTATACACGTATAATCCATATAAAAATCCACAAATAGTGTTTAAAATAAAATAAATATCAATATAATTAAATTGTATACATGTATATACATATAAAATACGTAAATCAAATAAATTAATTGATCTCTTTTCTTCTTTATTTTTCTATTTTGGGAAAACGATGTCATTCCATGCAATTACAAATTATGAATCGCATGATTCTAACAACAATGTCCATAGGATAACCCACATAAAAAAATTAGGACATAAAAACCCTCTAATAGTTTAAATAAATAATTGGGTAGAGAAGAAAGACTTAAACCAAGTCTTTTAAATTGTTGGTTTTAAACAAAATTGAATTTTTCGGTTTCAATTCACCTATTCTTAATATCAGCTTCTCTACGGCCAAGCCTTGGAGTATCCAAGTGAGAGCAATTGCCTTGAAGCCAGCCCTTTCAGCTCTTCTAATAAGTTGTGCAACCACATTTTTGTCTTTGATCATCTGAAAGAAAAGTGGGTAGTATGAGATATACGAAATTTACAAACAAATTAGAAATCCCAACCCATTAACAACATTAAGAGCCTTAAATAATGTGGAGTTCTCAAATGACTGGAAACACAATGAAAAAATAATTGTTGGGATATATCTCTTTATTGGAGTTTGAGACCCAATTGATTTTGGAAAAAGAATTTTAAATTTGTTTTGGTTTGGGTATAATATATTTTAATATATTATATCTAATTTAAAGACCCAATTCAATTTGGATACAATTAGAGTTTGATAAAACAAACTCAAGACCAAACCATATATATATATATATATATGGCTTTGTTGTTCTAAAAAAAAAAACAGAAGAAAAAGCGTGTTGCTGCCATAGAAACAAGAGAAGATCAATTCGGTGGGGTTTGCTGTGGACAGCAGGTTGTGTGATATAAATTCAATTCATTGCTTTGGGCTTCAAGGTAGTCGGCTCTACTTTGAAGGGGATTTGGTTTGTAATTTTGGATCTTCTACAATCTTAGTTTGAAGATTTTGGTTCATCTATTTGGTGAGGTCTTTCCTCTTATTTATTTGTGATTATTTGGATTCACCTAAGAGTGGTTTTGTGAGACCATTCGTGTTTCGTTTGTAATCGTTTGGAACTTATTTGGTTGATAGTGGAATCGGATTTCGATCCCGTGGACGTACCTCACATTGAGGGAACCACGTAAAAATTCTTGTGTTGCTTTTGATTTAATTTTTCCGCATTAGTTTTTATTCCCATTGATTGATTTACGTGTGGGGAATCATTGATTTTCCCTAACAACTGGTATCAAAGCTTACGGTTTATTTGAGTTTATTTATTTGTGTAAATCAATGGAGGGGAATGTAGGTCGCATGTCTAGTTTCAATGGAAGTAATTGGGTAACTTGGCAAACTAAAATGGAGAACCTATTATTTTGTAAAGATTTATATGGACCCATTGAGGGTGATTCTGGCAAACTCGAGGGTATGAAAGATGATGAACGAAATAGGCTTAATCGAAAAGCCGTTGGTGTTATCCGTCAATGGATCGATGATAGTGTATTTCATCATGTTGCTACTGAAACTTCGGCACATGATTTATGAAAAAAATTAAAGTCTTTATGATAGAAAATCAGCCACAAATAAAGCCTTTCTGTTTCGTAAGTTGGTTAATTTAAAATATAAAGATGGCAGCCCCATTCCAGAACATTTGAATGAAATAAAAAGTATTGTTAACCAACTTGCTTCTATGAAAATTATTTTTGATGATGAGTTACAAGCTTTGATGCTACTTAGTTCTTTGCCCGAAAGTTGGGAGACTTTGGTTGTGACCGTTAGTAATTCGGCGTCTGATGGAGTTGTCACAATGGGCCGAGTCACTAGTTCTCTGTTGAATAAAGAAACTAGAAGAAAATCAGCGGGTTTCTCTCATTCGGAAGCATTTGTGGTGAGAGGTCGAAGCAAAACAAGGGGGAGGAGTAAGACTCCTCATGGTTGTGATCAAAGCCGTGACAAATCAAAAGATGGTTCTTTTTCAAAGAAAGACATTGAGTGCTATTATTGCCATGAGAAAGGGCACATGAAGCGAGAATGCCGAAAGCTCAAGAATAAGGAGAAAAGGCGTGACAAAAGTGTGGACAAGAAGCAAGAAGACACAACGGCAGTTACTACCAATGGTGATCTCATGGTCGTTTGTGAAGATGATTGTATCAATTTTGTGGGCCAAGAGAGCAATTGGGTGATTGATTCCGGTGCTTCTTTTCATGTGACTTCTCGAGTTGATTTCTTCACTACCTACACCACTAGCCGATATGGTTCTGTTCGAAAATTAAATTTTTGGTGGATCAGCTCACTGGGCTGCAAGTTGTTACTTAAAGATGTATGGCATGTTCCCGACATTCGTCTTAATTTGATCTCTACTGGGAAGCTAGATGATGAAGGCTTCAACAACAAATTTGGTGATGGAATATGGAAGCTCACAAAGGGTTCTTTGATGGTAGCTAAGCAGGCCTTTGACTTTATTCGATGTAAGGAAAAATTTGTAAAGGTGTTGTCAATGCACTTCAAGATGATACTTCTACCGAATTGTGGCACAAGCGGCTTGGCCATATGAGTGAAAAGGGGCTACAAGTTTTGTTCAAGATAGAGCTTCTACCTGGTTTGAAAGGTACACATATTAAAACTTGTGTTCATTGTTTGGCGGGTAAACAACATAGAGTTTCTTTTCAGAAAAATGTTGCTTCTAAAAAAGAAAATGTTTTGGAGTTGATTCATTCAGATGTTTGTGGTCCTTTGAAAGTTAGAACACATAGTGGTGCACTTTATTTTGTTACTTTCATTGATGATTATTCAAGGAAAGTTTAGGCTTTTCTACTAAAAACTAAAGATCAAGTTCTAGAAGTATTTAAGCATTTTCAGGCCATGGTTGAAAGAGAAACGAGGCAGAAATTGAAGTGCATCCGATCAGACAATGGTGGTGAATACATTGGGTCATTTGATGAGTATTGTCGCAACCAAGGTATTCGGCATCAAAAGATAGTTAAGAAGACTCCTCAACAAAATGGAGTTGCCGAGAGGATGAATCGCACCATTGTGGAAAGAACAAGGTGTTTGCTTTCACAAGCTAAATTGCCAAGATCCTTTTGGGGTGAGGCAATGAAGACAACGGTTGACGTAATCAATTTGTCTCCTTCCTATCCTTTGAATGGTGATGTTCCAGAATGAGTTTGAACCGGTAAAGATGTATCTTATGAGCACTTGAGAGTGTTTTGGTTGCCGAGCTTTTGTTCACATTCCAAAGGATGAGAGGTCCAAGCTTGATAGTAAGTCAAGACAATGTATTTTTCTTGGCTATGGGCATGATGAATTCGGGTATAGATTGTGGGATCCGGTCGACAAGAAAGTGATTCGAAACCGTGATGTTGTGTTTCTTGAAGACCAAACAGTTGAAGACTTTGGTAAAGGTGATCGACCGGAGCCAAAAACTAGTGATCTCATTGACATGGATCCATCTCCTTCATCTTCGGTGGATGATGAAAATGGGGGAGATGTACAGCCACCTATTGAAGATGTAGAGGATGATGCTAATCCTAATGAAGTTGAGCCAGAAATTGAGAAAGAGCATCCAACTCAAGAACCGCCACCACAACTTGAGCTGAGGAAATCTACAAGGGACCGATAACCTTCAAGAAAGTATCTTCCCAATGAGTTTGTGTTGATTTCTAATCAAGGGGAGCCCGAGAGCTACCAAGAAGCAATTGAGCATGCAAAGAAAGGTGATTGGAAAAAGGCCATGGAAGAGGAGATGAATTCCTTACCTGAAAATCACACCTATGATTTAGTGAAGTTGCCTAAGGGGAGGAAAATTTTGAAAAATAAGTGGGTCTTCAAATTGAAAAATGATGGCAAGAATCTGAGGTACAAAGCACGTCTTGTTGTGAAAGGCTTTGGGCAAAAGAAAGGTATTGATTTTGATGAAATTTTCTTACCAGTTGTGAAGATGTCTTCTATTCAGGTTGTACTTGGCATGGCTGCAAGTATGAACCTTGAAGTTGAGCAACTTGATGTGAAGACCACATTTCTTCATGGTGATCTTGAAGAAGAAATTTACATAGAGCAACAGGAAGGTTTTGTAGAGAAATGGAAAGAGAAATTTGGTTGCAAATTGAAAAAAAGTTTGTATGGCCTCAAGCAAGCCCCGCGGCAATGGTACAAAAAATTTGATTCTTTCATGATGAATAATGGTTTTTCTAAAACCAGTTTGGACCATTGTGTGTTTGTGAAAAATTTCCCGGATGGTAAATTTATTATTCTTTTGCTTTATGCTGATGACATGTTAATTGCGGGTCAAGATTCTACCATGATAAACAGGTTGAAATTGGAGTTGAGCAAGTCTTTTGCTATGAAAGATTTGGGACCGGTAAAGCAAATACTTGGTATGAAAATTGTTCGTGATCACAAAGAGGGGCTGATTTGGTTGTCTCAAGAAAGCTACATTGAGAAAGTTCTTGAGAGGTTCAACATGAATAAAGCAAAGCCGGCTGGTTGTCCACTTGCAGGTCACTTCAAGCTTAGTTCGAATCAATGTCTGACAAGTGAGAAAGACAAGGAAGAGATGTTGAAAATTCCTTATGCTTCAGCAGTTAGTTCTTTGATGTACGCCATGGTTTGTACAAGGCCGGATATTGCTCACGCCGTTGGTGTGGTGAGTCAGTTTCTTTCTAATCCGGGTAAAGAACATTAGGCAGCGGTAAAATGGATTTTAAGATATCTTCGAGGGACTTCGAAGGTGTGTTTGTGTTTTGGAGATGGTAAGCCAATGCTTGATGGGTTCACAAATTCTGACATGGCCGGTGATATTGATTCTAGGAAATCTACTTCGGGGTATTTGATGACTTTTGCAGGGGAAAGTGTGGCATGGCAATCTAAATTATAAAAATGTGTTGCTCTCTCAACTACCAAAGCTGAATTTATTGCCATTACAGAAGCTTGCAAAGAAGAGTTATGGTTGAAGAAATTTTTGCAAGAGTTGGGTTTGAAGCAAGAAAGGTATGTGCTTTATTGTGATAGTCAAAGTGTTATTCACTTGAGTAAAAATTCTACTTTTCATTCGAGATCGAAACACATTGATGTGAGATACCACTGGATTCGTGATGTGTTAGATTCAAAATTGTTGCAATTCGAAAAGGTTCACACAGATGAGAATATTTCGGATATGTTGACTAAGAATTTGTCGCGGGACAAACATTTAAAGTGTCGAACTTTGGCGGGTATGGTTGATGTCTCCACCTACGTCGATAAGGGGAGAATTGTTGGGGTATATCTCCTTATTGGAGTTTGAGACCCAATTGATTTTGGAAAAAGAATTTTAATTTGTTTTGGTTTGGGTATAATATATTTTAATATATTATATCTAATTTAGAGACCCAATTCAATTTGGATACAATTAGAGTTTGATAAAACAAACTCAAGACCAAACCATATATATATATATGGCTTTGTTGTTCCCGAAAAAAACAGAAGGAAAAGTGTGTTGCTGCCATAGAAACAAGAGAAGATCAATTCGGTGGGGTTTGCTGTGGACAGCAAGTTGTTTGATATAAATTCAATTCGGTGCTTTGGGCTTCAAGGTAGTCGGCTCTACTTTGAAGTGGATTTGGTTCGTAATTTTGGATCTTCTACAATCTTAGTTTGAAGATTTTGGTTCATCTATTTGGTGAGGTTTTTCCTCTTGTTTATTTGTGATTATTTGGAATTCACCTAAGGGTGGTTTTGTGAGACCATTCGTGTCTCGTTTGTAATCGTTTGAAAACTTATTTGGTTGATAGTGGAATCGGATTTCGATCCCGTGGACGTACCTCACATTGAGGGAACCACGTAAAAATTCTTGTGTTGCTTTTGATTTAATTTTTCCGCATTAGTTTTTATTCCCATTGATTGATTTACTTGTGGAGAATCATCGATTTTTCCTAACAAAAATGAATGAAGATACTGGATAGAACATATTTAGGAAACTGTATCTAGGATTTAAGCATTTAGGATGACCCTAGTGGGCTGGTACTGGAATTATTGGAAGAATCCATAAATTTCAAAGATAATTTAGAGTTGAGCAATTATTAGATGCACCATTTCAATTTCAGAGGTTTTTTTTTTTTGTTTTTTTTGGTAGGTAACTCTATAGTTCTTAACCATATGCAAACTGGGATAAAGTATTGAATAATTGAATAGGATAAAGTATCGAATAACTGAAGCTTTTCTAACATAAATTAGGATTTTAATACATTCTTGTTTCAAAGATCAGAAACAGTAGAGATGAACTCTCTACTTGCATAGAGCTGGAAAAATGCCAGGTCCTGTAGAAGCAACTTCTTCAACACTGGAAGTAGCAAACGAGGACAATGTCTGAAACAATGAACCATGCACAAGCGAATTAAAGAGGCACATTATACGGTAATAACAATTAAACTTGCTGTAGCACCAAAACCCAATTGATCCACAAACAAAATCCAGAACTATGGAACAAACTGTAAGACATTAAGTAAATTCAAATAAAAAGAAGTAATGAGGATGAGAAACGGAACCATAATTGTGCCGGCAGCAGATGCTGCTCTTACTGTTGCAACCTCTCCTGGACCAGAATTAAACATTTGGGATTAAATATACGTGAAAAGGTGAAACAATAAACAAGTTCCTTCTCTAAATGTTTATGATAAGCACGTATAAAAAATTCACACCAACTATAGAGTTTGGCTAAAATAATAAATAATTATAGCAATTTAAGGGCTTTAATAGTTTTTCAAATTGAAAATAAAGGTCATTATTCTTAGTTTGGTGCGTTGTTAAGATGAGGATGGTAAGGTGGATGTGTGGCAAGACTAGAAATGACAGAGTTAGGAATAAGTATATTCGAGAATGGATAAGAGTAATACCGATAGAAGATAAGTTGTGAGAGAATAGATTGGGATGATTCGATCATATACAACAGAGACCAACAAAGCCAGTAATGAAGAGATGTGATAAAGTAACGGTAGATGGTAGTGTGAGGGAAAGGGGTAGACCTAGATTGACGTGGACTAGTGTAGTAAATAGAGATATGAATCTTCTTAATTTGACTAACGAAATGGCCTTGGATAGAGTCGAGTGGAGAAGAAGGATTTATGTAGTCGACCCCATTTGATGGGACTTAAGGCTTTTTTGGTTTGGTTTATCTTTAGTCTAGTGTACAAATTCAATGAAACAGGGGCATATACCTTCAGGGTGGGCCATTTTTTGCATTGCTGTTAGAGCAATCATGATTGGCATTGAAATTTTGAAGCCCAACACTGTCGTGGTCATGTCTATCTTGCTTATATCAATAAGAATACGAGGTCGAAACCTATTTTTTGAATGAAAAATTATAGATTTAGAGAGAAGCACCAAAATGAAACCTGAAATAAAAGCTCTACCATTGATCATGGCCTACAAAAAAATAAAATAAAAATAATGGTGGAAATTTATCTTTGACTTGGTTTGTTCCTAATATTTTTAGAAAGTAGAAAGCAGTCCCACGAATCACCAGAGAGAGAGAGAGAACTCTGCACGGGGTATATACTTATTAAGATAAAAGGTTACAAAATCCTTGAGAATGCATTCCGGTTCTCTTGGAGAGTCCATTGGTCCTCTGCACCAGATGCATAATAGTCATAAATCATCTTTGGCAATTTCTCCTTTGCAATGGCCTCATATTCCACAACATTGGTGATTTGGCCCATCTTTCCAATGTACTATTTATGCGGTACCAAGAAAGTTTGAAATAAATTCAAAAAATGGTGAAATAGGATCACACGACATTCATTTCAAACTATTATGAAATATAGATATTTTTAATAAAATAAGATCATACCAAGGCCTTCTAAAGTAGATGTTCAAAAAATGAAAGCAAAAGGACATTTTTGGATCAAAAAACGTTGAAGTGAAAAGTAGAAGAGGAAAGCATAGACAGACAAAGGGAAAGGAGTTCAAGAAAGAACAGTAATAATAATGTAAGATTATCGAGGAGCACTAAAAAGCCCCCAAGCCCCACTAAAATAGTCCTAATCATATTGGCTCAACTATTGAATTTGAATGTGGAGTTAATTGGCTAAATCCGAAAAATTCTACCGAAATCTTGTAAACTTCAATTGAATTTCCAGCTCAACACTTGTTAAAATGACCAATTTTTTACAAAATTCTAAAACCAATTTTTTCCCGAATTCAACCAAATATTCTGATTTTTTTGCTGAATTCTTCTCTCATTCTAATTTAGTTGCCTAGTTCACATCTAAACTTTGCCGAATTTATGCCAATTTTCAGCAACATATGAAAGTTCCTACTTTCTTTGTTTCTGTCATTACAAAATATAGTCCAGATTCTCCTCTATGGTTAAATAATGAAGTTTACACTACAAAAAATTTGTTTTTTTGCGACGGTAAAATACCGTCGCCAATACCCAAAAAGCTGTCTCAAAAGCTTTTTTGCGACGGTAAATAGCTTTTAGCGACGGTAATAGGGGGGTCGCAAAAAAAGGGGTAGCTAAAGGTCTTTAGCGACGGTAAGATGTCGTCGCAAAATATTGGCGACGGCAAAAATGCCTTTTAGCGACGGCAAAATACTGTCGCAATTAATGTGTAAAAATCTGAAGTTTTTGAGACGGCACTAAAATACCGTCGCTAATATGGTTATTTGCGACGGAAAAATACCGTCGCGAAAGGGTTTATTTGAGATGGTAAAAATACCGTCGCTAAAATGGTTATTTGCGGCGGGTTTAATACCGTCGTTAATACTGTTATTTGCGACAGAAAAATGTGCCGTCTCTAAAATATTATTTGCGACGGTTAAAATATCGTCGCTAAAGGCCTTTTGTTAATATTGCCAACATCATTGGCGACGGCTACGCTACCGTCGCAAAAACCTGGTTCTAACAAAACTGCTGCAATAAAATTATTAAAAATATGCAAATTACCTGTATTAAATAAAAATCGCTAAAAAAATCGATAATTATATAATAATATAAAAATTCCTGTATGTAAATAAAATTTCATCCATAATTAAAGTACTCTTCCATTCATAACAACACATCATCAAAATTATCCAACCACATAATTTTGCATAATACATACATAATGTTGTTCACAAATCTAAATAACGTAAATCAAAAATAAAAGTTTTCTTCATAAACAAAAGTCCGTCGCAATCTTCACACGGCTGCATTCCACAAGAAGCAAACTGCTACTCAGGAAATATCTGAAAATAAAAAATAAAAAATAAAAATAATTAATGACAATATAATTATGTGTTAATATTTTAATTACAAAAAAACATAAAAAATTAATTACTATATAATTACAAAGATAGTTAAGTAAATAATTTTGGCTAGATAGAAATCCGACCCTAACTCCCAAACCACAAACCCGATTCGAGTCTCATCTTCTCCCACAACTCTCTCGTGCCTAGGCGATCATGTGTGCCAAGTTTCGTGTTAAACCGACCCCTTTTGGTGATTTTGGAGCGTCAACACCTCGAAAATCCGTCTCTAACTCCTGATCCGGGAACCCGATTGGAGTCCCGTCTTCTCCCACAAGTCTCTCGTGCCTAGGCGGTCGTGTGTGCCAAGTTCCGTGCTAAACCGACCCCTTTCAGTGATTTTGGGACGTTAACACTTCGAATTCAAGTTTCTTAAAGAACTTGTTTGCCTAAAGTGAAATCCGTCTCTAACTCCTGATCCGGGAACCCGATTGGAGTCCCGTCTTCACCCACAAGTCTCTTGTGCCTAGGCGGTCATGTGTGCCAAGTTTTGTGTCAATCCGACCCCGTTGGGTGATTTTGGGACGTCAACACCTCGAATTCAAGTTTTTTAAGGAACTAGTTTGCTTAAACCGAAATACGGCTCTAACTCCCAAACCGGGAACCCGATTCGAGTCCCGTCTTCTCCCACAAGTCTCTCGTGCCTAGGCGGTTGTGTGTGCCAAGTTTCGTGCTAAACCGACCCCTTTTGGTTATTTTGAGGCGTTAACACCTCGAATTCAAGTTTCTTAAAGAACTAGTTTGCCTAGAGTGAAATTCGTCTCTAACTCCTAATCCGGAAACTCGATTGGAGCCTCGTCTTCTCCCACAAGTCTCTCGTGCCTAGGCGGTCGTGTGTGCCAAGTTTCGTGCCAATCCGACCCCAATTGGTGATTTTGGGGAGTCAACACCTTGAATTTAAGTTTCTTAAGGAACTAGTTTGCCTAAAACGAAATACGGCTCTAACTCCCAAACCGGGAACCTGATTGGAGTTCCGTCTTCTCCCAGAAGTCTCTCGTGCCTAGGCGGTCGTGTGTGCCAAGTTCCGTGCTAAACCGACCCCTTTCAGTGATTTTGGGACGTTAACACTTCGAATTCAAGTTTCTTAAAGGACTAGTTTGCCTAGAGTGAAATCCGTCTCTAACTCCTGATCCGGGAACCCGATTGGAGTCCCGTCTTCTCCCACAAGTCTCCCGTGCCTAGGTGGTCGTGTGTGCCAAATTTCGTGCTAAACCGACCCCTTTTGGTGATTTTGAGGCGTTAACACCTCGAATTCAAGTTTCTTAAGGAACTAGTTTGCCTAAACCGAAATATGGCTCTAATTCCCAAACCGGGAACCCGATTATTTGTCTATTTTCTCCCCTCATTATGTTCGCCTGCTCACTCTCTCCTTCTCATATTCTCTATTTATCTATCTCTTCTCTCACTCTGTTCTCTCTCTGTCTCTTTCGTTCATCTCGCTTCTCTGCTATCTCTCTCGTTCTATCTCTCTTCTCGTTCTCTATCACTTTTTCTGTCTCTTACTCTCTATCTTTTTTCTCTGTTTGCTTGCTCACTCTCTCACTCCCGATCTTCATCTATTTACTGAGGCCTCCGCCTTTCGATTTATTCGATCCACTAAGAAAAATTTGCAACTTTTAGCGACCACTTTTTGTCTCTCTCTCGCTCATCACTTTGTCTGTCTGTTTCTCTCCTCTCTCTCTCTCTTTATCTCGTCTTCTCTAATCTGTCTCATCATTATCTCTCTCTCAGCCACCCATCTTCTCTACCATATTCACACTACTGCAAAATGCCATTCCACTACGTACCGACTGTTGTCACTCCAACCTCTACCAACTATCGAGTTATTTAAACACAAGGAAAAAATCATCGCCTAAGCACTCACTCCCCCGACTACCCCACAGGTCGACTGGACGTCACAACCATTGTCACCTGCCTAACGACCAGAACCGACATACGCGGAATCAGCCAACGCAGACAGGAAGGGAGAACCACGCAACGCCAAACCCAACATAAGGGACAACAAGGAAAAAACGACAAACAAGTCAAATCAAAAAGAATACAAACAATGGAGAAGTAAACGAAGACAGAGGGAGAAGCCCCAATAGGTAAAGGACCACCGCTATTTTCTATACGTCCAAGAGCAACAGTGGGGAAAAAGGAGACTAAACAACATACCACACAATCACCACTCCAAATACTCCATTTCAACACAACTAACCCTCAAAAACTAACCGAGATCAACCAAGAGGGAAACATATCAACCTAGGGAGAAAAAGACCTTAATCCACCGACTTTCACCTACTGCGCGAATATATACAATAACTCCATACATACCACAAAACATTAGTTCTTATAATATATTTGAATAAAAGAATAAGAAAAGGAGAAAGAAACCACTGATGAGTCACAAAAGAGAAAGATGATTTTCATCTGCACAAAAAAATTAAAATTATTTAAGTAGAGGTAAAATGATTATCACACTACTTATCTACAATAGAAAGAATAGAAGAATAAATAAGGTTTTTTAATTCATAATAAATTATGAAAAAAATAAAATTTCAACCTTTACTAAATGTAAAAAAATAAACTTCGATCAACTATAAAAAAAAAAAATTATTTAATAAAAATGATAAATTTCGTTTAACAACAACATCATCCATGCCCGGCTCGCAAAAGAAGAAAAAAAAAAAAACACAACTAGATCATAATTCCTCCTTTAAGCCCCGTATATTTCTATCCATAATAAATCAAAATATAAAGTAAAGGATATTTCCAAAAAATAACCTTCCAAATCCCCACCCTTTCCAACCCACTTCAGTTTCCCCGACCCCCAAACCCAAAATCCCCCAATGCTCCAAAACAATCCTATATTCCCTTCCACAACCCGCGTTCTCTCACCTGTCCAAACGCTCGGTTATTCCAACACCCCCGAATCCCACAACCAAAACCATTCCCAAAAGGAAACAAACGCCTATCTAGACACACACAGCTCTCTCAGTCCTCCATACCGCAATTAAGCTGCCCAATTTTCGGCACTCAGCGCCACGGCCCCTTGCCGGCCCCGAAAAAACCCGAAAAAAGAAGAGATGGCACAAAAAAGAAAAAAAAATACACAGAGAAAGGAACAAAAAGGAACTAAGTCGAAAGTTACATTTACTCCCACTACATACACTTCACGTCCCACGCCCTCAAAAGAGTCGACTATCTCACACCGATCAACAATACTCCACGCAAGAGAATCACGTCCTCCCTCTCAAAACCAAGGATACTCGGAAGACAACTAATAGGCCGATTCGAAGATTCAATACAAACCTTACACTAACTCTCTCCACCCATAGTCGGCAATGAGCAGGGAATCGCATCGATACCTATCATAAGTAGACTTTCTAGACCAGCCGAACATATGTGAGGCGGCGGGGGCCCGTCATCTCTCTAACTACATCGCATGCTCATCAGTCTCTCTACATCAGCATTCATACAGCCGACCCAAACCTCAGGTCCGCTCTACTCGACTCTATGCAAATGTGATCTGCACAGCAAAAATTCGACCTCGCCAAGAAATCAACCCTCCCACCTCTACCGCATTCAACCTACGCGGCGCAAAGACTCGAGCTACAGCGTAAGACACCCACAACTCAAGAACACCCGATCACTTCACGATTACCGCATCTCTACATCCTTTCTCTCTCTCTCCTCTCTCTCTCCAATCTCATCCGATCTTGTTATTTATTTTCGGCAAATCTAAATTATGTGCATTCTGTTAGTGAAGGCCAAATCTGATCTGGTGAGATGATGATTGTATTTTATTTACCAGTATGGCAACAGCAGCGTCTAGAGTTAGCGCGAATTAACACTTACTTTGCAGTTCTGTCTTTCCAAAAATTACATACCCGCACCCCCAAAAACAACGATACACAACCAAAGAAAACTCGTAGATTGGATATAGAACACTAATGTTCATTTCAATAGTCAGAGCACAAATACAGGAATATTAGATGAGATTTTATTTTAATCTCATGCCTTCGGGCGAAACACGATCTCAGTGATATGAATTTGACATCTCGATTGGATCTCTAGGTCTACCTGGAATCTCACTAGCTCTGTGAGCAAAACCAATGCTAGAACTGACACAAGTCGTGTTGCATGCTGCCGGGTTAGGTGCAATACAGCCTGCTTTCATGTTTTTTCTATTTCCTCTTCTTTAAGTTCTGTAAGGCAAACGCAAGGGCAGACACAAGATCTCTGAAGTTTGCACGAATTCCATCACCTAATTAGATTAGGGGGCACATCTAATACATGTTATAATTTCTGTAGCAAATACCAGACCAATTTTTTATTTATTTTTTTTTTTTTTTCAGATTTTTACTACAAAGCGGCGGAAGCCAAAAGAAGTGGGCAACAGATCTATTGAGTATAGATTATTACTTTCTCCCTATGCAGCGTTTTTCACTATCATGATTGTAATTGCTGATTATGGCTGATTTATGTTACATATTAAAAGTTAATTTGATACTATTTGTTTTGGGTTGCTATAGGTCAATGTATCATGGATTCTCCTATTTTACTCTCAGTCCTTTGCGTCCTCTCCCTGTTAAAAAACGGTACCATTTAATTTAGGGGGCAATCCATGCTTCAGAGACAAACCTATATCTTCAATTCCATTAGATATAATTACTGACATGTATGTTGTTGTATATGTTGTGAAGACCAGATGTTTCATGCGTTACTACTGTATCATTTTTTGGAACAGAGTTGAAGGCCAGCCAAATCGAACTTTATTTGCAGGTAATATGTTTTATTTAATTTCTCTTAATTAGTACGGTTTTTGTTGGTTGTGTTTGGTTTTCTTTGATAATTCTCATCTGATTTTATTTGTTGCTTGGTGTATTTGTTGATACATAAATATAAATCTGTGTTTTTATTATTTTAAGAAAGTTTTTTATAAGTTTTAATTTATAATTATAATGGGTGGAGCATTTTAGAAGAATAAGAGGACACAAATGAGAGAAAAAAAAAAGGTTTGAAAAATAATTTTTGAAAAAAAAAAATTCAATCCGCAAACGCCGCGCAACCGCCCGCCATATCCGGCCCAAAACCCTATCCGCACAAACCGCAAACCGCATTGCGGGCGGCTTGCGGGTTGACATTTTCTCCAAACCGCCACAAGATGCGGGGCGGGTCCCAAACCTGAACCGCAAACCGTCCCAAACCGAACCCTGGACCACCCCTAATGGATGCAATATTTTCTTGTTTGCTACACATTAATTGAATGTGCTTAAATTTCTCTCTTTTTGTGAGTGGTAAAACCAGTTTTCAGGAAATGTTATGAGCATTTGGTGCAAGCAATTATTATGAGCATTGGTAGGCAAGAATGATTTAATTCTTTGTAATTTTTGAAAAGTTTCTGCTTCAAAGTCTTTGTGTGTATGTGGCCGTGTTGAGCTCATCTAGCTAAATTCTCGTGGACCATTCACATGATGTCTACAAGAACTCAGTCCCAAGAAGGTTTCTCTATTCTCACGTCTCTTAAGAAACCTTTAAATTTGAAGGTCGTTGAGCATCCCAAAATTACCCAACGGCGGTCGGATTGACACGAAACTTGGCACACACGATTGCCTAGCACAAGAGGACTTGTGGGAGAAGACGGGGACTCCAATCGGGTTCCCGGATCAAGAGTTAGAGACGGATTTCATCTAGGCAACTAGTTCTTTAAGAAATTTGAATTCGAAGTGTTAAAACGTCCAAAATCACCCAAAAAGGGTCGGTTTTAGCACGAAAACTTGGCACACACCACACGCCTAGGCACGAGAGACTTGTGGAGAGAAGACGGAACTCCAATCGGGTTCCCGGTTTGGGAGTTAGAGCCGTGATTTCGTTTAGGCAAACTAGTTTCGCTTTAAGAAAACTTAAATTCGAGCGTGTTGACTTCCCAAAATAGACCCAACGGGGTCGGATTGGCACGGAACTTGGCACACCACGACGCCCTAGGCACAAGAGACTTGTTGGGAGAAGACGGGACTCCAATCGGTGTTCCCGGACAGGAGTTAGGAGCGGATTTCACTCTGGCAAACTAGTTCTTTAAGAAACTTGAATTCGAAGTGTTAACGTCCCAAAATCACCGAAAGGGGTCGGTTTAGCACCGAACTTGGCACACACGACCGCCTAGGCCACGAGAGACTTGTGGAGAAGACGGAACTCCAATCGGCGTCCGGTTTGGGAGTTAGAGCCGTTATTTCGGTTTTAGGCAAACTAGTTCCTTAAGAAACATTAAAATTCGAGGTGTTGACGTCCCAAAATTCACCCAACGGCGGTCGATTGGCACGAAACTTGGCACACACGACCGCCTAGGCACACGAGAGACTGTGGGAGAAGACAGGACTCCAATCAGGTTCCCGAATTAGGAGTTAGAGACGAATTTCACTCCAGGCAAACTATTCTTTAGAAATTTGAATCAAGGTATTAACGCCTCAAAATCACCAAAAAGGGGTCGGTTTAGCACAAAACTTGGCACACACAACCGCCTAGGCATGGAGGCAGAGACTTGTTGGGAGAGACGATCC
>NW_021028730.1:164706-200898 GCF_004153795.1 Camellia sinensis | reverse complement strand
AGGGCTCACGGCCGTGACTCTGAAACTTCTGAACAAGCACATTATGCAACATCACCAAGTGCTCAATCAGTGACGTCTGAGTCTTAAGGTCGGTCAAAAAATGGGGTGTCTACAGTAATATATATGCAGACCACTAAAACAAATCACCAAGTAATCAAAACAATGTTGTCAATGGCCTAGGCAACTCTAAACAATGGACCTAGCTGGTTTATACACTTTTGCACAGGTAAAAGAGTTCAAAAAGATGATAATTGAATCAATTTTTACATGAATGATTGTTAGAATAAGGAATATCTTTTCTTTTTATGAGTTCCAATTATTTTTTAATCTCACAATATTTGATATCTGCAGAATCATGCATTTTGTTGAGTGGTTTTTATATACCAATTTCCATGTTTCTATGGTGCCAATAACCAATTAAAAATGAATTGGGGTGGCTTGTAGGATTTTCAAATATGAAAATTAAAATACTAACAACAAATTTCTCAAAGGAAAAAATGTAAATGAAAGGGAGTAGTTACTGCAGGAAAAAAAGGACAAAGAAACTGAAAGAGAGAGAGAGTGTGTGTGTGTGTAACGCTCCAAATTTCTAGCCCAAATGATAATACAACAATTATGGCTCTTTCAAGGAAAACCGAATATAAATCTCCAAACTAACATTACATGATACAATAGTTCTTCATGCAACAATACATTAATCCAACAACAAGTAAATAAACAAATAAATACCCCCAAGGGTTTACAAGTTTCCAAGGCTTGAGCTTGGTTACACAAAACGGTTATTCAAACCCACACAAACACAGCCCTTGGCTTACACACAGAGTCACATCAAATGAGAGCATTGTACTCCCAACACACATACTTCCACGCCCCTAATTGGGTGGGATCACCACATCCTTTTTTGCCTAAAAATCCCGTAGGGTGAGCATAAAGCCCAGTAGGAAATTCTTAACAAAGTATATACATTTTATACAAGTCTCAAAAGATGAAATGCACATGCCATGCTATGCCCTTTTTGAAGATAAATCACATTTTCATCTTTTGAAAACTATCATGCTCAATGATGTCATGCAATTTCAATTGTTCAAAACTTAACAATTTATTTCAAGGGCGGTAAATACGACTCGGGCAATCCCTAGGTCGGTATCTACAAGTAGACTATACAAGTACTACCAAATTGTTATTTTTACCGGTATTAACTGGAAGGCTCGACACCTATCCATGCAGGTTTTCGATCTTTCACCTCGGACTCTCAGGCCAACTTATTCAATATCATCTACACCACCTATCAAGACTTACCAACGTATTTATCCCAAAACCATTCCATGAAAACTTGTGTCTCAACATTCCTTTCTCAATGCAAGTTTCCAAATCAACTTTCAAAGTTTAGTGTAATCAAATGAATTGATAGGCCAATTTCACAAGATGAATATAAATACTTTTATTCCAATTCATCATCTAAGGAATAACACAAATCCCCTCTTCTCAAGTATCCTTAACAATTATTCATTTTAAGACTATTTCAACGTTTTGAACAATAATTTTCAAAATGAACAACAATTCTCATATTTCATGAAATTCATCATTTATATAAATATAAATAAAATTTTTTCCAAACATCCATTTATTTTTGACACACAAAATAAATATAACAATATCATTTATGGATTTTCAATCTTTTTTAAAAATCCCCAATTTCTAGGTTTTCTCACCAAAACTATACAACCCAAATCTTTTGAAAGAAAACTTTTCAAAATCATCTTTTCTTCAATCAACGAAGATCAAGACCCATAAGATCATTTTAAAAGAACAAGAGACAAACCCACTTTCAAAATCGCTCAAATTCTTGAATCAACAATCAATTTTCAAAAGGCTATCAAATGATGATTTCAAAAATCATCTAGATCTTACAAATATATATATAACTCAAAGAAAATCCCTGCCTCAAGTTTGAAGAAGAATAAAGATGAAACCCCAAAATCAACGATGCCTAAACTCGATCTTCACCGCACACAACGAAGCCCTCAAGGTGATAACCCACTTTGATAAAGAAGCAATGGCAAAACTCAAATGGACCTTGAGAAATCAAGGTTTTTGATCTAGTTTGTGTAGAGAAATGTAGAGAGAAGGGGGAGGAAATCTTTTTAGAGAGATATACAAAAGTGATCTGAAATATGAGATTCAGGAACTGATATAACATGGTCCGTTCGAGCATGAAAAGCCTCGCTCGAGCGTCGAATACACATTCCCAATACTTTGCAGACAGGTCAAACTTCTGGAACCAAACATTCTCCGCTCGAGCGCATAAACGGCCGCTCGAGCGGACAAGCAACTTTGAATGCATTTTTCATTTTTGCTTCGGGGCCCTACCCCTCGACCCCACCAGGGCGCTGCCCTAAGTCCTGCCAAGGGGCGCTGCCCCCTTAACCCTTGTGAGCAGACCGGGCAGCTCGATCCTCGTCATAGTCAGCAAAGTGGCAAAACATAAAAGATTCGTTACAACCCAATACAAACATGAGACATTACCCATTCCAAACACACCGTTGCAACTTGATAACCAAAATAAGGGGAATGCAGGGAACTAAGATACCTAACACCGTTCAAAACCATACCAACTCGAGCCCAGAACACCACAAAGAGACGGGTCAAAACCGGGATCGCTACAACCTTCCCCCCTTAAAGAATTCCGTCCCCGAAATTTCAAATCAAACTACCCAAACAAAGGGGTTTCTAGCGATCAAAACCACGCTATTTCATTTTCAAATCACAATACTAACTCTCAACCAAATTCCACCATTTCCACCATGGTTATCTCATTAACAACAACCTCCCAAATACACAAAAATATGAAATTTCCCAAAAAGTAATGGCAACTCTCAACAACCTTATGCTTAAAACAACAACGCACATATCAACATGTGGTTAACAACTTTAAATACGTTTCCCTCAACACTAGGAAATATTACAAAGAAAAGCAATTTAAGTATTTTCAAACAAATCTGGATATTTGAAGCAGACTTCCGCCTCCCGTTCCCATGTCGCTTCTTCAACCCCATGGTGTCTCCACAACACCTTTACCAGCGGTATAGTTTTGCCCCGTAGCACTTGCTCCCAGGTATCTAATATTTGAACCGATCGTTCTTCGTAAAAGGCATCCTCATCTACCTCCAAGTCAACCTAATGAAGCACATGAGAAGGGTCGGGTTCATACTTCCTAAGCATAGCTACATGAAATACGTTGTGAACTCTCGAAAGTTGTGGTAGTAAAGCTAACCGGTATGCCACTCCCCCAATTCACTTTAAGATCTCAAAAGGCCCAATGAACCTTAGAGATAATTTGCCACTCTTACCAAATCTTATCAAATCCCGCCTTGGTGAGATTTTTAGAAGCACAAGGTCACCAACTTCAAAAGATAAAGGTCGTCTCCTTTTATCGGCATAACTCTTTTGTTGGCTTTGGGCCGTAACTAACCTCTTCCGAATGAGAACAAATTTCTCGGTTGTCTAAATAGAATGGTTCACGACACCACAACAATAATAATAAGGGCAAAATTCAATTTGATTAAACTCGTTACAACCTTCCCCCCTTAAGGAATTTCGTCCCTGAAATTTTCCTTCATAAAAGGAATAATGGAATTTACTCTTAACATAATCACTTGAGCCTTAAACTCTCAATAGCCATTTTCACATTGAGACATTCTTTCCATACCCCAAACGCATACTAAGCTCACTCTCAAGAATTTAACGCTCTCTTACCTTCCATAGTAAAAGACACCTTAACCGAAATCGAAACTCTCAAATTTATTTTAATCATAGAGCTGTAAACACAACAATAACTCCTCAATGATGGTACTACTATTTCTTATCGCTTGAATTAAACAAGAATGACGAACGGTCTAATCCAATCGGCCCTACAATCGTGATAACATCTTATTCTAATTTCATCTGCAAAATTATTTTACCAATATGAAGTAACAAATTTTCAATAGACTCAAAAACAAAATTTCTACACCCACTAGCTATCCATGATATTAAGATACATTGTTCCAAAGAAGCCACCCCTCAACTTAAAACCACTCGTACTAGAATTTGGACAAACAATTTATAATAAAAGGGAAAATGTAGGTGATTCTTGCCACATATAAGGGGTTAATCAAAATCTATCAAACTCGCAATTAGAATACAACTGTACTCGCAATCTCACCTGAACACGTTCAAACACACCCACAAAATTTGCTTACTCCACACAACTAACTCAACAGGTCACAGCAATAAAAGAATCCCACTACTTTGAAGAGCACTCATAAAAGTATTCAAATATTACACACCATTAAAGATGACTCATCACAAAAAAAAAATTTCCATAATCTACTGCAATAATTTACTTAATATCCATCCAAAGTGATTATCTCAAGACTCTTAACCAATGAGAGCACCCTTCCTTTAAAGACACAATTCAATGATATATTTTGTAATCACAACCGTCACACGACAACTAACTCATCTCAATATTAAAATGAATTCATACGCGGTTACCCAATTGAATAAAACTATCACAAACAATGACTTCAAGTATTTCATCCCATGAGAACCACCACTCATCCCCTAGTACAATCATATTCTTCCCTGAATTATTCCAAAAACAAAATTCACAGATCACCTTAGCCTCAACTGCTTCACTTTAACAACAAGAAACACCAACCCTTATGAAACATAATGCAATCATGCCAAACACACTACTCAATAAATCTCAGCCATAACTTTAATTGCCCAACCAAGCAATTTATGTATTATTTTTATGTATCCACTCTATTTCTTTCACTCGACGAACCAACTAACAGTTTACGCAAACTTGTCTACATCCACCCACACAATTTCACTCCAACATAGAATTTACCCAAACACTCACACAATGCACTTCGAGTCCACATAGAATTCATCAAGACTAGATACACATTCTAACAATACTAAGGTACTCCCAACAAATACTCATAGTTGTAGTGACTTTGAAATCTCCTTTGAAGTCTCTAGTCAGCTCGCTTTTACCCAAATTCTAAAAGATATAACCACAAGCTATGATGCCATTCATTCACTCTAAAAAAAATTTCTATGTCAAAAATAGTCATTCCATAACAATTTCCAAGACTAACAAAATAACAAAAGTACTTCATACCAATTTATTCCCCAATGAGGGGTCTGCCAAATAACTTCTTCTAAGGTAATATCACCACAAAACATGATGAAACAAAATTAAAATAAGGAATCATCCTCTATTAGGCAAAACTAAATACATTTTAATTAAGAAAACACTTACCACTTAAGGTCAAATACGCTCATCAAATTGAACTCAATGGTAATATTAGACCAACATACCAACAATACGAATTCTTACCACACTTATAGCAAAATGAAGGATCAATATAAGGGATTCACAACTCTTACTCCAAGGATACAAAACAATATTGTAGCTAAAGGACAAAGGATACAAAACAATCTCCATTTCCATTACATGAACCACACCATCCCGACACACACCAAATTCAACTCAAAACACTCTCATATACCTTCCATCTTCACAATTTCTAACTCATACATGAGAGTAATTGTAAAAGTTAACATCAATCACTCTCAATGGGTCAAGCATAAATTCCCATAGAAATACTCAAATTATCGCCATACTAATTATCCTAGAGCACCTAATTTAGAATTATAATATCCTCACAAAATAATCTTAAAAATTTCATCTGAAAACATTAGTTGCTAACACAACTCCACAACATCCATCACATCATGCCCTTCAACAATCATTTATTGCACTAGAGAACATCAACAACTAACTTTGAGACAATGGTCTCCACAAATCTCGAAGGCACTCGGAACTCGCCTACATGTTCTAAAATATTGACTCACGAGTCAATGTTGTTACTACTAATAATCCCATCAAATGGCATAACCCAAATCAAATTTAATCTTACTCCAATCTATCTCAAAATTATTTATCTCATTTGCCCTCTTAGGATTTACAGCAAAATTATGAATAAAACTAACTCTCTAAGAAACACATCTCTTACTAGACGATATAATTTCTATCATGCTAAGACTACGTTTATTCCCAAACACATACAAAATAATTGGCCTAGGGCCCATCACTAACCTCACAAGTAGTCCATCAAGAAAGTGAAACAATCAAACTATAACTAACTTCGTCTATCCCAAGAAAATTTAGAACTAGTTTATGTGTTCTAATGTCAACAATCCAAAGCATATTATCTTAGATCACTTTAATCATTATTAAAGTCACAACCAAACCAAACTATTAGAATAAGGTTAATCTCTAACTCACTCTACTTCTTAGATTTTTTTTCATCTAGTCCACTTCTACAAACTTGATATAAAATTGAAAAATAATTAACTCCTCATAACAACAAACCAGTCGCTACACAACACAAACTCTACTATTTTAATGTAATAACCCACATTCTTGTCCTAGTCATGTTCATGAGCATTTACACAATCTTGTCCTGTTAAGCTTGCATCTTTAGATTTTGATTCGTTTTGCCTAGGTAAAGGTTCTTGTCTTGCTTTGTGCTAACATGTTTTGTCGAAGTATTATATGCATGCTTTGTTCCTTGCTTGGTGTGTTAAGCCTAGGTCATCTATCCTTTGCTATCTCAAGCCTAGGTCACACCTTTGAACCTCTTACACCTAGGCCGTTACACGCCAACACCTAGGGCCATCTTGGAACCATTTTGGTTGACCTCCACCTTCACCCTGGCATATTGGCCGAGATGTGTAGATCACCTAGGCCGAGATGTTATCATCTAGGTGTCCTAGATCTTTGATCCATGCACCTAGTGATCATGTTCCTAGACTGGTATGATCTAGACCGAGGTGTGGCACATCTAGGCCGAGGTGTGGCACAACTAGGCCAAGTGTTATCCTTCCTAGCTGAGATCGGTGAAACCTTCTTGCTCAAAGCCTATGTCTTGATCCGGGATCATTGCCTTATCAGAGTGCCCATGCCATCTTACTTGTTGTACACACTTTGTCATATTCTTGTCTTTTCACTCTGGCACCTTTTTGAGGAGAGCTAATCAGATGATGCCACGTGTCCTAGCAGAGGGTTAAGTCAGATTCTAGCTGAGAAACCCATATAACATTCCATATCTTTGCCTTATAGAGAGAAGCTCTAGGAAGAAGAGGAAGAAGTTCTTAGAGAGGGGATTAGATTTCCAAGCTTGATCTTCACACCTTGAACCGTTAGATTCGTGTTTTGAGGTTAGATTCTTGATCTACTCTTGTTGTTCTTTATGTTGATCTAATCACATTGCATGATCTTGCATGATTCGTGAGCCATACATTGATTTAAAGTTTTATTTTAGAAAGAGAAAATGATGTTCTTGTGTTCTTGAAGAAAAACAATGTTTTGACTCCCAGCACATGTTTTGCTTTGTCTTGACTTGGTTTTGGAAAGAAATGCCGGGATCATTTTCATTCATGTAAAGCTTATTTTGAGAGTTCATTGCACAATCATCTTTGAGCATTCCTTCTTGTCTTCTTGAAATGCATTCAGTAGACTTTGCTATGTGATTGTAGGTCTTGGATTCTTGCCCTAATTCCCTACATCCGAAGAGCAATTGTGAGTGTTATTTTTAATAGAACTACGTTATAATGTTTTGATAAAGTTTTGCTTTGTTTCGTTTTGGAAAAGTATTTGATCAAGTATGAATGATTATCCCTTAGTTTTTGTATCAAGTATTATGTTTGTTTTGATGACATTCTTGAAAGGTCCTTTCGTGCTAGGGTACGTTAAGCCTATGTAGCACCTATGTTTGAGATATCTGTTTGCCATCGACGGTCATGTACGGATGGTACCACCGATGGTCTTGTACGGGTGGGTTATGTTTTGCCACCGACGGTTTTCCGAGTGGGTTGTCTAACCGATTCCGGGTCGGCCACCGACGGTCGTGAACGGGTGTGTTTCGATTCTGGGTCGGTTATTCCTTTGTTTTGTCAGGAATGTCATCCTTTGTATTATGTAGATGTTATTAAACATCCGAAGAATCTTTGAAAGAATTTGATTGATGAACTTGATTCATCCTATGTTTTTTTACAGGCTATGAAATGTATTGTTTTGATAAAGATCTCGGATATCATTCATTCAAACCTTTATTACTTATATCATTCACTGAGTATCCAAGCTCACCCTCCCCGTTATATATATGTAGGTGACGTGCACGAAGGCAGTGACGCCTAGATGTTATTTGCAAGTTGTTTTCGGATTCATGTTTTGCTAGCATCTTGAAGATTATGCTTCTTAGTTTGTAATTCATGTCTTTTGTATATTTCGGCTTGAGAAAGCTTTTGATCAAGATGTAAGATGTATTTTATTTTATATCCAAGATGTAAAATCATGGTAAGATGTGTGTCATTTCATTTGATCTATGCACAGCTCTTATGGACAACTTAGATTTAAATTTATTACTTCCGCACATGTAAGCCCCATATGTATACTCTGATTGTGTGAAACTTTGTAAGTTGGCCTTTAGTAATCTCGGATTACTGGCCATCATGGCACCATTCTACTAGGGGCGGAATGGGGTCGTGACATTTAAGGTCACATTTACATCCACAATCATACTAATCAGTTAACCTACGCTTTAATACTAATTCCACAACATCTTGACCAATCATCCCTGCCATATTACTCAAGCTTACACTTTCTTCTTAGGGAAAAAGTATCCTCCTACATGAGAACATCCCGGGCAGCCCAAGTGCCTCTATTACGGCCTCTCCCACTTTATGACATCTTATATAAGAGACAGAATTTAGCTCAGAAGTAAGTATTCCACACTCGTTCCACAAACATTCAAAGACCTCCAAATAGAAATAGCATTGATCAGGTGCTTTTCTAAAAGGACCTCAAAGAATTTCATGGACGCAAATCACATCTCAAAAGTTTAGCCCTATACCCACATAGTCACACAAACATGTTATCACATAGCACATAAGATATGCAACATTTCTCACTAGGGAAATGAACCCACTGTAGTAAAAACCACTTCCTATGAGCCCCAAGTATTCAAACTTGGTAGCTCTGATACCAAGTTGTAACGCCCCGAAAATTGGGCAGAGTATATCTATTTATACAACAAAACCCACCTGATAGACAATCACATATATATAGCTAACTATTCAATACATCTATTTCCATTAAATCCAAAATGCCAAATACATGCTATTCACATCTCAAAGCCCCAGTTCCAATCCCAAGCATACATTTTACAACAAGTATGAAATGGAAGCCAAACAGATAATAAGTGCCCTACAAGCTTACAAGTTTATCCAAGAACATTCTTGGTTACACAAAATGGAGTTTCAACTCAACACAAATACAGCCTTGGGCTTATATTCAACAAATAACAATAAAACAAAAATGAAGTCTCAGCTCCGAGTCCTCCCAAGTCAATGCCTTGGCGGAGGCATAGTACTTGTACCTGAAATGGTTCCCTTTATAGGGGTGAGCCACAGCCTAATAGAGATATACAACACGACATATGAACCATGACAAGACTAAAGAGGAGTATGCTCATGCCATGCTCATGATAAAACAATTTATCTCTCTTTTTATAAAGCATGCAATGCTGAGATACAACAACATATATAAAACCATTTCCATTTTAAACCATATCTATTACATGAATACAGGCTCTGTGAATCTCTAGGTGAGTGTCTACAAGTAGGCCCTAATGCAATACCACTGTCATTTTTTCCAGTAAACTAGAAGGCTCGACACCTAACCGCGCGGTTCTACACCCCCTACCCAGATTCATCAAGTATTTATCTTTCCGCAAACAAATACATTTCCAAACATTTCTCAAAAACAGATACATTTCCAATGAAATGAACGTAATGCAATGTCTAATGCAACAAATGAGGAATGTGGTTCAATTTACCTAAGTCTCATGCGTTCCTACAGCAATCATGGCTGTCCTCCACCGATAGCCCAAAACAGATATTTCTAAACAGATATTTAAACAATTTAATTCTAAAAAAAATTCTGATAAATACAATCTATTCCATATCTCATCAAATATAAACAACTACTCTAGTTTTCATATCACAATCACGTCTGGTAACCTCTCAAGGTCCATTTCTAACCGTGTAGGTTTTATTCCAACAAATACATTAAACAAAATAATACCATTAATGCCCAAGAAAACATTATTTTCTTTCCAAACTCATTCTCCAAGCATTATTCAATTATGACATCCTATTTTGATCAAAATTCCCAAAAGTTAAGCATAATTCCTTTATTTTCTTTAAAAATGCTCTTTTGGTCGCAAACTAATAAAAATTTCAAAACCGATCGAGTCGAAGTCCGTTTTTGTTCAAATTTAAAACATAGCTCTTTCATAACCTTACAAACATATTCCAAGTTTACACTTTCGCAATTTGGGCATCAACTCTTTATTTTTTCTCAAAATTTCTCTTTTAAGAAATTAATTCACAAATTTTTCAAAAATTCTAATTAAATTATGTACAACTCTAAGCTCCATATAATCAAGTAAAAGTACATAAAGAAGTGTACGAAAAATCCTTACCTCAAGCCAAGAAGCTTTCAAATTTTTTGGCAACAGAAATTAAATCTGCTCGGAGCCAAACGACACCTTTTCTGCCCTCTACATTTTGATCCAAAGCACTAGGGGTCAAAAATGACTTACATGAGATCAAACCCATGAAAAACCAACATTAGAACCCTTTTTCTTCTTTTCGTTACGGCAAGAACTAGGAAAGAACTCCCAAAGTATGAAAAATCTATTTGATCACTTTTATAGATATTTTCTAAGCAAATATCTAACTACATATATACACCTATATATATATATATATCAATTTAAAAATACATTTCAACATCTTTAATCACAAAAGTAAATATAATATTTTCTCACCACAAAATATATTTCGTTTAATGGTACACACCATAAATATTCGCAACTCTTTTATGGAAGTCAAATAATAATAATAATAAAACCACAACACTATTACATGGTTACTAACGGGTCATAATTCAATCAATTGGGTCAAAAATGAATGCAGTTTAATAATTTAAAATAAATCCCCAACTGAGATTAAAGTATAAATTAACTTTAAAAGATTTAAGGTGGTCCCCAACATTCACATAATTAAATATGAACCAAAATGATTAAGTATGGGCTAATCAAATAAAACCCAAAAATTGAATTTATATCTCATTTATTACTCAAGACCCAAGAATCACTATAACTAAAACAATCAAATAATAATTTTGCCAAGCGGGCCTTACAAAGTCAAAATCAAGAAGTAATTCAATTTATTTTTGCCAATTTAAATAGAATGGTTCACGACACCACAACAATAATAATAAGGGAAAAATTCAATTTGATTCAACTCATTACAAAAATTTTAGTGCCTGTACTGGAAACAAATACTCTTGAGTGCAGAAAGTGGCGCTTGAACGGACTGCGCGAATTTAGCAGTTTAAAAAGTGCCTTTCTAGATGATTCTCTCCACTTTTCTATTCCCTCTTCCTTCCCCTAATCCTAAGTCCCCAAAACCCTAGATTTTTGACCCAAATACCTTCCATTCCCCAAAGTTTTGGCCCAAATCTCTTACCAAAAAATGAAGAGGGCTTGATGATCTTACTTTTCTACCACTTGAAATTTGGATTTGCGAAGGATTTTTCTAGAAGCTTTGCTATATTGCTTGATCATTGAGGTAGGGGTTTCTAGTTCTCCTTCAATACTCTCATTTATAGATAGATTTGTACTATTTTCTTTATATAAACACAAAATTTATATTTTTAAGCAAATTGTGATAAATCATGAGATTGGGGGTTTAGGGTTTGAAATGTTGGGGTTTACTTGTTGAGTTATGATTATGGGCTTATGAAATTGGGTATGTAATTAATAGAAGAGTTGGAATAAAAAGTGTTTGGGTGAAAAACTTTAATTTCTCTTAAAACCCTAGCTTGGGACATGAAGAAGATTGATGGTTTTGCCTAAAGTGAAAGTAGAATCATGAAATTGAGGTGTTAAATTGCACATATACAAGTTTAATTGAATTTTGAAAGTATTCAAAAATTATGTAAAAATTGCGATTGAACTCTAACTGTGGATATTATAAATCATGTTATAATATGAAACCAAATTTGGGGGAAAGATTTGTTAATGGTATGGATGACATGAGCCTTGTGATGAAATGATGAATTGGAGATTTAAGAATTTATCATGAATTATGTCGAATTGCATTGAGAGGTGTTGAGTTGAATTGTGTTGAATTATTTTGAATTATGTTGAGTTGTGTTGGATTATGCTGAATTGTGTTGAATTATGTTGAGTTGTGTTGGATTAAGTTGAGTTGTGCTGGATTGTGTTGAGTTGTGTTGGGTTGTGTTGAGTCGAGTTGTGTTGAGTTAAGTTGAGTTGAGTTGGGTTATGTTGAGTTGTGTTGGGTAAGTTGTAATTGGTACTTGTGCGGGGAATTTTTTGGGTGTCCACGTCTTGCTATTTTTGGAGCCAGCAAATGTGGAAAAACATGGTTTTTGAGCTATGTGGGTTGAGTTGAAATTGGCACCCAAGCGGGAAGTCAAGGTGCCCAATTGCCCTGTCTGTGCATATCGTCGGACGAATGTAGGAAAAATGTTTTTGGGTGTCCACGTCTTGCCATTTCTAGAGCCGGCAAATGTGGAAAAACAAATGATTTTGGGTGTCCACTCCTTGCCGTTTATGGAGCCAGCAAATATGGAAGGTCAAAATGTTTTTGAAAAATATTTTTGGGTGTCCACGAGCCCGCCATTTATGGAGCCGGCAAATGTGGAAAAACATAATTGCTAGAAAAACGTGATTTTGGAAATACATGGTTTCAAAGGTGTTTAGAAATGAAAATGTTTTCTTGGGAGTCCACTTCCCGCCGTTTATGGAATCGGCAAAAGGTGGAAGATATTATTAGTCGGGTGCCCGCTATCCCGCCATATCAAGTCAGCAAAAGGTGGAAAGTGTTGAGAAGTGTGTTGAGTTGGTGATGATATGTGTGACTTGTGATGAACTTACTGAATTGTTTGTGACTATAAAGGTAGATTATGAATATTGTTCTATAAATAATTGAGAAATTGAATTGAAAGGGTTTATGAATCCTGTGTTATGTTGAAATATAATTTGAGGATGCAAATGATGGTGTGATGTAGTTGTTAGACAAGTAGAAGTTGAGTGTAGGAGAATGGTTTTGGGAATATAAAGGAGATTTGGATTTTTATGTTAAGGAGTTATAGTAATAATGGATAGACAAGTGGGAATGGAGTGTATGAGGGGTGTTTTTGAGTATTAAGGGAACTTAAACTTTGAGGTTGAGGTTATGGAGATATAATAATTGTGAATTGTAAAAAGAAAAAAAAAAGGGAATGAAAAGAGGAATATTAAAATGGAAATGAAATGAATACTATTTTGAAATTGGGCTAATAAATTTAAAATGATGTCATTCCTTAAGCACATTTGTTTTGGAAAGAGGAATATGGTTTTTCTGATGATGAGGGATAATTTTTTTATAGATGAAAGTTTTCTTTAAAATAGTCAAATAAGTTTTGAGAATAATGTACTCTACATATAATATTCTGAAAATTACAAAATGTCACCTTACTATATGGTGTCACCTTGCATGCATGATCATTTCTATCTATGTGTTAGTTATTGTTATAGAACTATGAGATTCCTACTGGGCATTAGTGCTCACCCCTCATTGTTTTATTTTTTTTCAAGAAGGGAAATTCGGATTCATTAGTTGAAGAGTTATGGAGTCCGTGTATCTTTTATGTATAATTTCATCATTGATGTGAAAGGAATGAACAATGTATCTTGTTGTTTGTAATTATTTATTTATAGCTTCGCAGCAGAAGCTTGGCATGTATTATGTCCATTGTTGCATTCATTGACAGAGAGAGCATGTATTATTACGTTTTTATTACTCAAGGGTAATAGATATTTTTAAATTAAAAAAAAATGGACCTAAATTAAAGACTTTTGGTAATGTTTCCAAGTAATTAAAACTTGGGGCGTGACAACACTTAAACAACATCTCTTATTATTTTTTTTATTATACACCTAACTAGATAGAAAATAATTGTTAAATTCTATTTATACTCTCCATAGGCTTTGTTCTACGCTGTAGAAGAAGAGAATCACAAAAAAGAGATATACCAGTTGAAACCTTTGTTTTACCAAATAGACCATGTTGTTCTTTCAAAAAAAAAAAATAATAATAATAATAATAATAATTCTCGACCTAGACGGTTTTTGTTGTTCTGCTAGGGAAATTGCACTATGTCCTAATGTTGTTCCATCTCAATTATATGACTTGTTCACAGGTCATTCCAAAAATTCTCTTCATTTCTTGAAGTACATTCGTGCCTATAATAATTCATTTGCTTTCACTTCATTCAGGATTACCACAGACAAACAATTAGAGTGTAGAAATAGAGGAAAATATACCTTTCGTGTGCAAGGACAAGTTTATCATTATATCAATCAGCTTTATCCTTCAGATCATAACCCTTCTTACTTACAACTCTATTTCTTTGACAGTAAACACAAAGTCCAGAATAGGATGAGGATTGCCAACAATCTAGATCCAAACATCATTGCACTTCTAATTGATATTGTCGCTTCAAATCCATATTCTATTTTCTTTGGAAGTTTAAGAAATGTTTCTGACCTAGACATTCATCATATACTTATCTGTGCCGATCTATCTTTAAATCTGCAAACTTTTAATCCTCTTACTACATCCCAAGTCGTTGCAATATGGCATGAGATTGATGAAACTGTTAAGTATAGAGAGCATGATATCATTGTCCAAAAACATCAAGGTCATTCTGAAAGAATTCGGTATTATTATGAAAGTTATGACCCACTACAATATCCATTGTTATTTCCTCTTGGTGAGCCTGGATGGCACCAAGGAATAAAGAAAAAACAAAAAAAGACAAAAACAAATTTTTGGGTGGTTAATTTTCTGTGTTGGCAACAGAAGCTTCCAATGCTGATGATTTATTATCAATAAAAGCTTAAGGTAAAAATAATAAACAAAAAAGATTACCCTACTTACAACTTATAGTACAACAAGAACCTTAAAGTATTTATTTTATTTATTTCAGCCTTTGAAGAGAATTTAAAGAAAAAAAAAATGGTTTCAGCTCGCAAGTTTATTGTTGCAAGTTTCAAATTAGGGAAAGCAATAATTTGATTTTACTTTGAGTAGGTCGACTTCTATAACAATTTGTTGTTGACATGTATGTTAAGGTAGAAACTTCAAGGTTGGATTACTCAAGGGTAAATCAGAAAGAAATAAGAACAAATGTGTATCAAGGAATTGTTGATAGTATCACAACAGGAGAATCTAAAGCTTCTAATATTGGTCGAAGAATTATTTTACCAGGCGCATTTATAGGTGGTCCAAGAGATCTTCAGAAGCGCTATATTGATGCCATGACTTTAGTGCAACGATTTGGAAAGCTTGATATCTTTTTAACCATGACTTGCAATCCAAGTTGGAGTGAAATCAAAGCAGAATTGTTATCAAATGAAGAGCCACAAAATAGACCTGATCTTATTGTCTAAGTATTTAGAAGCAAATTTGAGCACTTGAAAAATGAAGTTATAAGAAAAAAACTATTTGGTCCAGTTGCAGCTTTCACATATGTAATCGAATTTTAGAAACGGGGCCTTCCTCATGTTTATTTACTTATTATTCTTAAGCAGGGTCATAAACTAGATTCTCTAGAAAAATTTGATGATTTCATATCTGCCGAGTTGCCTGACAAGAAAAGTTTCCACACTTGTACTCAATGGTTATTAAACACCTGATGCACGGTCCTTATGGTTCTTTGAATTGTAATAATGTTTGTATGAAAAATGGACTGTGTAAGAACCATTATCCTAGAGATTTTATTTCAATGACAACCATGAAAGCTGATGGATACCCTAACTATAGGCGGCACAACAATAATGAAACAGTTAAAGTTCGAAGGCATATGTTAGACAATAGATAGGTTGTTCCCTACAACCCATATCTTCTTGCAAAGTTTGATTGTCACATTAATGTGGAAATTTACGATACTATTAAGGCTGTCAAGTACTTGTATAATTCCACATAGTAGGCCAACACAGTAATGAACATCTTAATGAGATCACAATGTTTCAATCTGCAAGATGAATATCTCCTCCAAAAGCAATGTGGAGCATATACAAATTCCCTTTGAATCAAATTAATCCTGCTGTGATAAGCTTGCAACTACACCTTGAAGATTGCCAAATTGTTAGCTTTCGAAAGACAGATAACTTGCACTCTTTAGCTAACAATGAATTTCTTTTAAGAACAATGTTGACAGAGTTTTTGTGATGAATAGAACAAACAAAAACGCTCAAGAAGGAAAATATTTATGCAAGGAATTTCCTGAATTCTTTATTTGGGATGGCCAACATAGAATGTGGAATGAAAGAAAGCAAAGGGATCTACAAATCCAAGAGAAGGCGAGCGATACTATTTGCTATTATTGTTAAATCATATATGGTGCCCAACTTCATTCCGTCAATTGAGAACTATTAAAGAAGTGACATACAACTCTTTTAGAGAAGCTGCTTTTCAACATGGTCTATTAGAGGATAATGAAAGTCATGAAAAGTGCTTAGAAGAAGCAAGTACTTTTCAAATGCCTTCTTCATTTCGACAATTGTTCACAACAATACTTGTGTATTGTAGTCCACATGATCCAAAAGCTTTATTCTTAAAAAGAACAATGTTAGAGGATCTTTGTAGAAAAGGACAATTATCCATAGAACAAATTCGTTCTAGAGTTCTACAGAATATAAATTCTACTCTTGAATCCATGGGCAAGAACATTGAACAATTTTATCATTCAGATCTATCAGTCCCTTCTGATGAAACTGATGATAGTTGCAAAGATATAGAAGATGAGTGCAATATAGTAGTGTCTGAGGTTGATTTGATGTCTATATCATTGTTAAACACAGAACAACAACTTACATATTCTAAAATTGTTGATATAGTACTTTCTGGAAATCCTGAATATTTCTTTATTGATGCACCTGGTGGAACTGGGAAAACCTTTTTGTATCAAGCAATCTTGGCAACAATAAGAACACACAAATTGATCACTCTCGCAATTGCAACTTCAAGAGTTACTGCATCACTTTGCCTAATGGGCACACTGCGCACTCATGGTTCAAAATTCCTATAGATGTTGAAAGCAAAATATGTTGTAATGTCCGCAAATAGAGTGGTCTAGCAAAAATTTTGAAGCTTGCTGCACTTATAATATGGGATGAAGCATCGATGGCAAGATGACAAAGTATTGGAGCACTTGATGAATTGTTAAAAGATGTCATGGATAGCAATCTTCTATTTGGAGGAAAGGTTGTAGTATTTTGGTGTTGACTTTCGTCAAGTGCAACCTATTGTGCCAAAGAGTACAAGAAATGAATGCATTAATGCTACCTTTGTTATGTCTTACATTTGGCATTCATTAGAGAATATTAAATTGACACAAAATATGCGGGCTAAGCATGATCCAATGTTTAGTTATTTTTTGCTTTCTGTAGGAAATGGTACAGAACACTAGATATCTCCTAAAACTATTAGAATCCCTAAAGTGATGCTTCTTCCTTACAATAAAAACGTTGATCCAATTCAGGAGCTTATTACTTTCTCAAATTTCAATGATTATAATGAAGATCCACTTTCAATGATGAATCGGGCTATCTTGACTCCGAAAAATGACAATATAAATCACATCAATGAAATATTGATGGAAGAATTCCTTGGAGATGAACACATGTTTAACAGCTTTGATGATATTGTTGATAAAAGTCAATAGAGCTAGTATGAAGATTTTCTTAACTTTTTCTCTGCTCCAGGATTACCACCGCACAAATTGTTGCTCAAAGAAAACTGTCCCATTCTTATGCTTCGAAACATAAATCCTTCCAAGGGATTATGTCATGGAACAAGATTCATTTATCGCAAATTTGAAAAACATGTTATTCTCGCTCAAATTGTTGCTAGTGATCAAAAAGGAGATATGGTATTTTTACCTCAAATACTTTTGCAACCATCAGATAAAAAATTGTGTCCAGTTGATTTTACTAGATGTTGATTCCCAATCATGCTATGTTTTGCAATGACAATTAACAAAGCTCAAGGTCAAACTCTAGATACTGTTGACATCTATTTACCACAGCCAGTTTTCTCACATGGCCAATTGTATGTTGCATTATCTCAAGCTACAACTTCCACCAAAGTCAAAGTTTTAACAGATGCATCAGATTCAAACAATGAATTCCCTGATGCCACAAAAAACATTGCCTACCATAAGATTCTATCTTTAGCTCAATGCAATTAATTTTTCTTTTTTTTGTATTTTTTGGTATGTACAATTCATATATTTACAATTTCTATATTATATTTATGTTACTCATTTGAAATTATTTTTCTTCTTATTTATTACTCTAACTATATATGTTTTATGCATGTAGGAAATCATGCCCAATCAATTGTTAACTATCAAAAATATCGATCCATCTACAAAACGATGGACAACAAATGTCATGGTTATTGAAAAATCCTTTCCAAGAACTAAATCAAGTGGAATATTGTTTCAAAAGCTCATGCTAATTGATGCTGCTAATTGATGCAGAGGTATGTTTGCAAAAAAATCTCTATTGCAAATATAAAAATCTTATATACTTCTCTTTTTCTTTTTGTCTTTTCTCACTACTTTGCCTTTGGATCTTTATTTTTTTTTTCTTTTGTATTTTTGTTTTTTACCATCATATCACTTATGTTTCTTACTCTTCTACTTCTTTTTCTTTCTTTAACTTAATAAACATTCTACATTTTATTTAACTTTTCCAATTCAAATATGATTTGGAATCTTTAATAACTACATATTAATTATTTCTTACTAATTCCAGAATTATATATTAATTATTAAATTCAAACATTATAGCGATGAAAAGTGCAAGTCACAATATTTGGTGCAAACATAGAGGTTCTTCAAACAACACTTGAAATCTTTTCCTCATATGCAATATCAAATGCACAAGTCAGATCTATTCCAAAACAACATCAAATTGTTGAAAATGAATACCAATGGACAATTTATGGATGAACTCCCATAGAAAAAATCAAAGATGATCAGTTAACTACACAGAGTTTGAACTTCAACTTTACTACTCTAACTGCACTTGAGGACAATATCCATTCACCAACATTAGCAAATGTCCACTCAAAAACAGCAACAGATACGCAATCATCAGCACCACCAAAAGATATAAGTAAAATTTATTCATATTTGTCTTCTTCAATAATTGAATACATTACAATACAATTTTATTTACAATTAAATTATATATATTTTTAATTTCGACGTCTTGCTAACAATACTAGAGGTTCAGCCAATACGGATGAAGAAAAATTTCAAAGACCGCAAAGATGAAGAGACTCCATTGCAAGAAATCATTATTATTGATGATCAATAAGTTGTATCTTCTTCTAAAATTTTTCCTATCATTTTGACTTCAAATGTCTCCATTTGAAATCCATACTTGTCTAAACAAATAGTAAATGTTTATGTGTTTACCATATAACTTGTTGTATCTAATAATTCCCTTTTCCCAAATTAAAGCCAACAACTCTAACGCTTTGGGTTGAATTCACAAAAAATGAAGGTGTAGCTTTTTCCAAACTCCCAGGTCCTTTCCTAATCATAATTGCTATACGATTAAAAGTGTCCTCATACAATGATAATTTCTATATTCTTCAACATTTCTTGCTTTTATAATTATCATACTACTATTGAACTCCTGAGAATTAATTTTGTAAGTCTCACACTATCAACAAAATCATCCATAACTTTCATATTGGATCCTCCAATTCCTGAAGCAAATTCACTGAAAGCTTGGTAATTACTACTATAATATAATATTTTACAATATTGAACTCTTTTTTTTTTTTTTGGGTTAAATACAATATTGCAGTTTACTTATAGTTTATTTACAATTTTAATATTCAGGTGCATCAGCCATAGTAGTAACCATCAAAGAAATTCCTCTTCAGGGATTCTAACGAATTGTAGAAACACAGTCTCCACCACTAACTCCAGACAAGCTGATTCAACTTAAAAATCTTCCAACATTTGTTAGGTGAGTATATTTCATATTATAGTAATTTCATCAATCTTTATTTTTCAATCAATTTAAAATAGATAACCAATAAACTCATAACAATACTAACAATTAAGAAACAATTTAGCTACACTATTTTTATTTTATTTTTATTTTTTTTTATTTTTTTATTTAGAGAAACAAACCCAAAAGTTTTGAATAGAATTTAATACAAACTCATAACAATAGTAACAATTAGTAACCAATTAAATTGTATTCACTTTTTACCTTACAATAGCCCTAATTGTATTCAAGTTAGAAATTTAAATTCATGAGAAATAATAACAATACTCTAATAGAAATTCCTAATTTGAATACAATTTAAGAGTTCATTTTTTACCTTACGATAATAATTCCAAATTTAAAATTCATACTAATTACAATTGAAAATTGAATTTCTTAGACTACAAGATGTTGGGTCAATGTTTGTGCCATTATCACCAATTTAAACCAGAAATTCTACTATCTATGCTGCCCAAACTGCAACAAAAGCATCGCTGCAGAACTAGAGGACTTCTTTCTTTGCAACTTTTGCAAACAACAAGTATAATCGCAACCAAGGTAATAATTAATAATTATCTCTACGATAAAATCTATTCAATTTCATATTATTCAATCCATACTTATAATTTTCTCTAATTTGATATACACTATATTAATTACTTTCAAATATGATAATGAACAATTTGCAACTCTCAATTCTTTTTGTTTTTTGTTTTTTGTTTTTTTTTTTTTTTTTGTTTTTTTTTTTGTTTTTTGTTTTGTTTTGTTTTGTTTTTGTTTTTGTTCTTGTTTTTTTTGGATCCTATAACAACTAGATTTTTAAACACACAATAAGTTTTTTCCCTACATATTCACCACATTATTGCAACTAGCATACACCAAACTTAGGAATTAATACACAAGAGTCCTTGCCAAACTTAGGAATTTACATCACAAATCATACATCAATGTAGAATCACACACTTACTGAAAACTTAATTAACAAGAAGGATTGTATGCATAGCAACCCACTTAGTTGGAGACAACAGATGAATGTAGATTTCTCCGTGCTATAATTTTTCTTTCCCAATACCTACAGACGCAAATTTGAAGTAGATTTAATTGGTGAAAGTGGCAAAATCACAACAACCATTTTTGGTTCTCATGTTGAAAAACTTTTTTCAATCACTGCTGAGGAATTGATGAAGAACACATCAAATGTAAGTTCTACACCACTCTCAATTTTCTAGAAGTTCATAATATTAACTAATCATTACAACAACATTTTTCTTAATTGAATAGAATGGACAAACTTCTCTGTAACTTCTGAAAAAGCTCTCTACAATAGAAAATCACATTTTAGATTTGTCTGCATATCAATATAATTTTGGTGGCCTATCACAGTGCAAATTTAACATCAATGCACTGCATAAAGAATGCGTCATTGCTTCACCAAATCCCAAAGGCTCAAGTTCAGAAACAATATCTCCACCAACTTCAAAAAAAGCATGTAAAGAACTATTTCCAGCTCAATTAAGTGCATCAGTAGATCCAGCAGAATCAGACAATCCACTTGTCACTTTAGAAGATGCAAAGTTAGAAATCACCATGTTAACTACAACAAAAAACTTAGACTAACTACAACAACAAAAAAACAATCATCCTTTTGATATGTAGGATGAGTTATGGTTGACATGTACAGTTGAACTACACTAGCTGATAGGATCTTTATCTCCTTTTGTCATGTAGTTTCTTCTTAGTTTGCGGTCATGTCACTTCCATGAATCCATCATTTTTGGTTTAAATGGATTCAATATAAAACTTTGGCTATCTGTGTTTTACCTTTTGAAAATTGTTGTTAAATCTTAATCTTATCTTAAAGTAGTTCACTTTAATTATATTTTCATCTTCTCATCTATTGACTTACATCCTACGTCAGGACTAAAGCTTAAGCCCCCGTATACTCTAGACGCTAAATAATATGCGTAACCCCATTAATAATAAATAAAATCTAGTGCAAAGTGCGGGCATCTTTTCTAATCTATCTATATCTACATCTATCTATATATATGCACTATAATATAAGGGAGTTGAGGTTCTTTGAACTGTGATTTCACTGTTTATGAAAAGGCTTCTATTTTGTCATGTTATGCCCAAAATGACCTTTGTGTTTAAGCATCTAAAATACATTTACCTAAGGGTATTTTGACCACTAAATATTTGATGGCCTCACGTGACCTTGTACCTCCATAGTTCAAGTGAAATTACTTTTTTGCCTTTATAATGTCAATGTGGCACTAAGATATTTGTAATTCGCTGCCTCTATTTTTGGAATTTCACACTTATTGTATAGAAATTTATTCGTTGGGGCACAACCTCATGGTGCCTCAAGTGTGTTCTGATTGGTGGAGGAGGTAAGATACACGATTTTGTGTCAAGTAATTAAGAAACATGAGGGAGTATGGAGGTTAGTGATTGACGAAAAAATATTACCACGTGTAGGGGCAGAGGTAGGGGGTTGGGGGGTCCTGGCCCCTCTAACCTTCTGCAAAATCTCCATTTTATATGTATGCCTTTTCAAATCTTTATATATATATATATATTAAATAATGCCCCGCCCCCTCCCCAACTTCAATCTAACACTCAAAAAAAATTGTAAAGACCCTAATATAGTAGAGTAACCTTTCAAAGAAAACATTTACAATAATGATATAGTGATCATATTTTGTTATTATGTATTATTTATCCTCTTATGTGTCAGTGCTATATTAGTATCAAATATGAGTGGTTAAAGTAATAAACAAATTGTGGTACAAAAAAAGATGATCATTTTAACATTATTGTAGTTCCAAAAAAAATAAAAAAATAAAAAAAAAAAATTGTAAAATTATCGAAAAAATTTAATTTAGTCCATGTTAAAAACAATGTAGTTTATTTGTGAGTTTCTATAATGTATTTAATGGAATCAGTTGTAAAACTTTATCTACCTAAGGATATTGTATAATAGATTAATTATATTAAGATTTTTTTAACTATTAGCAAATATTACTTTAACGTTTATCTATAAATTCTTACATTTTGACCTTCTCAATCATAAAATTCATACAAATAATATTTAATTAAGACTAATCTCTTATAATTTAATTGGTCCAATTGACCTCTATTGAGTAATTTTTAATAATGATTTAATCAAATAAAACTCCAATGGGTCCATTGAAGGCTCAGTAGATATCCTATGTCTTCGCTTTAGCGAAATGGACCCCCCCTGGAGAAATCCTGGCTCCGCCCCTGATCACGTTGTCACGACCGCATTCTATCCCTAGTAGAATGATGTCGTGATGGCTAGTAATCTGAGATTACCGAAGGCCAACTTACAAGGATTCACACAAATAGAGTATACATATGGGGCATACATGTATGGAAGCAATAAATTTAAATCTAATTAGTACACAAGAGTTGTGCATAGATCAAATGAAATGGCATGCATATTAACAAGGTGTACAACTTGAATACAAAATGAAGTAAAGTTCATATTGCATCTTGATCAAAAGGCTTCTCAAGCCCAAACATACAAAACAAATTATTTACAAAGCTAAGAAGCATAATCTTCAAGATGCTACAAAAACAAGAACCAAAACATCTTTCAAATAAAGCTTAGGTGACATCGCCTTCCTGCTCATCACCTACATATATATAAGAGAGGGGTGATGTAACACCCCAAATTTCTAGCCCAAATGATAATGCAACAATCATGGCTCCCTTAAAGGAAAACCAAATATAAATTCCCATACTTGCATTTCATAATAATAATAGTTCCTCATGCGATATTACATCGATTCAACAACAAGTAAATAACCAAATAAGCACCCCCAAGGGTTTACAATCTTCCAAGGCTTAAGCCCGGTACACAAAATGGTTATTCAAACCCATACACACATGGCCCTTGGCTTACAAATAGGATCACGTCAAATGAGAACTTTAGTGCTCTCAACACAGACATTTCCTCGCCTTTAGTTAGGCGGCATCACCACATCTTTTCCTGCACAAAAATCCCGTAGGGTAAGCATGAAGCCCAGTAGGAAATCCTTAACAAAGTATAGACATTTTATACAAGTCTCAAGAGATGAAATGCACATGCCATGCTATGTCCTTTTTGAAGATAAATCACAATTTTACCTTTGAAAACCATCATGCTCAATGATGTTATGCAAATTCAACTGTTCAAAATTTATCAATTTAATTAAAGAGGGCGGTAAATACAACTCTAATAGTCCCTAGGTCGATGTCTGCAAGTAGACTATACGAGTACTACCAATTGTCATTTTTGCCGGGATTAACCGGAAGGCTCGACACCTATCCGCGTGACTTTTTGGTCTTTCACCAAGGACACTCAGGCCAACTTAAACAATTTCATCTACACCACCTACCAAGACTTACCACCGTATTTACCCCAAAACCATTTCATGCAAACCCATTTCCCAACATTCTTTTCTCAATGCAAATTTCCAAAGCTTAACATAGTCCAATGAATTGAAATGCCAATGTATTCTTAATAATGCAATGCAACATTACTTCCATATTCAATTGTTCCACACAATATACCATTGTGATCAAAATTCCCAACCCTCTTTTCAACACAATTCCACAAGATGAATATACATGTATACACTTTTATATCCAATTCATTCAACAGAATAACGTAATTCCCACATTTCGAGCAATCTCAACAATTTAGTCAATTCAAGACTAAATCAACATTTTGACAACAATTTCCAAAATAAACAACATTTCTCATTTTTTTCACAAAATTCGTCATTTATATATAAATAAACAATTTTCAAAACATCCATTTATTTTGGTACACAAAATAAATATGACAACATCTTCCAAGGATTTTCAACATCTTTCAAAGAAAAGACCTAATTTCTAGGTTTTCTCACCAAAACCATTCATCTCCAAAATATTTAGAAGAATCTCCCCAAAATCATCTTTCTTCAATCAATATTGTTCAAAACCTTCAATTTCTATTTTAAAATGAAAAGAAATTAAACAATCTTTGAAAATCACTCATCTTCCTGAAATCAACAATCAATTTCTCAAAGCTAATCAAAGGATGATTTCGAAAATCATCTAGATCTTGCAAAAACAAATATATAACTCTAAGAAAATCCGTACCTCAAGTTTTGAAGAAGAAATGAGATGAAACCCCCAAAATCAACGGTGTCGAAACTCGATCTTCATCGCACACAACGAAGCTCTCGAGAAGTTAAACAACTTTGATGAAGAACTTATGGCAGAACTCTAATGGATTTTGAGAAATCAAGGTTTTGATCCAATTTGGCGTAGAGAAATGTAAAGGGAGAGGAAAGGGTTTTTAGAGAGATATACAAAAGTGATTTGAAATATCAGATTCACAAACTGATATAACATGGTCCGCTCGAGCGTGGAATGCCCGAGCGTCAAATACACTATCCCAGTACTTTTGCAGACAGGTCAAACTTTTGAAATTAAACATTCTCCGCTCGAGCGCATAAATGGCCGCTCGAGCGGACAAGCAACTTCGAATGCATTTTGTATTTTTGTTTTAAGGGGTGCTGCCCCTCAACCCTGCCAGGGCATTGCCCTTGGAACCTGCCAAGGGGCGCTGTCCCCTGGACCCTCGTGAGCCGACCAGGCAGCTCAACCCTCGACCGGCCCAGTCGAAGTAGCAAAACATGAAAGAAGGATCGAAACTGGGATCGCTACAACCTTCTCCCCTTAAGGAATTTCGTCCTTGAAATTTTAAATCAAACTACCCAAACAAAAGGGTTTTTAGCTATCAAAGCCACGCTATTTCATTTTCAAATCACAATACTAACTCTCAACCAAATTCCACCATGGTTATCTCATTAACAATAACCTTCCAAATACACATAAACAGGAAATTTTCTAAAAAGTAATGGCAACTCTCAACAACCTTATGCTTAAAACAACAACACACATATGAACATGTGGTTAATAACTTTAAATACGTTTACAAAGAAAAGCAACTTAAGCATTTTCAAACAAATTCGGATATTTGGAGCGGACTTCCGCCTCCCGTTCCCACGTTGCTTCTTCAACCACATGGTGTCTCCACGACACCTTTACCAACAGTATAGTTTTGCCTCGTAGCACTTGCTCCCGGGTATCTAATATTTGAACCGGTCGTTCTTCATAAGAGGCATCCTCATCTACCTCCAAGTCAACCCGATCAAGAACATGAGAAGGGTCGGGTTCATACTTCCTAAGCATAGACACATGAAATACGTTGTGAACTCTCGAAAGTTGTGGTAGTAAAGCTAACCGGTATGCCACTTCTCCAATTCACTCTAAGATCTCAAAAGGCCCAATGAACCTTGGAGATAATTTACCACTCTTACCAAATCTCATCAAACCCCGCCTTGTTGAGATTTTTAGAAACACATGGTCACCATCTTCAAAAGATAAAGGTCGTCTCCTCTTATCGGCATAACTCTTTTGTCGGCTTTGGGCCATAGCTAACCTCTTTCGAATGAGAAAAACTTTCTCAGTTGTCTCTCTAACAATTTCCAGACCCAGTAATGGTGAATCACCCACTTCGGCCCAACAAACCGATGATCTACAAGGTCGGCCATATAAGGCCTCAAATGGTGCCATTCCAATAGTAGCTTGGTAACTATTGTTGTAAGCAAACTCAATCAATGGTAAGTGCCTTTCCCAAGGCCCCTTAAAATCAAGGGCACAAGCTCTAAGCATGTCCTTCAAAATATGAATGATACGTTCCGACTGTCCATCAGTTTGAGGATGATAAGCGGTGCTAAGAGTCAACTTAGTTCCCAACACCTCTTGAAGGCTTTGCCATAACCGGGTAATAAAATGAGGATCCCTATCTGACACAATAGTCACAGGGACTCCATGAAGTCGAACTATCTCTCTAATGTACAACTCTGCCAAGCATTCAACTGAGTCGCTAGTGCACAACAGAATGAAATGGGTGGATTTAGTCAACCTATCAACAATCACCCAAACAGCGTCATTGCCTCGTTGTGTTCTAGGAAGCCCAACTACAAAATCCATGGTAACACGCTCCCATTTCTACTTGGCTGTTGGTAAGGGTTGTAACAAACCCGTTAATCTTTGGTGTTCGGCCTTCACTTGTTGACAAGTAAGGCACTTCGATACAAATAAAGCGACATCCCGTTTCATACCCCTCCACCAAAACTGACGACTAAGATCATGATACATTTTAGTGCCTCCCAGGTGTACCGCAAGGCGTGAGTGATGGAACTCCCGAAGTATTTCCTCTCTACAAGATTCTAGTACAAACAAACGGTCTAGGTAACGCACACTCAGATCCGAGTGAACATTCAAACCTTTCTCTTCCTTCCCATTGGAAATCTTAACACAAATTGATTCCACATCACGGTCTCCTCGTTGTGCCTCTATGACCTTACTAACCAAGGTAGGTTGAGCATTCAAAGTAAACAAGGTAGCACTCTCTCCGAACTCACCCAAGTGCAAATCAAACTTAACATCTAGCATATCCCATTCCCGAATGGCCACACTTTCTAAACTACTCACAGATTTTCGACTCAAAGCACTGGCCACCACATCGGCCTTCCCTAGATGATAGTGTAACTCAAAGTCATAATCCTCTATAAATTCCATCCACCTCTGTTGTCGTAAATTCAAGTCTTTTTGAGAAAACAAGTGCTTTAGACTCTTATGATCGGAGAAGACTTCAAACTTCTCACCGTACAAGTAATGCCTCCAAATTTTCAAAGCAAAAATCACCGCTGCTAATTCTAGATCATGGGTGGGGTAATTTTTCTCATGAGTTTTCAATTGTCGTGAACCGTAGGTCACAAATTTTCCCTCTTGCATCAAGACACAACCAAGTCCATTCCTGGACGCAGCACAATAGATAGTGTAATTCAAACCCCTTTCCGGAATTATCAAGACCAGTGCGGTGGTCAATCTAGTCTTAAGTTCTTGGAATGACTTTTCACAAGCCTCACTCCACACAAATTTGACACCCTTTCTAGTCAACCTAGTCAAAGGTACAGCTAGTCTAGAGAAGTCCCTAACAAAACGTCGATAATACCCCACTAACCCCAAGAAACTCTAGATCACAAAAACATTCTTGGGTTGTTCCCAATCTTGTACGGTATCTATCTTTGAGGAGTCTACTGTTACTCCCTCTCTTGACACTACGTGCCCCCGAAAATTTTACCTCAGTTAACCAAAACTCGCATTTCTCAAACTTGGCATACAAACGGTGTTTCTCAAGCAATTCAAGCACTACCCGTAAGTGAGCCTCATGTTCCTCCTCAGGGGTTGAATAAATTAAGATGTCATCCACAAAGATGACCACAAAACGGTCCAAAACATTCTTGGGTTGTTCCCAATCTTGTACGGTATCTATCTTTGAGGAGTCTACTGTTACTCCCTCTCTTGACACTACGTGCCCCCGAAAATTTTACCTCAGTTAACCAAAACTCGCATTTCTCAAACTTGGCATACAAACGGTGTTTCTCAAGCAATTCAAGCACTACCCGTAAGTGAGCCTCATGTTGCTCCTCAGGGGTTGAATAAATTAAGATGTCGTCCACAAAAATGACCACAAAACGGTCCAAGTATTCGTCAAATCCATAAAGGAAGCTGGTGCATTGGTCAACCCAAAAGGCATTACAAGGAATTCATAGTGGCCATAACGAGTACAAAAGGCCATCTTCTGAATGTACTCCTCCCAGACTCTCAACTGATGGTACCCCGACCTCAAATCTATTTTTGAGAAGCAACGAGACCCTCTAAGTTGGTCAAACAAATCATCTATTCTGGGTAGAGGATACTTGTTCTTAATTGTAACTCTATTTAACTTGCGGTAATCAATACACAAACGCAATGACCCATCCTTCTTCTTCACAAAGAGAGCCGGCACTTCCCAAGGTGATGTACTAGGGCGAATGAAGCCCTTGTCTAAAAGTTCTTGGAGTTGAATCTTCAACTCATGCAATTCAGCAAGTGCAAATCTATACGGTGACATGGAAATCGGTGCCATGCCAGGCACTAATTCAATGGAGAACTCAATCTCCCGGTGAGGTGGTAAACTAGTAAGATTTTCTGGAAAGACATCCGAGTATTCACAAACTACCCTTGGTAACTCAACACAAGCCCTGTCACTCTCACTATCCAAGAGAGTTGCAAGAAGGCCACTAACCTTGCTCCTACTACGAGGGTCAACAACTGGCAACAAGGCTCTATCAACTCGGTTCCCCCATAAATAGAAACGATCACCACCCGAAGTGCACACTATAACTCTCTGACAGCAACAATCAATCACAGTTTGATAAGAACACAACCAGTCCATGCCTAAAATGGCATCAAAACTCGACATATCTAGCAACACAAAAGCAAACGGAAGTCGACGCCCGGCAACTTCTATTTCTCAATCACGACAATCCCGGTTTAAATCAACTGTACCCCCAATAGGTGACTCTACTCTGAGTGGAGGCACTAACTGTGCTACCTCTAACTCCAATGCAAAGCAAACGCAGTAGATATAAATGAATGAGACGCACCCGTGTCTATCAATACATTAGACAAAGAATGGCACACAACAAAAATACTTCTCACAACTGAGAATTCTGGCAACTGCTTTGGCACGGTAACAACATACACGCGCCCCTGTGGCCCCTGATTAACTTGCCCCCCTCTCGGAGCATAGGCCTGTTGTCCTGACTAAGCCGAAGTGGCTCCCTAATTAGCTTGTGAAGCCTGAGCTGAATGAGCCTGCTGGTGGCTCTGAGTCTGCTTTGACCCTAATGCGCCAGATGCACCTCCCAACTGAGGGCAAGGCAAGTTCTCTTCATATGCCCTGGTTGACCACACTGATAACAATTAAATCCTTGCGTCCATTCTGAGACTGAGATTGACTCTGAGATCGGTTAGGTGGTGGTGGTGGCAACATCAACTGTCCTCCACCTTTCTGTGGGCACGAAAAGGCTTTGTGGCTCGGCTGGCCACACTTGAAACAAGTGAAGCCACTAGATGTACTTTTTCCCGAAACTGCATTAGGCAAAGGAAAAGTGAATTTTGACTGCTGTGGTTGTGGCTAGAATGAAAAAGTGCCCCTGCTCTTCTTATTCTGCCTATAGTCTCCTTGAGACTCTTGGCTCCTAGGCCTCGAACTCCGAAACCTCTCCTCCTCGGCTTGTACGGAAATCTCAACGTATACGGCCGACTCTACAAGACGGTCATAGTTCCGAATCATGTTCCCAACAATCTTAAGGAAAATTTTGGTTTTCAACTTTTTCTCGAATTCAAGGCAATGGCGCTCTTCCATTGCCACCAACTCTGGTGCAAACCTAGATAAACTAGAGAAGACTGCCTCGAACTCGGCCACGGTCATATCGAGTTGTTTGAGGTCTTTGAACTCTTGCCTCAATCTCTCTCTAGCAGCGGGAGGTAAATACTTATCTTGGAAAGAAACCACAAAGGCTTCCCATGATGGCTCCACCCTACCCTTGGCATACTTTCACCACTGACCCGCATCCCCTTTAAGGTAGTAACTCGCTAGAGTCACCCTCAACTCACTATCATCTATATAAAGCATCTCGAACGTCATCACAGTTTGTTCGTGCCACTCATCCACTTTCTTGGGCTCGGGGCCACCATGGAATTCATCTGGTTTGGCCTGTAAAAACTCTCTAGTAAGGAAACTCGTCCTTGACTCCACAGTGTTCTCTCGGGCTTGATTCTCCGCCCTCAACAAGTTCATAGACTCCCTCAAAGGCCCCGACATTTCTCTGGCTAGGGCCCCCATTGCGGTTTGACCTGCTTCTCCCACTTGCTCGGCCACATTAGCTTGGCCTGCTTGCTCGGCCATACTAGCTTGGTCGAACCCTTTTTCTTGCACCCGAACCCTATGGACCGGTACCTCATGCACACCTCGGCGAGCCCTACCATGCCTCCCACCTCTACCACCACGGACTTGACCCCTTCCTGATATCCTAATAAAGGACACAAGAGAAATAATTTAGCACATTAACTCATATGTGCTCGTAACTTGACTCACACGTTTGACTACAACGATTCTATACATTTCTCTACCATATACACAATTCAATTTCACTCCACATAAGCACTTAGTCATGTAAACACATACGTATTACACTCTTACGATGAGATTTGTCCCATGAAAAATCAAGAATTCTTAGTAGAATGAGTAATGATCAAATACCCTTCTAATAAGACCTCAAGGAATTTAACAGGCACAAACAACATCCCAAAAGTCCAATCCCATACCCATTTAGTCACATAAGCATGTTATCACATAGTCACAAAATGAATAACACTTCCTAAGCATGCTAAATGAACCCATTGTGGTTAAACAACCACTTTCCACGAGCTCCAAGTATTCAAACCCGATAGCTCTGATACCAAGTTGTAACGCCCCAAATTTCTAGCCTAAATGATAATGCAACAATCAAGGCTCTCTTAAAGGAAAACCAAATATAAATCCCCATACTTGCATTTCATAGTAATAATAGTTCCTCATGCGATATTACATCGATTCAACAACAAGTAAATAATCAAATAAGCACCCCCAAGGGTTTACAATCTTCCAAGGCTTAAGCCCGGTACACAAAATGGTTATTCAAACCCATACACACATGGCCCTTGGCTTACAAATAGGATCACGTCAAATGAGAACTTTAGTGCTCTCAACACAGACATTTCCTCGCCTTTAGTTAGGCAGCATCACCGCATCTTTTCCTGCACAAAAATCCCGTAGGGTGAGCATGAAGCCCAGTAGGAAATCCTTAACAAAGTATATACATTTTATACAAGTCTCAAGAGATGAAATGCACATGCCATGCTCTGCCCTTTTTGAAGATAAATCATATTTTTATCCTTTGAAAACTATTATGCTCAATGATGTTATGCAACTTTAACTATTCAAAATTTATCAATTTAATTAAAGGGGGTGGTAAATACAACTCTGGTAATCCCTAGGTCGGTGTTTGCAAGTAGACTATACGAGTACTACCAATTGTCATTTTTACCGGTATTAACCAGAAGGCTCGACACCTATCTGCGTGACTTTCTGGTCTTTCACCAAGGACACTCAGGCCAACTTAAACAATTTCATCTACACCACCTATCAAGACTTACCACCGTATTTACCCCAAAACCATTTCATGAAAACCCATTTCCCAACATTCTTTTCTCAATGCAAATTTCCAAAGCTTAACATAGTCCAATGAATTGAAAATCCAATGTATGCTTAATAATGCAATGCAACATTACTTCCATATTCAATTGTTCCACACAATATACCATTGTGATCAAAATTCCCAATCCTCTTTTCAACACAATTCCACAAGATGAATATAATATACTTTTATATCCAATTCATTCAACAGAATAACGTAATTCCCACATTTCGAGCAATCTCAACAATTTAGTCAATTCAAGACTAAATCAACATTTTGACAACAATTTCCAAAATAAACAACATTTCTCATTGTTTTCACAAAATTCGTCATTTATATACAAATAAACAATTTTCAAAACATCCATTTATTTTGGTACACAAAATAAATATGACAACATCCATTCACGAACTGATATGACATAGTCCGCTCGAGCGTGGAATGCCCCGCTCGAGTGTCATATACACTAACCCAGTACTTTTGCAGACAGGTCAAACTTCTGAAACTAAACATTTTCTACTCGAGCAGACAAGCAACTTCGAATGCATTGTGCATTTTTGTTGCTACCCTTGGACCCGCCAAGAGGCGCTGCCCCCTGGACTCCCGCGAGCTGACCAGGAAGCTCGACCCCCGACCGGCCCAGTCGAAGTGGCAAAACATGAAAGAAGGATCGAAACTGGGATCGCTACAGGTGAGCTAAAAACTCAGTAAATGATATAATTAATAAAGGTTTGAATGAATGATATCCGAGATTTTGCCAAAACCATACATATTATAACTTATAACAAAACAAGGGATGAACCAAGTCCATCAATCAAAGTCTTTCAAAGCTTCAAGGGATGTTTACTAACATTTACATAATACAAGGGATGACATTCATTGACAAACCAAGGAATAACAGACCCATAATTGGTTAGACGAGCCCACCTATCAGTGGCAAGGGAGATATCTCAAACAAGGGTGCTAGTTGCATTAAAGGCCCCTAGTACTAAGGACCTTTCAAGAATGTCATCAAAACAAATATAATACTTGATACAAAAGCTAAGAAATAGTCATTCATGCTTGATCAAACACTTTCCAAAACAAAGCAAAGCTTTTATCAAAACATTATAACATAACTTTATTAAAAATACCACTCACAATAGCTGTTCGGATGTACGAAAATAGGGCAAGAATCCAAGACCTACAAGTACATAGTAATTCCATTGAATGCACTTCAAGAAGACAAGAATGAATGCTCAAACATGGTTATGCAATGCACTCTTAAAACAAGCTTCAAATGAGGAAGATAAATCACGGCATTTCTTTCCAAAACCAAGTTAAGACAAGGTAAAACATGTGTTGGGAGTCAAATCACTATTTTCGTCTTAGAAAAGCATGTTGGATACAAACCAGGTCTCGAAATGGATGCATAGAGATGAGATGGGCCAAAATGGCTTAGTTGGGTGAATTTAGGAGGTCTTGTCCGAGGTGTGGTTTCCTTGGCCTAGGTGTGAGGCTGTCTGCTGTAACATGCCCCGGGTAGTACCTACGCATGTTAAACAGTTCGGACTCCTGAGATCTCTTTGATCTAGTCTCAGGAGTGCAATGTGAAACTTAGACGAAAGTCCATTTTTGGCAATTTTTAGAAAATCCATTTAATTGCAAACCTTTTGCTCTAAATGGACTGCGTCATCAGATCTCGGAGTTTCCATCTAATATTTTGGGAAATTAGGATACCCATGACTCGCGCCAAGGCCACTGTTCGTCATAACCAAAGTTGTCTCGGTTCGAAACCTTAGGTATGAGAGGGGAAGGTCATTAATTGAGCACCCTCGCTCACCTGATCAAAAGATTGGCCTTTACTAAACCATGATATGTATTTTATTTACTTTATATGTTCATATTTTGATTATTTAATAAATCCTAAAAATTACTATGTGAAGTATACAAGTATACACTATGTGATTTATTTTGGAATAATTTGACTTCATGTATTTTGAAAGAGTTTTGAAGATGTACAACCCAAATAAATTGAGTTTACAAACATGAAAAATTAACATTATTCCAAATTATGCGACACAACCTTCATCCACTGGCATTCATACAGTTATATCAAGTAAGCAAGTAGCCACATGGTAGGATGCTAAAACATAATGAGAAGAACACACACAAACGGGATGCTAAAGCATAAAAACTTACATATTTATCAACGTCGCGCGAACAACTACAAAACAAAGTTAGTAAAACATGCATGATCTTATATACAAGGTCCTAATGCAATTCACACATGAGATGCAACTAAAGATTCAGCTTCTAAGATATGACGTGTGAATCATCTCAAGAACATGATGTAGCATACATAATCACATAGGAATTGATTAACTCGACAAATGCAAAATTAGCCGAAGCAAGATGCATGAAACATGTATGCAAATCATGGATACAATGAGAAATAAAATATGATGCATATTCACAAATAAAGAAAGCAAGTAAAAGAAGGGGATAGAAAGAAACGCGGCGGGGAATTATTACAACATTTGAAAGAATAATTACAAACCAAATTAGAGAGGGATGGGGAGGATATTACAACAAAATAAAAACCTCACAAAACACTCAAAATAAAATAAACAAAAGAAAAATCTTCATATGCCTTGAAAACCACCGAAAACTGTTCTGCTTGAAGTAGGAAGGCTGCTCTGTTCTGTCTGGGGAAATTTATTTTGCTGGAGTACTATTTATCCCGGGGCACTATTTACCGCCGACAGTACTATTCACCATGACAATTACTATTCACCATTCTTGGTCGTTATTCATCTTACTGGCATTTTTCGTCCGCTGTTACTATTCATCGTCGGGATTACTATTTACCTTCGGAGGTTACTATTCACTATCGATCACTATTCATCCGGTGGAGTCACATCTTTAACAAATTAGATGGTTCGACTGACCATTTAAAGTGGTAAAATTATAATAATTTATAAGTTGTAAACTACAACATTTTATTTAAAACAATAAATTATAACAAGTTTATATACAACAGTAAATTATAGCAGATATGTGGGGGCTGTTAAAACAATAAAACAATCATAAAAAGATATAAATGAAGTATTTAAACAAGTTATATCATATTTTAAATTAAATAAAAGTCCGCGAAAATTCACCTTTCGGGAATTGATGAATTTTCTGATTCACAAACTTTCTTTTCATTGCCCTCAAGGTTGTGGAACGTGTTCTCAATTCTTAGTCCAAAATTTGGAATTATAGCTTTAGAGGTTGGTTTTTGAATGGTGTATGGAAATAAAAGTTTGGTTTAGAAAAATAAAATATCTAAAAAAATATTTTATTCTCTCTCTCTCAATAACTAATTTTTCTTCTTTTCTTTTCTTTCTATTCTTTTTCCTCTCAATCTTCTGATCTTTTTTCCTCTCAATTCTCTGATCTCTCCCCTCTTTCAATTCTTTGATCTCTCCTTTTATAGAAAATAAAATTAAGAAAATGACAAAAGAACAAACGGTGGAAGGAGCTGATTTCAAAAGGTGCATAGTTATTTTACTATGCACTGCACAGTAAAATTACTATGCATTTTACAATATAATAATATATAAAAGGTATTATTAGTATAAATATATGTATAAATACCCAAAAAATATATATAAAAACACAAATATATAAAATTATAAAATAACAAAATACATGGACTAATAAAAAATATTTTAGCAGGCCAAATATGTAACATA
>NW_021028730.1:137568-150984 GCF_004153795.1 Camellia sinensis | reverse complement strand
TGTGTGAAACAGATTATGCACAGTTTGAGATTGTGGTTGAAAGAGCTTACCGGGATACCATAGATAGCCAGCAGGTCGAGGCTCCGCTGGAACATCCCCATCACGGAGGCGGTCAACTCCAAAGACTAGCGAGTGTACTCGAAGGAAGCCTGCAAAAGTGTTAGAGGCATCAGTATTCTGTGGAATATCAAGTGAAATGAAATGAAATGACGATGCAAAATACAAAATGCAATAATACCTACCGGAGGCAAGTCGTAGAAACCGACTAGCTCGTGATCAGCTGGAGGGGGAGCGAAGGGGATCTGGTAAGTCTCACCATCCTGCCCTTTGTATGTCACCATCATGGGTAGTGTTGGCCACCCAGCTCCCCGTCCTCTCCGCGGCCCAATCCTGCCACGGGTCTGAGCCATCCTAGGTGCTCCTGCCCCTACTCCCGCTCCCGCTCCAGCCGCTGGCATTGCAGGCCTCTCTCTCTTAGCTCGACGGCCACTGCTCAGAGGCCGCAAGATGTAGGTCTAGACGTACTCTGCATAGTCGCCCTCGCCTCTAAAGCCCTACGCCTCCCATCCGATCGTGTAATTAGCCATCTCATGTGGGGAGTATCTCCCTGTCTGCCTCATGTCGATAGGAGGCAGACCTGGAACAATATGCTCTGGTAAACCTAAGGTCTGGTGTAGGAAGCGCTCTCCTAGGTACCATGCCCGATAGACAGGGCCCTCCAGCAAAAGCCTGAATCGGGCGGACTCCTCAGCGCCTGCATACCGCTCCCGAACTGCGGCTGGCAATGGAGACCAAGGCTGCCAGGTGATCTGTAAATGATATGCAGTTTGTTATCTACTGTTATCGAAAGAATAATGTAAAGCAAAGCTTAAATGAACCGTAAATTCTAAAATACCTCTGCGGCGGTGATGGTGTCGAAGTAGCGGCAGAATAATATAAACGACTCATGGGGTCTCTACACGCATCTCACGTCAAAGCGGCCGGACAATGGAACGCCGAGGGGGGTCTCCGCATCTGGCACTAGGGAAAGCCTCGGGAAGTAGGCATAGACCCACAACTGCAGAGCAAATATCAGTATGCTTATCAGATAAAGCAGAATGCAGATGAAGCAGAATGCAGGATAAAACAGAAATTGCAGAACCATGTATTGTGTAGTGTATTGTGCAGAGTGTACAGTGTGGGCAGTATACAGTCAGTGTAAAGCGGATTGCATGTTTGTAGTGTGTGCAGTGTGCAGTCAGTTGGCAGCAGATTGTGCAGTATATGAAGAGTATTGTGCAGTATGCAGTGTGTAAAGCAGATTATATGTGTGCCGTGTGTGTAGTATACAGTCAGCGTGAGGCAAACCGCAGTATGTGTAGTGTACAGAGTACAGATAATGTAGAGTAGAAATGTAAAACAGAGAAAGAGGATGTACCTCCCAAGCCCGCCAGTAACCTCCGAGCAACTGTCCGCTGAGGCGAGAAGATGAACTCATGTAGCCGTACAGTGTGGCCAAGCCGGCACCACTCCAATCATAAAGGCGGATCCGTGTGATGTCCACTAAAGCGCTCAGCAGATAGAGTGGCACAGTGTTTGCCCGGTCGGCGAAGAGGGTCGTCCCTAGAAAGAACATAAGGAAGCTGCTTGCATACTGCTCTGCCTCCTCCTAAGCCATCGGTGCCTCCTCAGCTAAGGTTGGCTGAATCCTAAAGTGGTCCTTGAACCACGAATACCTGGCAAATCCTGGACGAGCAAGAGGTGGTAGGTCGCCAAGCAAGTACATCTGAGTGGCCTTCCACTCGTCCATGTCTGTATCGAAGGGGATCGGATCACCCTCTACCCCGATGCTGGTGAGCATCGAGAAGTCGAAGGGAGTCATCGTCATGTCTCCCGTGGTGGAGAACTGGAAGGAATCGGTAGTGTCCCACCACCTCTCCACCAGAGCAGCAAGAAGAGGCCTGCTCGTAGTAAGGCACGACAGTCCCTTGCAGAAAGTGCCGAAGCTGGCCTGATCCACAATATGGCGGACCGCGTCTGGTAGCTCCATATACCATCCTCTAGCGGCAACATTCCCATACCCCCGGAAGGCATGGGAATCCCCCTGTATTCAAAAGCAAAAAATTGTGAAGCAATATTAAACGTATAGTTTTGAAGAACAGTCAAAATTGATGCAAATACAACGTGTGTGCACGTTTTCAGATTCAAACAGATATCGAGTGCCGACGTGCTCGAAGTGAACTACAACATATGATGTATCAGTGTGTTTGAGTGGTTTAGCGTAAATACAGCGTGTGTACACGTTTTCAGATTCAAACAGATATCGGGTGCCGATGTGCTCGAAGTGAATTACAGCATATGATGTATCAGTGTGTTCAACTGGTTCAGCGAAAATGCAGCGTGTGTGCGCGTTTTCATGTTCAAACAGATATCGGGTATCAGTGTGCTCACAGATGAATTACAGTGTGTAATATATCGGTGTATCCGGGCTAAGTAGTTAAAGAACAGAATCAACTATTGCAGTTATGTTCTACATTACGGAAAATAAAATAGAGGGAAGACTGTACCTCAGAAGCGCCGTAAGACAGATGTGACTCTGGCTCATGTAGAAGAAGCTCTCGTGGCACGCCCCTATCAAAAGTCCTGAACTAGCGAAGACCATCAGGAGGTCGCACGTGAATCGCCGGCCTGTAGGCTGCCAGATCGAACTGTCGAATGTGAAGAGGCAAGAGCTCGGCCTCTGGGTCCACATCCCTCTCCGGGGGAGCCCCACCGCCTGGAATATCGTCTGCCATCTCAAGGGTAGCGTGAAAATGGCCGAAAAAGTGAAAACCAGGCAAAAATATGAAAAGTCAACCAAAGAGTCAACCCCGGGAGGGTGAAAAATGGCCGAAAAGGCCAGGGTGCGGAAAAGGCACAGAGATCATGGAAAACTCAAGGGAAACAAACCCCGGGTGGTGGAAATCGAGAAAAAGACACCGAAAGAAAGATTTGTTCGGTTCAAAATGTTCGAAGCGATGAGGGTTTCGCGAATCGAACGTCGAAACAGGCCTGAAAACCAAGGAAAATGGAGAAATGAAGGTTGGGAAATAACCTAGAGTGAAAGGGAAGGATTTTTTGAGCAAGAGGAAGTGAGAAATATAGGGCTAGAAGCCCTATATTTAAAGACCCGTGCCGAATTAACTAAACTGCCCCGATTCAGGCATATTTGGCCGGTCGGCCACATTGTTGGCCGGTCGGCCAAATGTTTGGCCGATGGCCTTATTTTGTGGCCGGTGTATGGCCGGTGACCTCCCCCGATGGCCGGTGAACCTCCTACACCTTTGTTTGGGTCTTTGCTGTGGTTTGGGACCTCCATTGCTCAACACAGTGCAAGAAAATACATTTTTGAAGCTTAATCGGTCTCTGTGCCATGTCTTCTGTGTGTAACACTCAAATACGTGCGAGGTGTATCCTTTTTGTATCCTTTGATATCTTACGAGATTCAGTAACTGCTTTGAATGCGTCGCATTACAATGTTTTACCTTGTTAACGGTTAGCATACATAGGTTGCATCGTTATGCATGCATACACGCGTTGTAACGCGCACGACTTGCATTGTTATGCACCTCCCATCGGTCTAGGAGACCTTAAATCCTCTGACGGTGCAAGTCCTTTGGTGTTTGTCGTGCCCGAACGACTTTTGGTAGGTTTCATCTTAGGTCGCATCGTTAGGCGCACCTTACATGCATTGTCATGCATTGTCCTTGTCACGCATCATCATGCGTACCTCACACGCATTTGTCATGCATTTCAAAGAGAACATGCGTTGTCGCACATTTGAGTCCCCTTGCATCATCATGCACATTCCAGTTGCATTGTCATGCATTTTCTCTATCATGCATTGTCATGCTTATCTTACTTGCATTGTTATGCATTTTAATTGCGGTCTAGGAGACCTTAAATCCTCTGAAGGTGCAAGTCCTTTGGTGTTTGTCGTGCCCGAACGACTCTTGGCGGGTTTTATCTTTGGTTGCATTGTCATGCACGCCGCACTCGCATTGTTATGCACACAACTTGTGCATTGTAGTGCACGCCATACTTGCATTGTTATGCATTTTAATATCGGTCTAGGAGACCTTAAATCCTCTGAAGGTGCAAGTCCTTTGGTGTTTATCGTGCCCGAATGACTATTGGCGGGTTTTATCCTAGGTTGCATTGTCATGCATCCCTCACTCGCATTGTTATGCGCTACTCATGTGCATTGTCATGCATTTCAAAAGACATGCGTTGTCGCGCGTTCAATTTCGTTTGCATTATCATGCATTTTAAAAAAAAAAAACAAACCAAAAAAAAAGAAAAAACAAACGTGCATATGTCATGCATACATTGTAAATAGTGCATATGTCATGCGTACATTGTAAATAGTGCATATGTCATGCATTACACTGTATATAGTGCATATGTCATGCATCTCATTGTAAATATTACATTCCATTGCATATTGTATATATTGCATTGTAGCTTGCATGCATTTATCGCATCACCTCCATTTACGGCTTGCGCCTTTCCATGTTGAGCTTGGTCTGGTATGTGCCCGTACTCTTCGCGTTGACGCATGACTATGATATTATGTGTATGCACCTAGTGTTGTGGGTGACGGCACTGTTTCCGTGTTAAACGTGGTCTGTACGTGTCCATGCCTTTCCTAGGCAAGATACGGTTTGGCCGCGTGCCTTATCCATTGTAAATATTACATTCCATTGCATATTGTATATATTGCATTGTAGCTTGCATGCATTTATTGCATCACCCCCATCTACGGCTTGCACCTTTTCATGTTGAGCTTGGTCTGGTATGTGCCTGTACTCTTCGCGTTGAAGCACAGTTATGATATTATGTGTACGCACCTAGTGTTGTGGGTGACGGCACCATTTCCGTGTTAAACGTGGTCTGTATGTGTCCATGCCTTTCCTAGGCAAGATACGGTTTGGCCACAGGCCTTATCCATTGCATCCATTGCATTTTAGCTACTAAATATTGCATTGTACAATCTTTCCTTACATGCATTGTAGTTCATTCTTCCTTACTTTGCATTGTCATGCATTTCCCTACTGCATCATTTAGTATATAGGTTTCATTGTAACTAGTGCATTGTCGTGCATTCATTGTATTGCATTGTAGTTGCATGCATTCACTGCATCACCTCCATCTACGGCTTGCGCCTTTCCATGTTGAGCTTGGTCTGGTATGTGCCCATACTTTTCGCGTTGAAGCACAGTTATGATATTATGTGTACGCACCTAGTGTTGAGGGTGACGGCACCATTTCTGTGTTAAACATGGTTTGTTTGTGTGTCCATGCCTTTCTTAGGCAAGATATGTTTTGGTCGCGCGCCATATCCATTTCATTCATTACATTGTAGTGTAGTGTTTTGTATAAAGCATTTAGGATCACGATCTCTCCTGAGCAGAGCATTCCTGACTTATATTATCCCACCCAATTACTTGTATCTTGTGTTCCGTCTACACACTCATAGTTTTGTATGTGTACGCGCCTATTCCACTGCTGGTATTGTGGTTTGAGGGTGTCGGCACCTTTTCTATGGTAGACGGACTTTGCATCTCCATCATCTTTATGATATTTGTGTGGTTTTGATCTGCTTATGGTTTGATCATGTTTCAATTACATTGCATATCATTTGCATTGTTTATATATAGTTTTGTATATATTGCATTATCATTTTGCATCCATTCTGCATTGTTATACGTTGTTACACGAGTTGCATTGTCATGCACTCCTTCGCTTGCGTTGTCACACAGTTTTAGATTGCATTGTTATGCATGTTGCTAACGATATCATACCTGTTAAGTTTTCTTTCTCTTTCAGGCACGATATTGTATGTACGGTTCATTTGAAGCTGGTGCAACCAAACGAGCCGCACAGGTATTGTATTCTCTGTGTGAGACGTATCGAGAATTGAATAATTCTCTTACATTCTTTTTGCATTGTAATGTAGCTTGGTTCTTGCTTAAAATTGTTGCATGTTATGCTTCGTTACAGCTTTCTTTGCATGATCATGAGTTATGTTCGGCTTCTTGCATTGTCAGTTGCATTTTCCCCCCGCCTTCGGGTGCAAATGGGTCATCTCTGGGCTTTGACACTCACTCCCGTCATTGTTATGACTTTCAAGTTCTGTCAAAGAGGAGCAACTATAGACACCACATTTTTGACCGTCCTCAAGACTTGGACGTCACCGTTTGAACACTCGGTGATCATTCATGTTCGTGTTCGTCTTGAGTTCTCGGAGGTCTCGGCCACGCGCCTTGCCTCAAGACCTCTTGAGTTGCCTGTTTTGTGTTTGGTTTTGCACTAAACACTTGTGTTTTGCTTTTGAGGAGCAGGGAATGGCTTGTTGGCCATCCCCACATCTCACCGGCCATGGTTTGAGGCCATCGGCCATTGTTTTGTTGCCATCGGCCAAATGTTTGGTCGGTCGGCACTTTGTTTGGTCGGTCGAACATTTATTTGGTCAATTTGGCATTTTTTGCTGGCCGACCACTGTGCATCTACTTTTGGCAGATATTTTGTGCCAGCTGTGCCAGCTGTGCTAGCTGACACCCACTTTGCACCACCTCCATACATGTGTATAGAGGGATTTCACTCTTGTTTAGCTTGTTTTGTAAGCTTTGCAAGAGTGATCCTCTATAAAGGGAGGCCTTCTCCTCCCTCCTCAAAGGTTAGAGAGTTGAGTTCCAGAGCTCTGGATTAGGGTTAGCATAGTTGTATCTATTCTATCTCTATACCTCCCTCTCTTCCATATTATGAGTGTATTAAGGTGTTTTGTTCATAGTTTTGCACACAAACACTTAGAGTTACACTTTCCTTTAGCTACTGAGGTACTAAGGAGTGATTTTCAGAGTTTTTGAGTGGATCCAAGCTTGAGGAAGCAGCTAGAGCTCAGTTCTTGAAAGGGGTCTCCAAGGGTAAGAACTTTGCACTTTTTTTCCCATTTTTCCATAGGCTTTTAGCCGTCCTTGCATCTATTTTTAAGCTTAACTTATAACATATAAAAGTTCTAATTTTAAGTGCTTAAAATAGTTGTTTAAGGTTGTTTTGGTGTTTGGGGTTGTTTGACCCCACTTAGGCCTTATTCGGGCCCCATTTTGTGCTATTTTGGTGAGCTCTGGGACCACCTTGTTTGGGTCTCGTCACCACTGAAATCTAGAGGGATTTCAGTAGTGGGGATGGTGCTTTGAGGTCCTAAGAAGGAGAGGGCCATCCCCCCTCCTTGTTGTCTTCAAAAGTTGTCATTTTAGCCTCATGTGTGAGCACCATTGTTGAGTTCATGTTGGCCATGCGTTAGCTAGTATTTGTGCTTATTTTTCCATGATATAGCGTTGTTTTAAGTTGGTTTAGACACACCATGCTTTCTTTGCATACTTGTCTTGTAATGCCATGAATTGCCTTAACATGCTTTGTGCTTTAAGCCTTGTTTCTAGCATGTTTTTGGCCTAGCTTTGTGAAGCTTTTATGCATGTCTCAGTATGCTTAAGGTCTATTTGGAGTTGTTTTGGCCATCCATGACATGCTTTGCATAGCCACTTTGCATTTTGGCTTGTTAGCCTTGGATGTGTGAGTCTTGAGCATGCATTACTTGGCTTGTTTCAGTGGTTTGGCACCACTTATAGCATCATTTCAGTCCTTGTGGAATGCTTGTATGCTTGCATTTGATGTTTGTTTAATGCTTTAAAAGGTTGGTGTTTCAAGCTCCATGTTTGGACCCTTTTGCATGCCTTTAGACTTCGGCCATTTAGATGCCATCTAGGTGTGCCTTTGACATTGTTTTGGTCTGTATTGGGGTGGTTTTGAGTCCCCATGGCCCTTTGGGACTTGCTTCATATAGCCATGGTTTAAGCCCCTTGGCTTGCCTTCAGTTTTGCACATATTTACATGCCTTGTTGGTCTTGTTTAGTTGGTTTGGCACCATCTTTAACATGATTTTCAGAGCTTAGTATGCTTGCCATATGCCCATGTTTGTCCCTTTTAAGTGTGCTTAAAAGTTGCTTCTTTATGCTTAAGTCTTGAAACCATGTATCTATGCATGCTTGTATGTACATTTGGCCTTCATTTCCTTAGCATTGCCATTGTTTGACCTAGTAGAGAGCTGTCCATCTTCGTGTAAGTCCCTCTTTGCATGTTGTTGCATGCTTGCCTTGTGTGTTGTTGCATACTTGCCTATCACATGTGTTGCATGCTTGAATCACATTGCATTTAGCAGGTTTTCCCTTTTTCTGGTTGCTTAACATTATATGTGTCTTGCATGTTTCCATGTTCGCATTGCATATTTGCATGCTTGTTAGCTTGCACTTGTTTTACATGCCTTGCATGTTCGTTTGTTTAGGTTGTGTGCTTAGTACACATTACTTGCTTTCATGCTCATAATTGCTTACTTAACTCACATGTCTAGGTCGCATTGCATTGAGCATGCATGCCTTGTCTCTGATCAAGTGATAGAGGTTGGGCCTTATGTGTTTATTTCATTTGCATTTCACTTGACATCAAATGCATAACTTGGCCTCTTGGCCATCACGCATTAAAATGTGCGATTGGTGGCCGAGGGTCGAGGCTATCCTCCTTTGAGTCTATGAACATGATAAGGAGGGTGTTTGTGCAAAACATTTGCTTGAAATGCATTGCCATGCCATGTTTGCCCTCTGCTGCTACCAAAAATAAGATTCTGCAGGCATACATGGTCGGCCGACGTCTCTATTGTCGACCGACCCAAAACATTTGGAGCGAGAGCCATATCAATGTCGATGACCCTTCTACCATGGTCGGTGATGTTTTCCCTTTGGTCCGGTAATGCCCCACAGTGTATCAGAGAGTGTTTCTTGGACTTGTGTGAAATTTCAAAGTAGAGCAGAGCAGGGTAAACAGAGGCAGCTTGTGCATGGGGCAGATTTCCGAGACAACCCAAAGCACGCATGCATTGGACCCTCTTTCCCGAGGTGTTTTATCGCTTTCTTAGCACTTAGCTTAATTTGCTTAACTAGTTGAAAGTGGTCTGTAAAATTTAATTAGGCTTGTAGGTTAATTTAATTTTGTATTATTCTTTGGCCCCCTCCGAGCGAGGAGCGAATGTGTAATAAGTGTGGCGTGTCGTGTATGCCATGTCTTCCCAACCCCAATTTCCTTTCTCCCTTTACTTACCTGTTTTGAGGTTAGTACTAGGCAATTTATTTAGCATAACTACGATAGTATTTCAAATCTAACTTGAATACATGTTACTTGTTGCATTTCACATGCCATCCTAGGATTAGCCGAGCCTATTCTAGATTGCATTTTGCCTGTGATGCATTAGCCATTTAACATGGACTTGGATCATACGTTTGATTGCTAACATGTTCTTTGTTTTGGCTCGAAGTACGTTGTAAGTATTTATGCTATAGCATCTCGCATGAGTGTGAATGTTAACATGACAGCATGCTTACCATGTGGCTATGTGCTTATGTGATATTACTGCCTGAATGCTTGTGGGTGAAGGTTGGATTGCTTGAGTTGGAACAACTCGTTGAAATCCGTATTTTAGCCTACTTGCGAGTAGCAAATTTCAAACCATTTTTTCGAACAAACGGATATGCAATGCTTTGTTCCAAATTAGGCGATCTACTCTATACTTTTGTGTTGTGCGCATCACATAGTAAGATTAACTAATTAATCGGAATAAGTACGCATAATGTTTTCAAAACTAGATATCATGGTTAGTAGAGGCCGATCTTTGATCGGGCGAGCGGGGGTGCTCATAGCTGACCTTCCCCAATCGTACCCAAGTTCCTGAGCCGAGGCAACTTTGGTGATGACGGACATGTGGCCTTAGGCAACGAGTCAGGGCTTCCTAAATTTCCCAAAAATAAAACATTTAGGTTGCGACTCTGTATCTGGCAAAGCAGTCCATGTTTGACACTTCTTTCTAAAAATCTATTTTTCAAAACGATTTGCCGGATTTGGACTCTTTGGTGATTTATCAATCTCATATCGCACATTGTGAGATCAGATTAAGAACCGTGACAATCTGAGTCCGAACTGTAGCATGAGGCCCACGGGCGTGTCTACACATACTTGCATGAGTATGAGTGATTGCCTTGTTTAGCATGCTTGCCATGCGGCTAAATACTTACTTGCTAAACTGCTTGAATGCCTGTGGATGAAGGCTTGTTGCTTGAATTTGAACAATTCAACGAATGTACGTTTTAAGCCCACTTTGTTGAGTGGAAAATCAGTTTTAAGCCCACTATATTTGGTGGCAAATTCACAAACTTTAAGCCCACTTAAAGTGGCGAATTCAAACCCTTTTTGCAAAAACAAACATGAACTTGAATCATTCTAATTTGAGCAAACTAGTCTATACTTGCTTATGTGCATCACATAGTAAAGCTAGCTTAATTATCAGAACAAGAGCACATAATGTACATAAGGATCATATCACGATTAGTAGAGGCCGATCTTTGATCGGGCGAGCGGGGGTGCTCAGTTCATGACCTTCCCCTCTCGTACCGAAGTTCCCGAGCCGAGGCAATTTTGGTGATGACAGACACGTGGCCTTTGGCACAAGCCATGGGTTTCCTAAATTTTCCCAAAATAAAATATTTAGGTGGTGACTCTGCATCTGGCAAAGCAATCCAATTTTGGCATTTTTGATCCTAAAATCAATTTTCCAAACGATTTGTCGCATTTAGACTCTTTGGTGTTTATCAATTTCACATTGCACTTGCGAGATTAGATTCAGAACCACGGTAGTCCGAACTGTAGGGCTTTTTTCATGTTTTTGAAAGGGGGTGCAAAAAGCTGAGCTATAGGGGGTTTGTATGGAACTGACATTAGGAGGTGGAGGGACGATGTTGTAATGTTCAGGCAAAGGGTTGGTGGTCACATTTGGCTTTTGGGAGGGTGCTATGATTTTGTTGTCAATGAAATCCTACATCTCTTGAAGGAGTCGAACACATCGATTGGTTTCGTGGCCAACTTATTAGTGGAAGGCATAGTATTTTATGGGATCATGGCTTGTGGGTAAGGGATCTAAGAGAGTCCTAGGGCCGACAGGTTTAAGGTGCCCCCTGTCTATGAGGATTTGCATAACTTTAGACAAGGACATGTGAAGTAGGTGGAAGGTTCTTTGGGCGAGGGTGGTTTGGGTATTTTGGGTGGTTCCAGCAAAGGGGTCTACAATGGCTTCGGTTCCTATGGCATGAATTTCAATAGGTGTAGTGTTGGATGATGGGGAGGAGGTATTTCTGGTGAAAGGCTTCTTTCGAGGCTTCTATCTTGATGATGCCTTGGTTGATTCCATCTTGTATTTGATTTCTGATGTCAAACATGTCCCAAAAACTAAACAAGGGCGGAGGCAGCATGATACCAAGCAGAGGTTAGTGCAAATTTTTCACAATGATCCTTACTTAGTCCTTCTCTTCGGGCCCAATGATCATTCTTGCTACCTTAGCTCTCCACCTTGTGATGAAGTCATTGAAGCTCTCATTGCGCTCTTGCTTAGTGGTTTCAAGCTGCCCCATGATCACTTCCAACTGGGTGTTATAAGCATGTTGGTCAACAAACGCTTCGACCAGCTTTTCCCACTTCCACTTGATCTCATTGTCGAGTTTGGCATACCAATTAGCTGCCACTTCGAACAAAGTGTAGCCAAACAGAGACATGGTTTGTTGGCGGATAAGTCTCATGGGCCTTAGGATGTCGGCAAAAAGTTGAACGTATACCATGGGATCTTTAGAGTCATCATACCACTCTATGTATGGCATTTAGAATCTTTCAAGAAGACAGACAATCAACTCTCTTAAGCCGACATCTAGGTCCAGAATGTAGTCCCTTGGTCTTTTTCATGGATTTCTCGAATTTGGTTTTCCTATCAGCATTGACGTTGAGATTCAGCACCCCAATCTTGTCCTTCTCCTTTGTTTGATCCAGGAATGGGATGAAAACAACCGTCACTTCCTTCCACGAGACTTGTTGTGGTTTTGGAGATGGTGGCGGCAGTGCAGCCACCTGAGCTTGCAGTTGATTCAAAGTTTAGGTTTGGTCATCTAAAGTTATATACAGGGTGGCCATAGACCTTTGAAGTGCACGGATCAAATCTGTCAATTCTTGGGCCTGGGCTATTCAGATTTCAAGTTCTAGACTCGGAAAACTAAAGTGCTCTAGGCATGAGGAGCTGACCAACACGGGTTCGCCTATTCCGAATCCACTAATTTTGAATTGGACTAAATTGCTTAGATGGGCTTGGGCTTGGATTTTTGGATCTTCCTTTTTCGTATACTGAAAGAGACTAACACAAGCTTTCTGTCTGCTATGTCTTGGGTACGAGACAAATGACTGAGTCTGGCCCACTGAGCTCCAGAGACTTCTTTTCTAGGAGCATTATTCGTAACAATCTTGAGAATAAATGAATGGACCCAATCAATTTTGATCTACACTTCCCATCTGATCTTCATAATCATCATCAAGAAAATATTGATAGTTGTCCAATCAAGGAAATTTTGAGGAATTTTAAGGGTTTGTACCAGAGTAAAAAGATATTGAGGAAGATACTGAAATTTTGATAGTTGCCCAATCAACTACCTTTGAATACTGAAATAAATGGGTAAAAGATATTGAAATTAAAGAAAAGATGAGAGATTACTTATTGTTTCGAAGAAAGCGTGAGAAAAGGTGAGAAAACCTTGTTTTCTTGCTTGCAAACCTCTCTCAAGCTTAGGTTCTGATTAGAGTTCATGTTGAAGAAGTCTTAGGATGTTTTAAAAAATTTAGAGTTTCCTTAGTGTAGTATTTTCGGAGCTAAGGTCAAAAAGAGAGAGGATGAGGTGTTTTACTCTTAAAAACCTTAGAAAAGCATTAAATTTCTTAACCCTTTCAAAGAGAGGGGAGGGGCTCTATTTATAGAGCTGGAGGAAGTCTCTGGAACCCTTATAGGGTTTTATCGCTTCTGTCATGACCCAAACCGACCCCTAAAAGACAAAATTCAGGTCATGACCAGCCTACACTCAGGCCTTAATGACAAAATTTCAAAAAAAATTCTTATGTAATGACGAGGCCTTAAGCGGAAGCAGAACAAAAATAATAAATGTCCATTGAGTTGTTGTAGACGCGCCCCATGGGCCTCATGCCTACAGTTCGGACTCAAATTGTCACGGTTCTTAATCTGATCTCACAATGTACGATGTGAGATTGATAAACCACCAAAGAGTCCAAATCTGGCAATCGTTTTGGAAAACTGATTTTTGTAAAGAAGTGCCAAACATGGACTGCTTTGCCAGATACAGAGTCACCACCTAAATGTTTTATTTTGGGGGAATTTAGGAAACCCTGACTCGTGCCTAAGGCCACGTGTCCGTCATCACCAAAGTTGCCTCGGCTCAGGAACTTGGGTACGAGAGGGGAAGCCTGAAA
>NW_021028730.1:58073-127612 GCF_004153795.1 Camellia sinensis | reverse complement strand
AATAGCAGGATGGCAAAACACGGTGTCCTAGGCGCACCATGCAAATGCAATGCAAAGAAACAAACAAGTGTAGTCAAAAAACAGATATCACGAGTTCGAGTCAAGTTCTCTAAATTCCCCGCAGAGTCGCCAGAAACTTTAACCAGCCCGAGGGGGACCTCGCTACAGCTCGGACTCGACTTTGTCAGTAACGGTTCTAAGTCTGAACCAAAGAGTCCAATCCGGCAAATCGTTTTGAGAAAACAGATTTTCGAAAGAAGTGCCAAACATGGACTGCTTTGCCAGATACAGAGTCGCCACCTAAATATTTTATTTATGGGAAATTTAGGAAACCCTGACTCGGTGCCAAAGGCACGTTCCGTCATCACCAAAGTTGCCTTCGGCTCGGAACTTGGGTACGATTGGGGGAGGTCACCTTCGTGAGCACCCCCGCTCGCCCGGTCATAGACCGGCCTCTACTAACCATGATATCAATTTTTTGAAAACTTTGTGTGTCCTTAATCCGGTTATTAGCCTAGGTTACTATGTGATGCGCACAGCATACAAGTATAGACCGGGTCGCCTGAATTGGAACGAAACATTTCATGTGTTTTTTTGAAAGAGGGTTTGCTACCCGCAGGTAGGCTTGAACATTTGATGATTTATTCCAATCCAACTAACCCAACCTTCACCCACAGGCAGTTCAGGCAGTTATATCACATAAGCATTTAGCCTATGGTAAAACATGCTATTTATGGCAGTCACTCACACGCATGCAGGGATGCTAAAGCATAAAGCTTACCGGGTACTCCAAGCCAAAATAGGAAACTTCATTAGAAAGCATGCATGATCCTAATTATACAGAAATGCCTAATGCAACACATGCAAAGATGCAACTATAGCAGGCTCGGCTATTCTAAACATGCGTATTGGAATGTTACAACTAACATGTATCAATTTGGAATTAAAAAATACAATGCAGTTAGTATGATGTGCCGAGCCCGGTGCATGCAAAAACAGATGAATGATGCAAACATGTTTATCATACTGTATGCTTATCGAAATATGCCCTAATCTAACCATCGTAAGCGGATAAATAAAAGGGAGAAAGACGTTGGATTGGAAGACATACATCCACTCACGCACACTTATTAACAGTTGTGCCCTCGCGCAGAGGGTCCGAATAATATTACAGTCCCGAATGAAAAGAATATTACAGTCCAAATATATAAAGTCCGAATAATATACAAATTCCTAATTTAAATAACAAATTAACTAAGAAAGTAAATAAAACTGGCATTGCAGCCCGGGACTGCCTTGCTTCTGATGGATGATGCATGTCCGGCTGCTTGCGCGGAAATCCACGGGATGCCCCAATTAGCCTCTGTTTAGCAGTTGTTCTTGGAAAGCGTGCCAGACACCGAAAAGTTGCTGATTCTTCATTTTGCTGCAACAGAGAGCAGGGAAGGGGGCATAGCAATGTATTTTCACAAATTATATGCATGCCTCGATCCTCGTGCCACCAATCACCGCATACCGAGGCATGATGGCCGAGGAGTCGAATTGCACAACTCAATTGTAGAATGAATGCTCATGAAAACACAGCTAAAAACCTAACTGCATCATGGATAATCCAGAGTGTCGGTGACTGGGAATTGAGACACATTCCGTCACTCGGAGTACGAAATGTACCTCGTTTCCCATGCCCGGGTTAACTCCTATCCCGAACACGATGCAATATGCATTGACATGCAACTAAGATGCAATCCTAACATACACCATACTATAAAAAAAGAGATGCCTCGAAGTGCGTGCACCCGGGCACGGCAAACTGATGAGCAAACCGAGAAAATGACAGAATGTAATCTAAGATACAACCTAGTATGCACTATGCTGTAAAAAAAAATGAGATGCCTCGAAATGCGTGCACAGGGGCACGCAAACTGAGAAAATGCATGAATGCGATCTAAGATACAACCTAGTATGCACAATGCTGTGAAAATGAGATGCCTCGAAATGCGTGCACACGGGCACGCAAACTGAGAAAATGACAGAATGCAATCTAAGATACAACCTAGTATGCACTAAGCTATGAAAATGAGATGCCTCGAAATGCGTGCACACGGGCACGCAAACCGAGAAAATGACAGAATGCAATCTAAGATACAACCTAGTATGCACTAAGCTGTGAAAATGAGATGCCTCGAAATGCGTGCACACGGGCACGCAAACCGAGGCGATGGTATACGAAATGTAAATGACATGCAAACATGATATGGGCTTATACGAACATGAGTGAGCCTCAGCCACACTCACATAGGATGCCGGTGGATGAAAATGAATTGCCTCGAAATGCGTGCACACAGGCACGCAAACCGAGGCGATGACATACGCAATGCAAATGACATGGAAACAAGATATGGGCTTATACCAACATGAATGAGCCTTAGCCACACTCACATAGGATGCCGGTGGATGAAAATGAGACGCCTCGAAATGCGTGCACACGGGCACGCAAACCGAGGCGATGATATAATGCGATGCAAATGATATGGAAATGCGATATGGGCTTATACCAACATGAATGAGCCTCAGCCACATTCACATAGGATGCCGATGGATGAAAATGAGGCGCCTCGAAATGCGTGCACACTGGCACGCAAACCGAGGCGATGATATAATGGGATGCAAATGACATGAAATGGAAATCAATCATTCTAATAGAATTTCAGCACTAAAATATGGGGGAAAACAGTCCCGAAATGAGGCGAAATGACACTAAATGCATGGAATTGTCCCGAAATGCGAATTTAGGCACCCGAAATGGCCTATAGCTATGCCAAACATGCATGATATGGACATGTAATGCAAAGAAAAAAGCTAGGAAGTCCCAAAAAAGGCACTTTCACAGTTATAAACATGGCCAAACAGCAAGCATAGGTAGGGCAAAAATGGCATGCAAGAATAGGGGCCAAGAGAGGGGTAATGAAGCAAGTGATATAAGAAAAATCCAAACTGAAAAATTTCCTTCTACAACATTGAAGAGGGACCAAAAATATGAATGTTTACAGTATATGGCAAACCTCAAATCAATATACAAACATGCTAAAAAAAGACACAAGATTGAGGCTCAAAAGGTGCTATGACATGAGGTATGCAAAATATTCACCAAACAGCCAAAGACCCTTAATAAAACATGTAGAATGGGCCGAAATAGGACTATTTCCAGAACTGTAAAATGGCCAAAAACAAAAGCATGATAGGCTAACTAAACATGCAAGAATGGGGAATAAAAGAGAGCTGGGATGAGATGGCTGAGGCCTTTGTGGCTTAATACTCTTATAATACTCAGATCGAGGTCACAACTCGTGATCTCGAGACAACTAGGCAAGAGCCAAAGGAGAGCTTCTCCGATTTCGTGACCCGATGGAGGGCCAAGGCCTCAATGATGACCATCAGGCCTGTCGACAAAGATCAGATTCGGATGGTTGTGCGCAACCTCCAACCCAAGCTTATGCAAAAGATGATCATTCTCCCCCTCCCCACCTTTGCAGATTTATATGAGATAGGGGTGCAGATCGAGGACGCTATGAAGCAAGGCCTCATTGATCATGAGAGAGAACAGTCCAGGAGGGCATTCAACCGCAGTACGAATGCAGGCACAAATAGTGCGGCAGCTGCCAGAGCTTCAGATGTGAGTATTGTTACCACCACCACCACCCCAAGAACCCTTTCAGCTACACCATTCACGAGTGCGTCCGGAAGTAGTTCACAAACAACCAAGTTTCCACCCAGAGGCCAAAGAACCTTTACCTTACTATACATGCCTTTGTCCAAGGCTCTGGGGGTTTTGATCAGGAAAGGGCACTTGAAGCCCGTAGAGCCGGGGCCATTGCCAGAAAAACTTCCCCCCTCCCACAACCCAGCTAAATACTGCGCATTTCACCAACAGCATGGTCATGACACCGACCAGTGCTATAGATTGCGTCACGAGATTCAGGATCTCGTTGACAATAGGGTGGTCGTGCCTCCGAAGAAACCGAATGTCACAACCAACCCTCTCCCATCACATAACCAAGCTCCACCTCCCAAACGCATCAATTTGATCCAAACAGGGGTTGTGTCATACGACCTTAGTATATATATCACCCCTTCTCACCTACCCAAGCCGGAGGTGTTCATTCCTAACAGCACTGACTTATGCGTGTTGGACATCTCCCAAACCCAACCTGAAACGGTGGTGGTAGCTATCGAAAAAAAAAGTGGGTCGACTGCGGAGGCATATGAGAATGCAAATACAGAGCCTGAGAGGTCTGCAAGCTTCATGTACAACCCAAACAGTTACATTACATCAGCAGGCCAGGCTAGGCCGAATGTCGAATTGCCAGTGGAGGCAGAGATTTGTGTAGTGCGGGAGAATGGACTTAATCAGGGGCTGGATGACTTGGCAGAACTAGAAAAAGACATTGGTAACCTTCAGTTTTTTAATGAGCAAGATCCGAGAGACGTGACAGTCAACTGGTTTGATTTGGATAGGGCAGCGAAGTCTACTAGGTGGCTTGATGACCAGCCGGATGTTGTTGAACAACCTTAGCTAGAACAGGGTCCGTCAGGGACGGGCACATCAATTGTGGCCGGAAGGGCCGGGAATCTAGACGCATCACTAGAGAGCGCCGGTGCCAAGAATTTCGCTTGGGATCTGGGCAATTTGAATATAGGAGGTGTTGGACAGCAAGCTGCGCCGAAGCAGTCTGAGAGGGCCAGAAAGGCCAAGGCCCCTGTGGGCACATGTGCACAGGAACAGAGCGTTCTGCGGGCACAGGAACGAAAGGTGCTGTAGGCACAGGAATAGTTGCAACAGAGCCAGACAGGTGTCTGTCGACTGCCGATGGCATGTGGTGAGAAGATGATGATCTATGTCTTGCCCACACCGACGAAGACTGGGGGAGTAAGCAGCCGGATGATACCTGGTACATCGGCGAAGTTGATCACATGACTAGGAGCAGGCAGTATTTCAAGCCCCCGCACTTAGATCAACCAGAGGCATCCGGAAAGGACAAGGAGGTGGAGAAGCAGAAAGAAAAGCTACTCGAAGAGGAGGCTGTGCTGAAACAGCTGAAGAAGTTACAGGCAGACATCTCTATTTGGGGACTGCTTATGGCTTTAAGAGTACATAGACAAGCTGTCCTTTCTGCTATGGACAAGGCCAAGCTTTCAATAGATACCACACCTGAGCAGCTGGTAGGATTGGTTTTTCTGGGAGGTGCTTCCTCGACGTTGACCTTTTCTGACGAGGAACTGCTGCCTAAGGGCGCAAACCATAACAAACCGCTCTACATCTTTATGGAGTGTAGAGACAAGAGGGTACTAGTAGCTCTTGTTGACACGGGATCCGCCATTAACGTGTGTCCGTCGAGGACGGCATATGCAATCAGGTTGAAGCCCGCGGACTTTGTGCCAACTGCCCAGGTGATAAGGGCTTATGACAATACTAGCAAAGAAGTGATAGAGACTGTGCAGATTCAAACCAAGGTTGGTCCAGGACATCATGAGATTGACTTTCATGTCTTGGACGTTTCCGCAACCTTTAATCTACTCTTGGGGCCGTGGCTGCACCAGGTAAAGGCGGTTTCTTCCACCCTGCATCAGATGTTGAAATACCCCCACAGGAAGGGTGTGACTATAGTTTTTGGGAATTCATCAATCCATCCGCCGCCAAAGGTGTCTACACCGGTTTTGGAAATCGAGCATGGCACGAAGGATGTGTTCCTATCAGGATTTACCCTAGCCGAGACCCGGATTGTTCAAAATATCTTGGCTGTTGATGAGGGGTTGTATGTTAATGCACAGTTGGTGTACTTCATGAACAACCTCCAGCATATCCCTGGGATGGGATTAGGAGGGATAGATTGGCCGGAAAGGCATTGCAGTATCGGCCGAAGTGCCACATAACCTGCATACCTTTGGTTTGGGCTATTTACCCACCAAGGAGGACTGGGTGAGGAAAGGCAAAGAGATGGCTGGAAGAGCCAGAGCCAAGCAGACCGGGAGGCATTTTGATTTGATGCATCGGCCTATTCAGGGCACCCTAAACGGACGCTTCATCCGGGAGGGAGAGGACTTTCCATTCTGCGGCTTCCCAGAGCCATGGCTGAATACCGAGAAGAGACGTCTGCCAGGTTTTGAGATCTTCTTCGACTTACAGTTGTCCGGGGATGATGCTGTCGAGGAGCAGACAGACCCATCAGCTGAGGTTGAGCAGCGTAAGGAAGTGGATTCTGAAAGCACCGAGATTGAAATGGGGGTAGCACTAGCTAGTCTACTTTCAGATCCTCCGATCGTACATAAGTGCTTGGCGGATGATCTCTCAGTGTCTATGATTGGGAATGAAGCGGCTGCAAGCCCATTTGCAAACATTTTGGATGCGTCCAATCTCTCGTCTGGCAGTACGAGGAGGGATTCTTATCGAGTAGCACCGGGTCAGGTAGTGAGCCGAAATCTGATTCTACCGAGTCTGTAGGGTCCAAATCAGGTTCCAGCTCGTCTAAGTCTGAGTCCGGTATTCCTGGGGGTGACAACCCGGATGCCACAGTCTTGTCTAGGTCATCTTTTTCTTTTTCCTTTGAGTCTGTTGTAACAAAGGAATCAGGCGACTTGGAAGTGATTAATGAGAATGAAATGGCTGTGGCTTTTGTGTATTTTTTTGTGCCTTTGATTTATTGCAGTAATTCAGACTTTCAAAATTTCAATGAAAACGACGAGTAAGAAATTCCTCTGCTTTTGAAATATTTGCTAGAGCAAGAGCAGAAGAGGTTTGTCAAACCCTTGGCCGATGAAATCACTACAGTTAATGTTGGTACTGAGAAGGACCCGCGACTGGTCCAGATCAGGTCCACGTTGTCTTCGGAGGAGCGCGAGCGCTTAGTCGCTTTATTAAAAGATTTCAAAGATGTTTTCATGTGGTCCTACGAAGACGTGCCTGGAATCGATCCTGAGATTGTACAGCACCGGATCCCTCTTGACCCGGAGGCCCGACCTGTTAAACAAAAGCTCAGAAGGATCCGCTTGAACTAGGCTCTCAAGATCAAAGAAGTGGTCACCAAGCAAATCGACGCAGGGTTCCCGTTGGTATTTGAATACCCAACTTCGTTGGCCAAAATCGTTTCAGTGCCGAAGAAGGACGGTAGGATTCAGGTATGTGTGGATTTCAGGGATTTGAATAAAGCCAGTCTAAAGGACGACTTTCCTCAATCGCATATCGACGAATTAGTAGACTTCACTGCTGGGCACACATTGCTTTCATTTATGGATGCCTTTTCAGGCTATAATCAGATTGTGATGGCACCCGAAGATCGGGAGAAGATTGCTTTTACCACCCCGTGGGGGACCTACTGTTATAGAGTGATGCCGTTTGGGCTGAAGAATGCTGGAGCTACATATCAAAGGGCTGTAACCACAATATTGCACGACATGATCCACAAGGAGGTTGAGGTGTACGTGGACGACATGATTGTCAAGTCCAAAGAAAGAGAGGGCGACTACACCGCCTTGCAAAAGTTTTTCCAAAGGATTAGGGAATTTCGGTTCTGGTTGAATCCTCAGAAATGTACGTTTGGTGTTACAGCAGGGAAAATGCTGGGGTTCTTGATTACACAGAGAGGTATCAAAGTCGACCCTTCCAAAATCAAGGCCATCTTAGAAATGCCACCACCAAGGACTGAAAAGGAGGTGCGAGGCTTTCTGGATAAAGTGCAATTCATAAGACGGGTTATTTCTAAATTAACCTTGACTTGTGAACCACTCTTTGGTCTCCTGAAGAAAGGAAAGAAATTCCAATGGGACGGCCGATGCGAAGCTGCTTTTGAACAGATCAAGCAATATTTACTGAACCCACCCGTGTTGTCACCGCCTGAGATGGGGAAACTATTGATTTTGTACGTTTCAGTAACTGAAACTACAATGGGCTGTATGCTTGCACAGGAGTCTGACTACCTGAGCAAAAAGATGCTGAATTACGAGACCCATTACACTCCGCTGGAGAAGGCTTGTCCGCCCTTGGTACAGGCTACCAAGAAGCTGCGGCACTACCTGTTAGCTCACTCTGTAATGTTGGTTTCACGATTACATCCCATCAAATATCTCTTTGAGAAACCGACACTTACGGGTAGGCTAGCTTGTTGGTTGCTTCTGCTTTCGAATTCGACCTGAGGTATGTGACGCACAAGTCAGTAAAGGGGAGAGCGGTAGTGGAGTTCCTAGCCAATCACCCAGTGGAAGGGGATGAAGCAATTGAGTACCTATTTCCAAACGAGGCCATTCTGCATGTCGAAGAAGAATTTTGGACGATGTACTTTGACGGAGCGTCAAACCAATACGGGTATGGGATAGGGGTGTTGCTGATAGCACCCGATAATTCTCATATTCCTCTAGCATTCAAACTCCAGTTCAAAGTCTCAAACAATGAGGCAGAGTATGAAGCGTGTATTGTTGGACTAGAAGCAACCCTAGAACTAGGGGCAAAACGGTTGGACGTCATTGGGGACTCGAACTTTGTTGTATCTCAAGCGAAAGGAGATTGGAAAGTCAAAGAAGAAAAGATGAGAATTTACCACCAGACCTTGGACTTGCTGATTCCTCGGTTTGAGAATCTAAACTTTGCTCATCTGTTAAGACAAAACAACAGGTTCGCAGATTCACTAGCAACTCTATCTTCTATGATAGACATCCCTTTTGGAGTCCGGATGCGTCCGATCATCATTGACCAGAAATTTACGCCGGCCTACGAGCTGATTGCTGCCATAGATGAGGTTCAAGATGAGAACCCCTGGTATTACGATGTCTGGAACTTCTTGGAGAAAGAGGCATACCCACCAGGGGCAAATGCCAAAGACAAGAGGGCAATCCGAAGAATGGTTGCTCGGTTCATCGTCTGTGTAGAGAAGCTATACAAGAGAGGTCATCTCGGGATGCATAAGTTGTGTGTTGATGCCGAAGAGTCCAACCGCCTAATGGAGGCCATCCATGGAGGAGAGTGCGGAGCGCATATGAACAGGGTGATGCTAGCCCAAAAGATCCTTAGACGAGGTTACTACTGGTCCACTATGGAGGAGGATTGTATTGCCTTTGTCCGATGATGCCGCAAATGTCAGATCCATGCAAACCGCATGAACATTCTGCCGTCGAAGCTGTACAACATGACTTTGCCATGGCCATTTTTCGTCTAAGGGATTGATGTGATCGGGGCTGCCACTCCAAAGGGATCCAATGGGCATGAGTTCATTCTAGTCACGATAGACTATTTCACAAAATGGGTTGAGGCCCAATCTTATGCGGTGTTGAAAGCACCGCACATTGCAATGTTCATCAGGAACAACATCATCTGTTACTACGGGGTCCTGAACGAGATCATTTCGGATAATGGTTCCCACTTCAAAAAGGAAGTGATCGACTTGTTGGAAAAATACAATGTGGCTTTTCACAAGTCATCTACATATCGGCCGTAGACCAATGGAGTAGTTGAGGCCGCTAACAAGAACATCAAGCATATTTTATAGAAGATGGTGGAAACCTACCGGGACTGGCCAGATAAGTTGCCATTTGCTCTGTGGGGCTACCGGACTTCAATTCGAACTTCTACTGGGGCGACTCCGTATTCCTTGGTCTATGGGATGGAGGTCGTTCTACCAATCGAAATTGAAGTTCCGTCATTATGAGTACTGGCTGAGTGTCAGATAGCTGAGGCAGATTGGCAGCAGAGCAGGTTCGAGGATCTCATGCTCTTTGATGAGAGAAGGCTGAAAGCACTGTACCATGTTCAAGGTTATCAACGACGAATTGCCAGGGCTTTCAACAAGAAGGTTATGTCCATGAATTTGAAGGAAGGAGATTTGGTGCTCAAAGACAACCAAGCTCCCATCCACGACCCTAGGGGCAAGTTTAGACTCAATTAGACTGGCCCTTACATCATCAAGTCTATCTGGTCGGGTGGAGCTGTCATTCTGATGGACCTAGATGGCCTAGAGTTCTCCCAACCGATCAACATAGACAAGTTGAAGAAATATTTTCCCTCAGAGGCTCGCTAGGCCGAAAACCCAAAAGGGTGACCTAGGCAAAAGTTAGATCACCAAAAATTTGAAATTATAAAACTGAGCTCGCAAGGTTGAAAACCCAGAAATGGCGGCCTTGGCAAAAGTTAGAGCGTAAAAGGTGAGGGTTAATATACGAGTGAACCTGAGCCGAACTACGTAAGGCTTGATTCCCATCTGTGGGATGCGTAGGCAACTTCATCCCGAAGTCCAGCCATAAACACTTCCCCAATCAACTCTGTCCATTTGATCATCTCGGTCATCTTTGTCTATTCAGCATTCAAGAGTTCGGTTGTGATCTCTGGTGTGGTGCTATTCAGACTAGGGTCAACTTTCCAGTTGTTGGGATCCGGGATTGTGCACCTCAGTGACAGATCTCAAGCGTGTCCAGTTCTTATCCATATCGAAAATGGTTTTGAAAAGTTTTAATAAAAGTTGATTTTGCTCAAATTAATCTTTTTACAACTTAGACAATTTTTGGACCAAACGAAAAATTTTCAGTACCCACAACCTTTAATTTTGTTGATTTCAATACAGAGTCCTCCTGCTCTTGAATACAAAATTGAAGTTGCTTTTCATTAGGTTCATAAAGAAAAATTGAAAGTTCTGATTAAAAGAAAATAAATCCGGGGCATAGTCAGGTGTTCCTGCGTCCCCTCCCAAAGCCAGTCGAAGCCTCGGATGCCAAGGTAGGCCCGATCTGTGCCTCTTCATTGAGCCAATCCAAGCACTCATCAGAGAGGGTGCAATTGAAAGTGGGAGCGGGGGCCAGAAGCTCCCTCGTCCACCATGCTGCGGCATACCGAGCTAGTTGCGCACCTCGGACCGAAAACGTAGCAGGGTACTTTATCCCCTCCTCCAGGCCAATCTGATCATGTTCGAACTGGCGCTGGAACCGGAACGAAAAATAGAAGACATAGTGTGTCATGCCAATCAACTGAATCCCGAGCTGACGGGTCATGCTGTAACTCATTGCCAGCAGGTTAAGCCAAGGGCAGCGCCAAGCAATGTGGTCCACAGACAAATTGCACATCCAGCTGTACCACCATCCTTCATCCAAAGCATCGACTAGATGTCGTCGGGAGAAATAGCTGCGAGCTGAATATGCCAGACACGAGTCCACAACTCTCAACTTGTCCATCAACCACACCTGGAGAGAGATGAAGAATGAGAGAATAAAGAATAGAGAGATGTACGTTGAGAGAAAAAGTGAGCAGAATGTTTTGAGAGAAAAATCGAGCCTAAGGGTCGAGTGATGTGAGATACATATGTGAGATGGGGTGGGAAACATTACCTGCAATAGTAGTGGACTCCCCGCAAACCTAGCCATCTCCCCGCGATAAAAAGCGTCTAAGCCCATCAATATCTCGGCCAATGTCATGGCAATGTAGCTTTTGCCCTCTTTCAAGCCCTCGGCAACTTTGATCAAACGAGTACTAAACCCACCAGAGCTTGGGACAGGTAAGAAATGGGACAGCTTGCACAAGCAACTAGATGTCGTCGGGAGAAATAGCTGCGAGCTGAATATGCCAGACACGAGTCCACAACTCTCAACTTGTCCATCAACCACACCTGGAGAGAGATGAAGAATGAGAGAATAAAGAATAGAGAGATGTACATTGAGAGAAAAAGTGAGCAGAATGTTTTGAGAGAAAAATCGAGCCTAAGGGTCGAGTGATGTGAGATACATATGTGAGATGGGGTGGGAAACATTACCTGCAATAGTAGTGGGCTCCCCGCAAACCTAGCCATCTCCCGGCGATAAAAAGCGTCTAAGCCCATCAATATCTCGGCCAATGTCATGGCAATGTAGCTTTTGCCCTCTTTCAAGCCCTCGGCAACTTCGATCAAATGAGTGCTAAACCCACCAGAGCTTGGGACAGGTAAGAAATGGCACAGCTTGCACAAGCAAAGCGCATGTCGTCGGTAACCCTGCCAATGATGATCACCGCGGTCACCAGCATCAGAAAACGGACAAACCAAGCTCGGAATGTCCATCTCTCCGTTGTGAATCAGTGACCGAGCGTCATGCACAGTAAGGCCGCACATCTGTCCTAAGGCTTGGACGTGGCCGAACCGGTACTGAGGCAAGATTTCCTCGTCGCGCTCGGATTCCATTAAAGCTCGGAAATCCGTGAAAGTGGGACACATCTCTTGACCACCAAAACTAAAGACGTGTGTTACCAGATTCCAAAACCTTGTCGTGGCATGGAGGAATGGAAAACACAGCGGGGTGCGGCCCAGTGTGAATAGTGCATTTATGTCAAAACCCAAAAAATTCTGCCTTTCCGAGCCATCCAAGTTGGCAATCCAAGTTGTGAGGTTTTGGGCATGAAACTCTTCCATTTGGTGCAAATCAGGGTTGAAATGAGGAAAACTATGAACCTGAGGCTTTTGTAGATGATATGGTGTTGAGTGGAAGACGGGTGTCAACATTCTGAAGGTGCTTGCCATTTTTGGCCGATCGGCCAAAAATAGTGCCGACTGACCATTCCTTTAGGCCGATCGGCTAAAAATGGTGTCCGATGGCCATTTCTTATGGCCGGTGGGCTTTCCCTTTGGCCGATGGCCTTCCTTCTTGTTCCCTGAGCTGCTTATGTATTGAACATGCTGAGAATTTGTGATTGGCACCACTTCCAATGCCTTCTGGTGATGATTTTGCAAAGTCACGCCTGCGTTCCTGTGTTTTGATTATCGAGTTGTTGTACATTTGCTTATCGAGTTGTATTTTACATTTTTTAAGTCTTTGCTTTGCTTATCGAGTTGTATTTACACTTGGTTAGCTTATCTAGTTCTTTGTTTTGATTATTGAGTTCTTTTTGTCATTAGTCGGTTCAATACCTGATTATTACGATGCGAGTGCTTAATTTTCAAACAAAACTTCAATCTTATTTACATTGTTATGTAATGCGATGCGGTGCGATGCGATGCATAGAATATACAAATGCAACACTTTTTCAGCAAAATAGCCACTTCATTTCATCATGTCTCTTTTACAAAAAGTACATAATTTTGAGGAAGGTAAAACTTGCCTGAGTCAGTACAATGTGCTCAAACTACCAGTAAAAAGAAAAGTAAAACAAAAAGGAAAGGCAACAAAATGTCTGGACAAAGCAAAAAGAAGAAAAACAACAAATGTCTGGATCAGTATCAGTCATCTCAAGCATGGGAGTCGATCCTGGTCCTCTTCCTGGACGAGGGTCCAGGGTCACCACTACCATCTCCATAGTCAGAGTCTGAGCCATCTCCGGCCTTGCCCTGGGACGACGCCCCCTCCTCGTCAGAATCATCAGGGGAGGGGTCTCGCGAACTGCTCTCAGCATGAGCGTGCCTATGTTTGCCCCGGCTATGGAATGTCATCCCCCGCCTGACTCTCCCTCCTCCTCGAGTAGGAAAAGATGGTCCAGCTAGAGTACCTCCTGCGGCCGAAATCTGGAATGGGGCCTGAAAAGGAACAAATGGCAAATGCATCAGCTATACTACGCAAAGCGGAGTATAAATACCAAATACAGTGTATGAATACAATGTATGAATGCAATGAGCAGTATATCAGTACAGAATGTAGTGTATGAGTACAGTGTATGAATGCCATGAGCAACGTTGTGAGCAGTGTGTGGGGTACAGTGTATCAGTGTCGTGAGTGTTATGTATCAAGTGCCGTGTTGATAGTGTGATGCATTAGATTATGTACGAAACAGATTATGTAGAGTTTGAGACTGCGGTTGAAAAAACTTACCAGGATGCCATAGATGGTCAACAAGTCGATGCTCCACTGCAGCATCCCCATCACAGAGGTAGTCAGCTCTAGAGATTGGTGAGTGTACTCGACGGAAGCCTGCAAAAGGGTTAAGAGCATCAGTATTCTGTGGAATATCAAGAGAAAGGAAATGAAATGGGTGTACAGAATGCAAAGTGTAGTAGTACATACCAGGGTCGAGCCATAGACTCCGACAAGCTCATGATCGGCCGGAGGAGAAGCGATGGGTATCTGGTAAGTCTCCGTACCCTATCCTCAGCATGTCATCGTCGTAGGCAGCTCTAGCCATCCAGCTCCCTGCCCTCTCCAGGACCCACTCCTGCCTCGGGCCGGAGGTACCCTCGGTGCCCCTGCTCTTACTGCCGGCGCTGCTGGCCTCTCTCTCTCGACTTGGCGAGTACTGGTCAGAGGCCACATAAGATAAGCCTGAATGAACTCGGGGTAATCGCCCTCATCTCTAGAGCGCTCCGAGTCCCAACCGATCGTGTAATCCATCATCTCCTCAAAGGTGTACCTCTCAGTATGCCTCATATGGGTAGGAGGCGGCCTCGGGACTACCTGCTCGGGTAAGCCGAGGGTCTGCCGCAAGAAGCGCTCACCCAAGTACCACGCTCGGCAGACTGGGCCCTCCAGCAAGACCCTGAACCGGGCAGTCTCTCGAGCACCGGCATACCACTCCCGAACTGCGTCAGGCAACGGGGCCCAAGGCTGCCAGGTAATCCTCAAATAATACACAGTTTGTTATCTACTTTTATTGAGAGTACAATATAAAGTGAAGCTTAAACAAACTGTAATGTTTGACATACCTCAGCTGCGGTGATGGTGTCAAAAAAGCGGTGGAAGAACATGAAGGACTCCCGTGGCCTCCGCTCCCATCTCACATCGAAGCGGTGGGAAAACGAAACCATAGGGGGCATCTCATCATCCGGCACTGGGGTAAGCCTAGGAAAGTAGGCATACACCCACAACTACAAAATGCAACAGAGCAGATATGAGTATGCTTATCAGATAAAGCTGTATACAGATAAAGCAGAGTGCAGTATGTGCAGTGTATTGTGTAGTGTGTGCAGTGTACAACCAGTGTACAGTAGATTGCGTGTGCGCATTCTGTGTGATGTACAAATAATGAAAAACAGAATTGAAAAGACAAAAAAGGGAACATGTACCTCCCAGGCTCGCTAGTAGCCTCCAAGCAACTGCCCGCTGCGGTGGGAGGATGAGCTCATATATCCGTAAAAGGTGGCCAAGCCCGCGCCACCCCAGTCGTAGCCGCGAATTCGCGTCACTTCCACAAGTGCGCTCAGTAGGTAAAGGGCGACAGTGTTTGCCTGGTCGGCGAAGAGTGTGGTCCTGAGTAGGAACATAATGAAGCCATGAGCATACCGCTCCTCCTCTTCCCGAGTAGTAGGCGCTTAGATCCGGAAGTGATCCTTGAACCACGAGTACCTCACAAACCCTGATCGGGCCAGAGGTGGCTGAGTGCTGAGCAAGTATAGCTGAGCGGCGTCCCACACGTCCATATCCATATCAAAGGGGATCGGATCACCCCCTACTCCGATGCCTATGAGCATGGAGAAGTCAAAGGGAGTGATCGTCATCTCCCCGGTGGCAGAAAGGTGAAAGGAGTCGGTGGTGTCCCACCACCTCTCCACCAAAGCAGCAAGAAGGGGCTTGCTCGCAGTGAGACGCGAGAGTCCCATGCAGAAGGTCCCAAAGCCGGCCTGATCGACAATATGGCGAACTGCATTGGGTAGCTCCATATACCGTCCTCGAGCGACGATATTCCCATATCCCCGGAAGGCATGAGAATCTCCCTGTGTTAAAAAACAAACAGATGCGAAGCAGTGTCACATGTACAGTGTTTGAATGCCTTCAGAATTGGGGAAAATGCAGTGTAGGTATATATGTTCGAGTTTACACAGATATTGGGTGGGCTAAGCATACGATCTAATAGTTTGTTTGGGTTATTCAGTTGAAAATGCAGTGTGTGTGCATGTGCTTGGGTACGCTCAGAATTGATGAAAATACAGTGCCGGTGCATATGTTTAGATTTAAATAGATATCGAGTGTGGGTGTGCTCACAGTGAACTGCAGCACGTGATGCATCAGTGTGTCTGAGTTAAGTAGTAAAAAGGCAGAATCGACTATCGCAGTTATATGTTCTACATTGCAGAAAACGAAACAGAGCAAGAGTGTACCTCAGAAGTGCCATAGGACAGATGTGACTCTGGCTCGCGCAGCAAAAGCTCCAGTGTCGCACCCCGCGCGTAGCTCCTGAAGTGGCGGATGCCATCAGGAGGCAACACGTGTACCGCCGACCTGTAAGTCGTCGGATCGAACGGCCGGATGTGAAGAGGTAGGAGCTCGACCTCGGGGTCCACGTCCATCCCCGGGGGAGTCCCACCATGTGGAATGTCGTCTGCCATCTCAAAAGGAGCATGAAAATGGCTGAGAATGTGAAAAGGGGGCAAGAATGCAAAAGGTCAACCCAAAAGTCAACCCCGAGAGGATGAAAAATAGAAGAAAAGGTCGGAGTATGGAAAAGGCACAAAAACCAAGTAAACTCAGGCGGAAACAAACCTGAATTATTGGAAATCTAGAAAGGAACACCGAAAACCAAGTTTTGTTCGGTTTAAAGTGTGCGAAACGGGAAGGGTTTCGCGAATAAAACAATGAAAAAGAGTCGAAAACAAGAGAAAAACACGGATCGAAGGTCGGGAAATCACCTAGGGAGAAAGAGAAATGTTTTTCGAGCTTGGAGAAGTGAGGATATGGGGTTTGGAACCCCATATTTAAAGACCCGTGGCCAAAAGACAAAATTGCCCCGAAACTACCATTTTTGGCCGGCCAGCCAAATTGTTAGCCGATCGGCTAAATATTTGGCCGATGAGCTTATTTTGTGGCCGATGGACGGCCAATGGACTTTCCTCGTGGTCGATGCACCTCCAACACCCTTGTTTGGGTCAATTATGTGGTTTGGGACCTTCATCTCTCAAGATAGTGCAAGAAAGTAAACTTTTGAAGCTTAATCGGTCTTCGTGTCGACCTCGAACCGTGTCTTCCGTGCACGGCATTCGATGCGCGCGAGATGTATCCTTTTCGTATCCTTTTGTATATTGAAAAAATTCAAGAATTGCTTTTGAGCATGTTGTGTTACAATGTTTTGTCATAATTGTAATAAACGCGCTTGTTATGCGTCTTTCCGCCCTTGCGTCGAGCATGTTTCATCTTGCTTTTGAGTTGCATCTCAACATCATGAATAACATGCCTTTACCGTGCTTCCGTTGAATATGTGCCTCTCTTTGCTGTTGCATTATTACACACATTGCTTGCGTTGTTGCGCATGCTTTACTTACATGTGTTTATGCACCCCGTTGTCACATTGTTACACACATTGCTTCCATTGTCGTGTATGCTTTACTTACATGTGTTGTCATGCTTTTGCTCGCATTGTTATGCGTACACTTAGGTTGCATTGTTATGTACCCCTTGCTCGCGTCGTCACACATGCCTTTACTTGCATTGTTATGCTCGTTCTACTTGCATTGTTATGCACCTTCTCACTCACATTCTATACGCATGTGCTTATCTCATTTTGAAATGGTATCTTGATCTAACGTTGAACGTGTGTTTCTACTATACTATACCTATTGAGTTTCTTTCTTTTACAAGCACGATATTGTATGTACGGTTCATTTGAAGTTGGTGAAACCCGCCAGTACTGTGTATACCGGTCAATCGAAGGAATTTTAGGTAACACCTTTCCTGTCCTTTGAATTCGCTTTGTTTCGGTTAGAAGTATCCAAATGCACTTGGTCTTTGCGCTATACCCTTGTTAGAAGCATTGGGACTTACTCTGATGTTTATGCTCCCTTTCCTCTCATGCATGTGCCACGCTGAGAGATTCTCCCTTTCCTCTCATGCGTGTGCCGTGCTGAGAGATGCTCCCTTTCCTCTCATGCGTGTGCCACGCTGAGAGATGCTCCCTTTCCTTTCCTGCATGTGCCGCACTGAGAGATGCTCCCTTTCCTCTCCTGCGTGTGCCCTGCTGAGAGATGCTCCATTTCCTCTCATGCATGTGCCACGCTGAGAGATGCTCCATTTCCTCTCATGTGTGTGCCCCGCTAAGAGATGCTCCATTTCCTCTCCTACGTGTGACACGCTAAGAGATGCTCACTTTCCTCTGCTACGTGTGTCGCGCTGAAAGATGCTCCCTTTCCTCTCATGCGTGTGCCGCGCTGAGAGATGCTTCCTTTCCTCTCATACGTGTGCCCCGCTGAGAGATGCTCCCTTTCCTCTCCTGCGTGTGCCGCACTGAGAGATGCTCCCTTTCCTCTCATGCGTGTGCCATGCTGAGAGATACTCTCTTTCCTCTCCTGCGTGTGCCGCGCGGAGAGAGCTCCCTTTCCTCTCCTACGTATGCCATGCTGAGAGATGCTCCCCTTCCTCTCATGCGTGTACTACATTGAGAGATGTTGTGTTTGGGACTCCGAGTGTCCTTGGTGATCGCTTTTAGTCTTCTCTGCGTGAGACGCAGCGAGAATTGCATAATTTTCTTACATCCTTTCTGTTGGGATGTGTAGGACCATTATCTCTTATTCACTTGTTTAAATTGTTGTATTTATTTTACATAAATGCTTCATTACAGCTCCCTTTGCATGATCATAAGTTATGCTCGGCATCTTGCATGTCATTTGCATCTTGCCCCTGCCAACAGGCGCATCTCTTTGTTGTCCTGTATGCTTGTCTAAGTCTTCGGCCTTGTCAAAAATGGGTCTTCTCTGGGCTTTGACATTCACTCCCGTCATCTTATGACTTTCGAGTTCTATCAAAGTGGGGCAACTGTAGACACCCCATTTTTTACCATCCTCAAGACTTGAACGTCATCGTTTGAATACTCGATGATTATCAATGTTCGTGTTCGTTTTGAGTTCCCGAAGGTCTCGGTTGCGCGCCTTGCCTTAGGATCTCTCAACTTGTCTATTTTATGCTTGGTTGTGGACCAAGGACTTGTGGTTTTGCTTCTGGGGGAAGAGGGTGGCTTGTTTGCCATCCCCTCAACCGACCGGCCAAGGCTTGAAGCCATCGACCTTCTTTTCTTGCCATCGGCCAAAAGGGTTGCCCGGTCGGCACTTATTTTGGTCGGTCGGCCCCTCATATTGTTCAATCGGCCATATTTGGCAGCCAAACCCTGTTCATCTGCTTTATGCAAATATTTTGTGCCAGCTATCACGCACAATTCCCCCCCGCCATACACATGTATGAAGGGATTTGAGTCTTGCTTAGCTTCTCCAAGAAGCTTTGCAAAATTTGATTTCTATAAAAGGAGAGCCTCCTCTTCCTTTCCAGGGGTTCTAGAAATCTGATATACAAGTTATATATATATCTCTCTCTATATTTCCCTCTCTCTAGATTTGTGTGTGTGTTCGAGCTCAAAAGTGTGTTTTGTTCTTACTATTGCACACAAACACCTAGCATTACACTATCCTTGGTTGCTGAGGTGCTAGGGAGTTGATGTTATAGTTCTTGAGGTGGTTTTGATCAGAGAAAGGTGTTGGTGTTGCGTTCTTGAATGTGTTCTTCAAGGGTGAGCATTCTTGCTTTAGATATCCCTTTCTTGCTTAGGCTTTTAGTCCTTCTTTCTTATTGTTTTAAGCTTAGCTATTAACTAATAAAAGTTTTGTTTTTACTTTCTTTTGAACTTTGTTTGAGGTCATTTTGAGGTTTGGGGTTGTTTACCCCCTCCAAGGCCTTGTTAGGCCTTGTTTTAGGCCATCCCTTTTGGCCCTTGCTTTGAGCTTTGCATGGCCTCTCAACCACTGAAATCTAGAGGATTTTCAGTGGTGGAGAGGTGGTTTTGCTGTCCTCCTCCCCTCTCCTTGTCATCTTGAATACTAGCATAAGTGGCTTATGTTTGTGGCTTGTATGCCTAGCTTGTTTTAGCTTCATTTCAGTAAGTATTTGGTGTTTTTTTTTCCATGATTTACCTCTATTTAAACTTGGTTTAGTGGTCTCTTGCATGCACCATATACTTACCTTGCAATCCCCTCATTTGCCTTAACATGTATCTAGCATTTAGAATACCATGCTTGCATGTTTTGGCTCAACTCCATGAAGCTTCTAGCCTTGTTCTAACATGCTTGAGCTCTATTTTTCATTGTTTTGGTCATGCTTACACTGTTTTGTATAGCTACCATGCAATCTAGCTTGTTAGCTTTGGGTGTTTGAGTCACTAGCATGCTCTATTCGGATCATTTCAGTGGTTTGGCATCACTTGTAATATTATTTCAGTCCATATAGTATGCTCATGTACTTTCATTTGTCACTCCTTCAATGCTTTAAAGGGTTTGTGTTTTATGCCTCATGAATGTGTCATCGTGTATGCCACCATGCTTAGGTCATTGAGATGCCATCTAGGTGAGTTCTGGGGCTTACTTTGGCATGCCATAACTCTGTTTTTCATTGCTTAAATCATGCCATGTTTGGTTTTGATAGGTGTAGTGTAACACCCTCTTTGGTAGCCTTGCATGCCTCATGTTTTGGCGTCGTGTTCTAGCTTGCTTTCGGTCTTGTTTGGACCTGCCTTAAGACTGTTTTAGGTCCTCTTGGCCCTTTGGGGCTTGCTTTGTATAGCCATGGTTTGAACCCTTAGGCTAGTTTCAAGCTTTAAGCTTTCTTGCATTCTTTGCTTGTGTACTTTGGTCGGTTTGGCACCTCTCCTAACATGATTTCAGAGCTTAACATGTTTGCCTAATATCCATGTTTGTCTCCCTGTATAAGAACTCCCATCAGGCCAAGCAAAAACCCCATTTCCTTTAGGAACACCATCTTCCCAATTCCCTTCATATCGATTCCCATTAGCCCAAATCAAAACCCCCTTACCCAGATTCAAACTTATAGTATTGAGTATATATAAACTTAATATGATAATCTGCTCCTTTTAAATAGATTTCTAATTACTCTTCTATATTGATAATCTACTCCTAATAGATTTCTAATTTCTTTAAAAACTATATTAAACTTAATATATAAAAAATTAAAGCATCAATTGCCTATCTATTGATAATCCAGCAGGCACATCATTGTTTGTACCTAGGAGAAATCCAATTCCAAACAGATTTCCATTAGGTTTTTTTTTTATTTTTATTTTGGGTTTCCAATTGGAACATCGAATTTGTATACAGAGCATTATACAGAGCATATTTTATATGTATATGGAGCATATTTCATATGTATACAGAGCATATACATTAGAAAAATACATCAGAGGGAGCATCGAGAGAGAGAGAGAGAGAGAGAGAGAGAGACTAACAGCGATGGTGTTCTCCGATCGGCACAGCAGCGGCGGTAAGGAAATGAGGGGCTAACGATCGGCAGCAAGGGTAGGAGAAACCAACGGCGCTGTCGGCGGTGGGTTGATGCAGTGGTAGCAGCGGCGGTGAGGGAAATAGGTTTGAACCGAGTATAACGTGTGTGTGTGTGTGTGTGTGTGTGTGTGTGAGAAATAGGTTTGAACCAAGAAACTATTGTGTGTGTGTAAGGCGCCAAAACTTTTTATTTCCCTCCTAAAATATTTAGTGACTAAATTATTTATTGGTGACAAAATTATTTCTTCACCAAAGATAGAAATATTGGCCACAAAAATCGTTTTGTCACTAAATGATATTAAAATATTAAAAATTATTGGTGACAAAAATATATTCGTCATTAATAATTTTATAATTGGTGACCAATTTTTTCGTCACTAAAAGTCTCAAAATTTTGGCACCCTCCGAAAATATTAGCGGGAAGATATTTGGTGACAAAAAAAATATAAATAATGACGAAAAATAATTTCGTCATCTATTTTTTTTATTGCGATTTATATTGGTGACGAAATTTTATTTTTGTCTCCAAAAATGGTACATTTGGAGGCGAAATATGATTTTCGTCATTAAAAGATACGTATTTCGTGACAAAATTTTTTTTCGTCATTAGTTTTCGTCTCTAAAGACTATTTTTGTTGTAGTGAGTGTTAACATGATCACATGCTTACCATGAGGCTAACTGCTTATATGATATAACGGCCTGAATGCCTGTAGGTGATGGTTAGATTACTTGAATTGGAACAATTCATTGAAATGCGAGTTTTAAGCCCACTTGATTGTGGCAAAATCATGTTTTCTAAGCCCACTCGAGGGTGGCAAAATTCACATCTTAGCCTACTTGAAAGTAGCACCTTCAAACCATTTTCAATGAAACAAACAAACATGGGATGTTTTGTTCCAACTTAGGCGATCTAGTCTATACTTGTGTATTGTGCGCATCACATAGTAATTCTAGGCTAATAACTGGAATAAGAACGCATGTGTTTTCAAAAACAAGATATCATGTTAGTAAAGGCCGATCTTTGATCGGACGAGCGGGGGTGCTCATAGATGACCTTCCCCAATCGTACCTAAGTTTTCGAGCTGAGGCAACTTTGGTGATGACGGACACGTGGCCTTAGGCAATGAGTCAGGGTTTCCTAAATTCTCCCAAAATAAAATATTTAGGTGGCGACTCTGTATCTGGCAAAGCAGTCCATGTTTGGCACTTCTTTCTTAAAAATCAGTTTTTCAAAACGATTTGCCAAATTTGGACTCCTTGGTGATTTATCGGTCTCACATTGTACTTTGCGGGATTAGATTCAGAACCGTGACATTTGAGTCCGACTTGTAGAAACAAAGCCAGAGGGGGCGTCTACACTTGTGTTTTGCTTACTAGCCTAATTAGATCCATGTTTTAGCCTATTATTCCAGCTAACTTTATCTTAATTCCTGAATATTTTAAGACTTATTTTGCATTATTTGAGGACTATTTTTCAGTGTTCATTGTATTTGAGCCTTATACTGCATGCTTGTAATGTAATTCTCCTCATGAGTTTGGTGTTTTAGGCCTTAGACACCACCTCATTTGAGTTGATTGCTTTTATTTATGGATTTCCATACCTATGATCACTCTTAATCACCTCTGCAACCTCCCTTCATTCTTGGCTTTTCTTTTCTTTGAAAGTGGTTTCAAACTATTTGTTTGTTTAAGCATGAGATTGAGGTGTCATGCCTAATGGTTTAATCCCTTTGGGGTTCATTACCAATAGTATGATGTCTCTTTCATGCCCAAAGAAACACTTGGTTTGAGCCCTTTTTCCATTAGATGACTTAAATTCACTGGTGGACTTAATTGATTAAAGAATTGAGAGGTAATTAAAATGGAGTAATAAAATTGATGAATAAAAAGGTGCAAGATAATAATTTGCTTTTAGGTTTAATCTTGAGTCATTTCATACTCATTGGTGATGAAAATGACTCAACATTCATTATCAACTACTTCCTTTGATCTTTCATGATAGGGAGGTGGTTTTGAGAGTTTTGTTTTGTTGCATTCATTGAACTTGCACACTTGATTCATGGACCATCATGTAATGAAATTGCATCCATTGGTGGTTTGTGAGTCAAACTTACTACTCTTTGAGTTGTTCAAATGATAAGGAGGGGTAAATTGTGCAAACAAACCCCTGAGAATACCCTGTCTCTGCTCTATTTCCTCTCAATTGCAGCAAGGAAGTCCAGTCATCAGTGGACGGCAGGGCACTATTGGTGGTCGGCAAGCCATCATTAGTGGATGGCAGGCCCTCTGCCGGCCACCAGTGCAAAATCCAGCAGTGTACTTTCCAAACATAATAAAATAGGTTCTCAGGTGGAAATTAGTTCATGTGTTCTACTGTGTAATAGAGCTACCTGGCAGCAAAAACAGTTGCTTTTTAAGGTGGAAAGTTCATGCATGCATGAGCATTCCTTGTTTCCCAAGGAAAAATAATTAGAACGGCTAGCTTAGTACTCTTTTTATGTTGTATTCATTAAATTAGTTAGTTAAACTAGTTATTTAATTTTGTGTTATGATAATTAGTTAGCTAAAATAGTTGATTAGTTTGTTGTAATAACTAGCTAGAATAGTTAGCTTCATTTGGTTTGTAACAATTACTTAAGTAGTTTAGCTAGGTTATTCATTTCGTTTTGTTATAGTTACTTAATTAGTTTAGCTTTATTAGTTACCTAGTTTATTCATTCGGACCCTCCTGTGTGAGGGCGCAATGTTGTAATAATGTGTATGTCTTCTAACCCACGTCTTTCTCCCTTTTATTTCCCTGCTCATGTTGGTTAGTTTAGGCTATCATGTTTCGTTTAGCATACTTCATGTTTGCATCCACTTGCATTGTCTGTTAAACATTCTTTGAATACGTGCTTAGAACGCATGCTATTTAATTGACTCATATGCCATATTAGTAGCCGAGCCTCGTAATTGCATATCGCATGTGTTGCATTAATCATATTGCATAGTTAGGATCATGCATTTTTCTAACTATTTTCTTTTGACTTGCCTTAGAGTACTAGGTAAGTATTTTATTCCTTTAGCATATCGCATGCGTGTGATGTTGCCATGTCTAGCATGCTTGCCATGAGGCTAAGTGCTTAATTAATAAATTGCTTGAATGCCTGTGGATAAAGGCTAATTGCTTGAATTGGAATAATTTGAGTAGTGTTTTTGTGCGATCATTTTTTCAAGCGGTACATATTCAAAATAATTTTCAAAAATAAACATGAAAACAAATGCTCCAATTTTAGCAAAATAGTCTATACTTGTGTGCGCCTCACATAATAAGTTAGCCTAATAAAATCGGAACAAGAGCATATAATGTAAATAAGATTCACATCATGATTAGTAGAGGCTAATCTTTCGATCGGTCGAGCAGAGGTGCTCAATTCATGACCTTCCACTCTTGTACCTAAGTTCCCGAGTTGAGACAATCTTGGTGATGACGGACACGTGGCCTTCGGCACGAGTCATGGGTTTCCTAAATTTTCCAAAAAAATATTTAGGTGGCGCCTCTGTATCTGGCAAATCTGTCCATTTTTGGCAATTTGATTTAAAATCAATTTTTCAAACGATTTGTCAGATTGGAACTTTTTGGTGTTTATCTATTTCATATTGCACTTGTGAGATCAGATTCAAAACCACGGGAGTCTGAAACTGTAGGGCTTATTCGTCTTCTGAAAAGGGGCACGAAAAGTTGAGCTACAGTTTCTGGCGACTTTTCTGGGGAATTTAGAAAACTTGACTTGAAGTTCATGATGTGAAAATTTTATCACGCGTATATGTTTCTTTGCATTGCATTTGCTTTGGTACGTCTGAGTCACTGTGTTTGCCATTTGCTATTCCTGGACGGTTTGCCAGAGGCTTGCCTAAAATGCTTGCCAAAAGGCTGACTGGTCACGGGCTTTGCCATGATGGGAACACAGCCCTTGGATCTGGACTACTGCTGTACCGTTTGATCCTCCTTTCACTTGTTGGTGTTAGGTGCGAGAAGTAGATTAGGTAGTCTTGCTGAGGTACCCGGTTGACCATTCGGCCTAGTTGCATATCGAAAAGCCATAGAGACTGTTCCAAACTAGGACATGATGCTTACCTAAATACAATAATGCGTGAAAACTGCTTTATTTGAATAGTGAACCCTAGTTCCTTACGAAACTAGGATAGGGTAACCCTACCCCCTTATAGGGTTGTTTTGGCTCTCACTTAACTGGTATGTGCTTTACAATGAAACTATGCAGGAATGTGCATATCAGTTGCAAGTTTGGTATATATTTTGGGGGCAGAATTCAGTGTGAAGTGCAGTCCTACAGCCTTGATTACATCTGTGTTGGTAACATCATTAGCTGAGGTGTTGTGCGGTTTCTAATTACTGTTTTCTTTTTGCTTTATTTGTTTTTGCCAAGTAGTTTAACACCATAGATTCGAAAAGTTTGGATATCCCCCAAATGCTCTGGACGAGAGTCAAAAGGCTTTGCAAAGCCGGAGATCTTGTTAGGGGACAGCCCGTGTTTACTTCACTCCCACTGGTTACAAGATGGAGGAGAGTCAGGCAGAGTTCACCGGTCCAGTTTTTACAGCAGCCACCCCTCAATTCATCTGCATCTAGTCAGGCTCAGGGACAGTCTTCTACTTCTAGTCCAGCACGAGATCACTCGCCTATTCCGATGACATAGTATCCCCTAGTCAGTATGGAGGAATTAATACATCATCTTCAGTAAACAGTTGAAACCCTACACCAAGATGCTGCCCGTCAGGCCGAGGTCATGGCCCATCAAGCTGAGGTAATAAACAGGCTGCAACAACAACAACCACAGCCAGCAGCGTCTTCTGCATCTCATGCACGCCCTACAGGTATCCCAACACTCGGAGCCACTACCCATGCTGAAAATCAACGCAATCCAGCAGAGTCGATCCCACTACAGGCCTCCAAAGCACCTATGTATCAAACTGGAGCTCCATTTCAATTTGAGGCTGACCCAACTGTCCTTAAGGTCAACAAGCTGGAAAAGCTATTCAAGAGAGCACAAGGTGTTAATTCCATCCCCAACATAGAGGACGAGTATACCAACTCTGCAATGACATTGCCAGATCAGTTCAAAATGCCTCACATTAATTGATTCGACGGCTTCGGAGATCCCATTGTTCATCTACGGTAGTTTTCAGACATTATGCAGTCGATGGGCTTGACTAGATTGCAAAAGCTCTCTCTCGTTGCCTGTACCATGTCAGGTATAGTGGCCATTTGGTATGCGAAGTTGGAGGATTCTGTCAATCAAAATTGGGAGGAAATGGCCGAGGCCTTTATTACTCAGTACTCGTATAACACACAAATCAAGGTCACAACTCGTGATCTTGAGGCAATGTGCCAAGAGCCAAAGAAGGGCTTCTCAGAATTTGTAACAAGGTGGAGGGCTAAAGCTTCAATGATGATCACAAGGCCTTCCGAGAAAGATCAGATAAGGATGGTAGTCCTCAATCTGCACAGGAAGTTGCAGAAAATGATCATCCTACCTCTGTTCATATTCACCGAGCTCCATGAGATGCGGGTTCAGATCGAAGATGCCACGAAACAAGGGCTGATTACTGATGAGAAAGAGCAGGCCAAAAGGCTTTCGTGTGTAGTTCCAATGCTACAACCAGTGGTAGCATAGCTGTGAGGCTGTCGAATGTGAGTCTCATCACCACCACAACCATGATTGCCAATCCCTTCGCCAACATAACTCCACAAACTTCAGCCAACCCTGCCCGATCCCAAAGGACCTTTACCCAACTCTACATGACCCTATCTCAAGCCAAGAAGGTGTTGGTCAGAAAAGGGCACCTCAAACCATTAGAGCCTCACCCACTACCTGATCCTCTTTCACCTAAACACAACCCAGTGAAGTACTGCACGTTTCACCAGCAACATGTTCACGATACAGACCAATGCTTCCAACTGCGTCATGAGATTCAAGACCTCATTGACAACAAGGTGATCGCACCACTCTAGAAACCAAATGTAACTACAAACCCTCTCCCGGCCCACAATCAAGTTCCTCCACCTTAAAATTTAAACCTAATCCATACACTGGCTATCCCTTACCACCCCAACATATATATTACCCCTTTCCACCTAGCAAGATCGATGGTGTTCATTCCTGAAAGCACAAATTTGTGCATGATGGACGCGTCCGCACTTCAGTCAAAGACTGTGGTGGTGACAATTGCAGTAGAAGAGAGTCTGGCCTTAGAGGAAAGTACAAGTCTATTTCCAGAGTGCTCTAAGGACTTGTCTAAGGGGGTGTACAATCCAAGCTGCTACATTGCACCGATTGGTCAAATTAAGTTTGAATTGGTGTTGCCAACTCTAGTAGAGGTTAATGTGGTTAGGGAGGATGGCTCTAGCCAAGGGTTGGATGATTTGGCAGAACTCGAGAAGGGTCTAGACAACTTGTAATTCTTTGACGAACAGGATCAAGGGGATGTGCAGATTGGCTGGTTCGATTTGAACGGATCAACCGACAACTCTGGGTGGCTGAGTGATAAGCCGGATATGGAGGAAGGAACCGAAATGAAACTGGAGGAAAAGGAAGCAGGAATTGATGTAATGGTCGAAAGGGCCGATGAAAAGGAAAAACTGTCGGAGAACGCTGGCGTAGAAAATTCAGCTCGGGAACTGAGCGCTGTGAGCATTGTGGACACAGAACAGGAAGCTTCTCTGAAGCTGTTTGAACAAGAAAGTCTTGAAGACAACTAGAAAGCAGTATTGGTCCAACACCCTGTGGGGGATACCTGTGATGTGAAAGTGATCCAAACAGAGTCGGACAACTGTTTGTCAACTGCTGAAGGTCTATGGTGGGATGATGACGATCTACATCTGGCTCACACCGATGAAGACTGGGGTGAGTGCCTTCTAGACAACACGTGGTACGCAAAAGAAATAGATCACATGACAAGAAATGGGCGGTATTTTAAGCCACTGCACTTAGATCAAGCTGAGGCATCTAGGAAAGACAGAGAGGTTAAGAGACAGAAAGGGACGTAGTTAGAGGAAAAGGCAGTGTTGAAGCAGCTTAAGAAAATCCAAGCTGACATCTCAATTTGGGGTCTCCTCATGGCCTCCCAGGTACATCGACAGGCAGTACTGTCAGCAATGGACAATGCTAAATTGTCCATTGACACTACCCCCGAACAGCTTGTGGGATTGGTCTTCCCAAGTGGCGCTGGGCCAACCCTAACATTTTCTAACAAAGAACTACCGCTGGAAGGCTCAGCTCACAACAAACCCTTGTACATATATGTTGAGTGTATGGAGAAATGGGTACCGGTGGTGTTGATATACACCGGTTCGGCTATCAATGTCTGTCCTTCTCGCACAGCTTATGCAATCGGCCTCAGACCAGCAGACTTTATGCCCACGGCCCAAGTAATTTGGGCATATGATAATACGAGTAGGGAGGTCATGGGCACTGTGCAAATCAGAGTGCAGGTGGGCCCAGCTCAGCAAGATGTCGAGTTCCATGTCTTGGATGTGCTGGTTACCTTCAATTTACTTCTAGGGAGGCCTTGATTGCATCATGTGAAAGCTGTCTCCTCTACCCTCCACCAAATGTGGAAATACCCTCATGGAAAAGGAGTGGCAATTGTTTTTAGGAATTCATCGATCCATCCCTCGCCAAAGGTAACTAAACTAGTGTTGGAGATCACTCATGGCGAGGAGGATGTATTCCTCTCAGGGTTCACTTTAGCTAAAACCTAGGTAGTGTAGACCATTTTGGCTGCAGATGAGGGAATGTATGTCACCGCCCAGTCTATTTATTTCATGAACAAACAGTAGCATGTGCCAGGAATGGGACTCAGAAGAAGTGGCCAGAAAGGAGTCACAGCATTGACAGACATACTGCACAATCCACATGCCTTTGGTTTGGGCTATGTACCCACCAAAGAGGACTGGATCAAGAAAGGAGAAGAAATCAGAGGCAGAGCCAGGGCCAAGCAAGTCGGAAAACACTATGAGCTCATCCACAGGCCAATCCAGGGAACGTTGAATGGCCACTTTGTTCGAGAGTCCTCTTTTGCGGCTTTCCCGAGCCCTGGATGAATTCCACGAAGCATCGTGTCCCTGGATTCGAGATCTTTTTTGACCTGCAACTGCAGAATAATGATGAGGAGGAAAAGGCTGAACCGAGTACTGAAGCTAAACAGGGCATGGAAAGTGACTCAGACAACAGCGAGCTTGGAATAAAGACAGCACTGGCTTGTCTCCTTACAGATCCTATGGCTGACTCAGAGAAGTTGGGGGATAACCTTACCATCTTGTGATCGGAGAAGAACCGGGTGTGAACCCATCCAGAAGCATTTTGAATGCTTTAGAGGCATCATCTCTTATCTGACAGCTGGAGGAAGGCTATCTGTCTAGTTCTGAGTCGAGTGATGTGCTAGAATCTGATTCCACTGAGTTTGTGGGGTCAGAATCAGATTCCAGTTCTTCTAAGTCTGAGTCTGGTGTTCCCACGGGTGGCAACCCGAATGCCAAGGTCTTGTCCTGGTCCTCTTTTTCTTTTGCTTTTGAGTTAGTTGTAACCGAAGATCTGGATCTTATGATTGAGAACACTACCGATTCTAAGTATTTCTCTATGTCACTTATTTATTGTATTGACCAAGATTTTCAAAATTTTAATGAAAATGAAGAGGAAGGAATTTCCCGGGTTCTGAAAAACATGATTAATCGAAGGACGAGAGGTTTGCTAAACCCTGTGCTGATAAAATTATTGCTATTAATGTGGATACTGAGAAGGATCCGCGTCTGGTCCAGATCGGGTCCACGTTGTCTTCGAAGGAGCACGAGCGCTTGCGCTTAGTCACTTTATTAAAAGATTTCAAAGTTATTTTCACGTGGTCCTACGGAGACATGCCTAGAATCGATCTTGAGATTGTACAGCATCGGATCCCTCTTGACCCTGAGGCCCGACCCGTCAAGTAGAAGTTGCGTAGAATTCGTCCGGATTGGGCGCTAAAAATCAAGGGAGAGGTCACTAAGCAAATCGAGGTAGGTCTTTTATTAGTATTTGAATATCTGACTTGTTTGGCCAACATCATCCCAGTGCCGAAAAAGGATGGTAGAATCTGGATGTGTGTGAACTTTCGGGACTTGAACAAAGCCAGTTTGAAGAATGTCTTTCCTCTGCCGCATATTGATGAGTTAGTGGACTTCACTGTGGGCCATGCATTGTTATCCTTTATGTTCCAGGTACAACCAGATTCTGATGGCACCTGAGAACAAAGAGAAAACCACATTCACTACGCCATGGGGTACCTACTGCTACCGGGTTATGCCATTCGGGTTGAAGAATGCTGGGGCTACCTATTAGAGGGTTGTGACCACCATTCTACATGGTATGATCCACAAAGAGGTCGAAGTGTACGTGGATGACATGATTGTCGTGTCCAAAGAAAGGGAGGGCCACTACACCACCTTGAAGAAATTCTTTCAACGAATTAGAGAATACATCTTGAGGTTAAATACGCAGAAATGCATCTTCGACGTGACTACAGGAAAAATGCTGGGCTTTTTTATCACACAAAGGGGCATCGAAGTAGATCCTTCCAAAATCAAGGTCATCCTAGAAATGCCACCACCACGGACTGAAAAGAATGTGTGAGGCTTTCTGGGTAAAGTGCAATTCATAAGATGGTTTTTTCCAAATTAACCTTGACTTGTGAACCACTATTTGGTCTCCTGAAGAAAGGGAAGAAATTTCAATGGGATGATCGATGTCAATTTGCCTTTGAGTAGTGGTGTTCAATCAGGGGCATTTCCAATCTTTTGATTTGGGGTTGTACATCTTGAGGATTGATTCTGTGCATGTCAGGTGGTGATCCTTTTCGAAAATGGTTTTGGAAAGTTTTAATAAAAGTCAATTTTGTTCAAAATTTTACCTTTTACAACTTAGACCATTTTTGGACTGAAAGAAAAAATTTTAGTGCTCACAACTTTAATTTCTTTGATTTCAACATAAAGTTCTCCAACTCTCCGATACAAATCAAAGTTGATTTTATTACATCAAAAAAACTTGAAAAGAAAGGTCAAAGTAATAAACTAGGGGCATAGGTGAGTTAGGTGCTCTTGCGTCCTCTGCTCATGCTTGTGGAAGCTTCTGAAGCAAAAATGGGCCCAGTTTGTGCTTCATCCTCGAGCCAAGCCAAGCCAAGCACTCGCCAGAAAGGGCATAACTGAAACTAGGGGTAGGGGCCAGAACCTCTCTAGTCCTCCAAGCAGTGAGGTACCTAGCCAAGTGTGAACCACGCATAGGGAATGAAATCAAGTATTCTACTCCCTCCTCTGGGCGGGTCTGATTATGCCCAAACTGATGTCTAAATCGGAAGGGAAAATAGAACACATAGAGCATGCGATCAACTATATGCCAGGCTATCGAGCCATGTTGTAACTCATCTCAGTCAGATTAAGCTAAGGGCAACACCAAGCTATGTCAGCAGCAGACCTATTGTACATCCAGTTGCACCACCATCCCTCGATAGGAAAATCCACTAGTTGGTGGCAGAAGAAATAACTTCGAGCTGAGTACTCAGGACAAGAGTCCACTACCTTCAACTTATCCATAAGCCACACCTGGAAAGGGATGAAAGAAAAAAGAGATGAAAGAATAAAGAGATGCATGTTGAGAGAAGAGTAAGGAAAGGGCTTTGAGAGAAAAATAGAGCATGAGTGCCAAGTGATGAGAAACACATATGAGAAAGGGTGGGAAACAATACCTGAAGAAGTAGTGGACTCCTAGCGAATCTAGTAGTCTCTTGCTGATGAAAGGCATCTAAGCCCATCAAGGTCTCGGCCATTGCCAAACCAATGCAACTCCTACCTTCTTTCAGACCTTGGGCCACTTCGATCAACAGAATGCTGGCCGAAACTAGGAGCAAGAAGGAAATGAGCAAGCATGCTTAAGCAGAGGGCATGTTACCGAAAACCTCACCTGAGAAGGTCACCTTTGTCACCGATATTAGAAAATCGATGAATCAAGCTGGGTTTGTCTACCTCTCCATTGTGGGCCAAAGACTGAGCTTCATGCAGAGTGAGCCCACACATCCGTCCCAAAGCTTGGGCGTGGCCAAAACGAGACTAAGGCATGATTTCCTCATCGGGCTGGGATTCCATTAATGCCTGAAATTCTTCAATTGTCGAGCATATTTCTTATCCCTCGAAATGAAAGACATGTGTAATTAGGTCCCAACATCGGGCCGCGGCATGGAGGAACGGAAAACAAAATGGAGTACGACTCAACGAAAAAGTGCATTTGTCCCGAAATCCCAAAAATTTACCTTTTTCATGCCGTCTAAAGCAGCTATCCAATCTGTGAGCTTCTCGGCAAAGAATATCTCCATTTGTGGAAGGAATTGCAGCTGAAATGAGGTTTTGAAGGAGAAATCACGTAGCTGAACCAGTTGTAGAAGATAAGGCTATGAATGGAAGCCAGTTGTCAACAATCTAGAGGTTTCTCACATTGGTGGCTGGCAGGCTACTTTGATGGCCGGCAGGCCACCCCCCTCTGACTGGCAACTTCTCTTTGTGGCCAGCAGTCCTCCTTTCTGGTCTGTTATCCACCTATGTGCTGGGCAGTGTTGGCAACATGCGTTTTGTTTCGATCTTTGTGTTTTGAGGTATTCTTATGAGTCTTTTTGGTTTTAGCAAGTTTCTTTATTTGTATTTGAGTTGTTTTTGCTTTGTTCATTGAGTTGTATTTTTGTATTTTGGTTGTTGGTCGGCTCATTACTCAATTAAGAACATTGTTTCAATCAAGCGTTATCTTGGAAAATTCAATTCCATTTCCATTTCATGCAAAAATGGTGCTCATGATGCACAAATAACAACACTTTTCATAAAAACTGCGAGGCTTTATTCTGATCATGGTTCTTACAAAAAAGGAGTACAAGTTTCAAAAACAAATAAAACCTAACTGAAGCTATACATGTGCTAATGCTACCAGACAAAAAGAAACTAAGCAAAAAGTGCAAAAATCAGCGCCAGTCGCCTCAGGCCTAAGATGCCCTCTCCGTCCTCTTCCCCGGAGGGGACTCGAGAGCACTATCTCCAACGGTACCGTTGTCAAAATCAGACTCTGAACCAGAGCCGATATCATCTCCGCTTCCTGTCTTAGAGTCCTCCTCAGCGTCGCCTCCGCTGTCAAACCCTGAGCCAGCACCATCGTCTTCGCTCTCAGATGACTCAGAATGCCGACTCACTGTCCTCTCGAAGTCGCTAGTCTCAGCATCGTCATCGCTCAAAATGGGATCTAAAGGACTACTCTGGCCTTGCGTGGCCCTATCTCTGCCTCGACCGTAGCTCACCTCTCCACCATGAGCTGGGGCCTGTTTATCTTTCCTCCCTACTGTTAGAGGAGGTGTTGTCGGTGCTGGTGTTGCTACTGCCACTAGTGCTATCGGTGTAGATAAAAAAAAAGTTGTCAATATATCAGCTACATTATGTGTATCAGATATAGGTATAATATGCAGAAATCAGGTACAGTGTGTGAGTACAGTTGAAATACCAATGTATCAGCGCAGTTTGGGAAAGATTACAGTTGAAATGCCAATGCATCAATGGAAATATGATAGCATGAAACGCAAACAGAGTTAGTAATGAAATGCATTTTGAACTAAAGGAAATTACCTGGATACTGTGGAGACCAAATAGCATCTCCCTCCTCTACACCATACCCATTAGAGAAGCCACCAGCTCGAAGAGGCTCCATGTATACTCGATAGATGCTTGCAAGTGCATTTGGGTGATCAATGTCTGAAATAAACATATTTGAAATGGAAATGTGGGGTGAAAATTGTAAAGTGTGGTCCATACCTGGGAGTAGCCTCGAACTCCGATACACTCATGCCCAGCCTCTGCCAGCTTGATCGAAATCTGATAAGTAGTCTCGGTCGGCCTCCAGCATGTGAGCGCAGTAGGAAGCTCTGGCCAACAGATAGCCTGCTCAACATGGGGGGTCCCTCTGGTATAGGCCCTAGTCGCCCGAGTCGTCTCGCTTGCCACAGGAGCTCCTGCCCCCTTACCTGCGGGAGCGCCCATCAGAGGAGGCATAAGGTGGGTCTAAATAAAGGTCGTGTAATCGCCCTCTCCTCTAAAGAAAATAGCATCCAAGCCTACCATGAACTGTATGAATGCATCAACAGATAGGCTATCTACTGTCCTCATAGACTCCGGGAGTGGCATCGAAATGACTGGATCAAGGAAGCTCACAGTCTGGCGAACGAATCCCTCACTCAAGAACCAAGCCTGGTAGACTGGGCCCTCCAGCAGAATCCGAAAGCGCGATGTGTCCTAGGCTCCTGCGTATTGGTCTCTTACCCCGGCCGACATCATGGCCCAAGGCTGCCACGCAATTTGCAAACAGAGAATGTATAGATTGTTAGTTGCCATCATTTGCCAAAGCATGAATCAGAGCAGTGTTAAAGCAAAAATAACAATGTTTCAGGTTACCTCAGCGGTGACCATAGTATCAAAGTAATGGTGGAAGAAGGCAAAGGTCTTGCGACTCCGGCGCTGACATGGACCATCATATTGTCTCAAGTAGGGAACCACAAGGGGGAGCTCCTCCATACGCTCTGGAGCGAGGGTTGGAAAATATGCATAAACCCATAGCTGTAAGGAAAGGGCAGTAATGTTATTAACGGCATGAATAGATACAAAAAGTGCAAAGCAAAAAGCTTAGGGCATGAAAAATGTAGAAAGTGCAAAGTGGAAAGCATAAAGCATGAACGGATACAAAAAGTGCAAAGCAGAAAGCATCGGTGTTGAACATATATAAAGTAGAAAATGTGAAATAAAAAATGTAAAATGCAAAGAAGGAACTGAAATGCATACCTCCCAAGATCACCAGTAGCCTCCGATCAACGCTCCCCTCAGGCGGGAGGTAGAGCTCATATAGCCGTATAGGGTGGCAAGGCCAACTCTGCCCCAGTCGTAGAAGTGTACCCGGGGAAGGGTCACTAGGGCACTCAACAGATATAAATCCATAGTGTTCCACCTGTTCGAAAACAAGGTGGTACCGAGGACAAACACCAAGAAGTCGTGGCATACTGTTCCATTTCCTCCAATGTCTCGGGCTCGCTCCCGCGGAACTGCTCGGCAAACCAACTGTATCTCACCATGGCTGGCTGGTACAAAGGTGGGTTCCCTTCTAACAGGTCGATCCAAGAATCCTTTCACTCCTCCATGTCTGTGTCAAAATGGATCAGATCACCCCCTACTCCTAAGCCTGTGATCGTGGCAAAGTCATAGGGAGTCATCGTCATCTCCTCGGCAATAGAGAGGTGAAAGGAGTTGGTGGTATCCCACCACATCTCCACTAGGGCTTCAAGAATGGGGTGACTTGCTATGATGTGTGTCAGTCCAGAGCAAAAAAGGCCGATGCCAGCCTCATCGATGATGTCATGGACCCCAGCAGGGAGCTCATCGTACCAATCCCTCGTCGTCATCGCTCCGTACCCCCTATAGGCACGAGAGTCTCCCTGTGGCAAAAAACAGATGAATCAGAAGAAAGGCAGTGATGAAAGTGCAATTAGATGAAAGGCAGTGCAAGAAATGCAATTAAAAGAAAGGCAGGAATGGATGAAAACATAGTTCATACCTCAGTAGCACTGGAAAAAAGGTGGGAAGTCGGCTCAGTCTGGCTCCCTCAGCAGGAGGTCCTCTGGTACGCCGCGAGCAAAATCGCTAAAATGCCTAATGCCTCCAGGTGGTAATATGTGTGTACGGGGATGATATGTCACCAGATCAAAGGGTCGCACTCTCAATGGTAATGGCTCTGGCTCAACCTCTGGTGCAAACTCCGCCTCAAGGTCAGCCTCAATGCCCTCAGCCACCACACTAGCCTTAGCAACTATTGGCTCCTCTACCTGGGGAACGGGTGGAAACACAAGTGGAACCTCTAGAGGAGCTCCGTCATGAGGAATCTTGCCCACCATCTGGAAAATGGGTGAAAAATGGGTGAAAAGTGAAGAAAAATGGAGAAAAGAGGGTAAACTAAGAAAAAGTCAACCCTAGGAGAGAGAAAATGGGAGAAAAAGTCAAAGCTCGGGAAAGTTTACTAAACCCAAGAGAAACTCGAGGGGAACAAGCCTAAAGTGGTGAAAATCCGAGAAAAAATGACGAAATCAAAAACTAATCGATTCAAAATGTAGAGAACTAAGAGAGTTTTACGGAAAAAAAAGTCTAGTTAAGGTGTTAGAAAACGCGTGTAAAGCACGGATCTAGAGAGAGAAAGTGTCTAGAGAGAGAGGGAGAGGATTTTCGGGCTTGGAGAAGTGAGGAAATGAAGCCTTGAGACCTATACTTAAAGACCCAAAGCAAAAAGACGTTTTTGCCCCGAATCTGCCATCGGTGGCCGGCAGCTTCTCCTGGTGGTCGACAGGTGGCCAGTGGCTCTCAGGTGGGACCTGGTGCTGTTCTGTGCTTCTACTTCCTGAGTGGTGTATGAAAAGTTCTATTTTGGAAGATTACCGCTGCGTTCCGGTGTGTGAACGTGTCGCACTTGCTACTATGAATGAGGTGTATCCTTTTGTACATGTTGCAATTCCTCCGAGAGGTAAATCAAAAGTTGCCACCGAATATCGGTTTATTCATTTTGTCAAATTATGTCTTTGTTCTCTTCTGTTGCATCGGCTGTGCCTTTCACATATATGCATGTTGCACGCATGTCTTACATCACTCATGGTTCGTGCATAGAACATGCTATCAATTTTGCATAGAATATGCTTTTGTTTCTTGCATAGAATATGCCTTCAAATTAACATCATATGTCGGTTGTCCATCTTGCATAGAATATGCATTGTCACTGTATTGACTCGTTCACTTTGTGCATCTATCGCACACGTTCACTATGTGCATCTATTGCACACGATTGCTTGGTGCATCTATCGCACACGTTCACCTTGTGCATCTATCGTATTTGTTCATTTTTTGTGCATCTATTGCAAACCCATCTATTTATCTCAGGACACGTGAAGCATGAGCCTGAGCAATTTCTCTTATATCTCAGGACGCACGAGGCGCGGCCCTAGGCATGTTTTATCTCATGACGCGTTAAGCGTGAGCCCGAGTGGTTTTTCTTGTATCTCAAGACTCATGAAGTGCGGCTCTAGGTGTGTTTTATCTCGAGATGCGTGAAGCGCGAACTTGAGTGATTTCTCTTTTATCTGAAGACTCTTGAAGAGCAGCCCTGGGCATGTTTTATCTCAGGACACGTGAAGCGCGAGCTCAAGCGGTTTCTCTTTTATCTCGGGATGCGTGAAGTGTGGCTCTGGGCATGTTTTATCTCGAGACGCGTGAAGCGCGAGCCCGAGCGATTTTTTTGTTTCTCAAAACACGTGAAGTGTGGCTCTGGGCGTGTTTTATCTCGGGACGCGTGAAGCACAAGCCCGATCAATTTTTCTTTTATCTCAGGATGCGTGAAGCACAGCCCTAGGACACGTAAAGCAAAAACCCTAGCGATTTTTCTTGTTTCTCAGGATGCATAAAGCGTGACCTTGAGAGGTTTTCATCTCAAGACACATGAAACATGACCCCGAGTGGTTTTCGTTTCTCTGTTTCTCAGGATGCATGAGGGGCAACAATGAGCTGTGTTTTCTTTCCTCGTCTCGTGTTTTGGCATGGTCAAAGTGTGCTTTATATCTTTTTGCAAGAAACCTATGTTGGTTTTAAGCTTAAAGATGTTCATTCATATGTTGTTATCTTGCTGTTTCTGTTATTGCTTATTGCATCATCTTGCATGAGCATGAGTTTTCAAAATAGCCATCTTCGTGAAGCGTGTGAGTCCATCTTTCAAAGTCATTATGCATATCATTTGCATCTTGCCCCAAAACTACACTGGTTTGATTCCTTGCAAAGGGATACATAGGCAGCCTGCAGGCGCAACCATTTATTTCTGTCTTGATTGTTTGTCCAAGTCTTACGGCCTTGTCAAAATAGGTCGTCTTCGGGCTTTGACATTCACTCACATCATTTCATGACTCTGAGTTCTGTCAACGAGGGGTAACTGTAGACATCCCATTTTTGACAGCCCTGATGACTTGGACGTCATCGCTTGCACACCCAATGATGAGTGTATATGCTTGTCAAGTGCTCGAAGTCCTCAACAGAATGCCACAACTTTGAGCCTTTCAAACCCTACACCCTTGTTGCCTTTGTTTTGGACCCAAACCTTGGATTTTCAATCCTGCAACCTATAGTGGCCTGCCGGCCACTGCTTTGGGCTACCACCCATTGCTTTTAGTTGCCGGCCACTGATGTGGACTGCCGACCACCAATGTGTTGTGCAAATATTTTATGATAGTTGTGCCAGCTGTTTGCATAGATGCTTGCATTTGCCCCCACATGTATGGCTGAATGGTTCTGAGAGAGGTTCATGTTTCTGTATATGGAGACCTCCCCTTTTACTTTGAGGTTAGAAAAATTTGGAACAAAATTTTTCTTCTCTCTCTACAATTCCCTCTCTCTCTCTTGCAAATTTCTTCACCTTTGCCTATACACACTTTACCTTTTCCTATACACTCTTAACCAAACCTCTCCATCTTCAAGTTAAGGTACCTTTGAACCTTGTTTGAGCTCTTGAGGATACGTTGGTCTTGTTTTGTTGCCTAGAATTGGTTCTTCTCTTCAAGAGGTATAAAGCTTTGCTTCTTTACTTTCTTTATTTACTCTTTTCCCAACTGTTTTTGGTTTGTTTAAACTCTGTATTTTGGGCTGAAACTTGGGTTTTAAGGACAACAAAGGTTGAGGGGTGGTTCACCCTTCTTTACACCTTGCTCTAAAGGCCTTTACCCTTATGTTTCCCACCTTTACACTACCTTTTTTTGAGTTTTTAAACATTGATTTTCAGAGTTATTTCAGTGGGTAAAATCATGTTTTGAAGTTTGAAATTAAATGGGTTAGCCTCCCCTCCTTGTGTTTTGGTTACTAACCTAGTTAGATCCATGTTTTAGCCTATTATTCTAGCTGTCTTTATCTTAATTCTAGAATGTTTTAGAACTCATTTAGCACTGTTTTAGGATTGTTTTTAAGTGTTCATTGCATTTGAGCCTTATATTGCATGCTTGTAGTGTAATTGTCCTCATGAGTTCGGTGTTTTAGGCCTTAGACACTGCCTTATTTGAGTTGATTGCATTTATTTATGGCTTTCCATACTTGTGATCACTCTTAATCACCTCTGCAACCTCCATCCTTTCTAGGCTTTTTCTTTGCTTTGAAAGTGGTTTCAAACTATTTGTTTGTTTAAGCATGAGATTGAGGTATCATGCTTACTAGTTTAATCCCTTTCGGGGTTCATTACCAACGGTATGATGTCTCTTTCACACTCAAAGCAAAACTTGGTTTGAGCGCTCTTTCCATTAGATGACTTAAATTCACTTGTGGACTTAATTGATTAAAGAATTGAGAGGTAATCAAAATGGAGTAATAAAATTGGTGAATAAAAAGGTGCAAGATAATAATTTGGTTTTGGGTCCAATCGGACATTAATTTAACCCTTGAATCTTGAGTCATTTTATACTCATTAGTGATAAAACGGTTCAAGATTTATCGTCAACTACTTCCCTTGATTTTTCATGATAGGGAGGTGGTTTTGAGAGTCTTGTTTTGTTGCATTCATTGAACTCGCACACTTGATTCATAAGCCATCCTGCAATGAAATTGCATCCATTGGTGGTTTGTGAATAAACTTACTACTCCTTTGAGCTGTTCAAATGATAAGGAGGGGTAACTTTTGCAAACAAACCCTTGAGAATACCCTGTTTTTGCTCTATTTGCTCTCTGTTGCAGCAAGGAAGTCTAGTCAATAGTGGCCGACAGGCCACTATTGGTTGCCCGCAGGCCATCATCAGTGGACGGCAGGCCCTCTGCCAGCCACCAGTGTAAAATCTAGCAGTGTACTTTTCAAACAGAATAAAACAGGTTCTCAGGTGGAAATCAGTGCAAGTGTTCTACTGTGCAATAGAGGCATCTGGTAGCAAAAACAATGGCTTTTTTGAGTGAAAAGTCCGTGCATGCATGAGCATTCCTCGTTTCCCGAGGCGAAATAATTAGAATGGCTAGCTTAGTACTCTTTTTATGTTGTATTCATTAAGTTAGTTAGTTAAACTAGTTATTTAATTTTGTGTTGTAATAATTAGTTAGCTAGAGTAGTTTATTAATTTGATGTAATAACTAGCTAGAATAGTTTGCTTTATTCAGTTTGTAATAATTAGTTAAGTAGTTTAGTTAGGCTATTCATTTCGTTTTGTAATGGTTACTTAATTAGTTTAGCTTTAATTAGTTAGCTACTTTATTCATTCAGACCGTCCTGTGTGACGGCGCAATGTTGTAATAATATGAATGTCTTCCAACCTCACGTCTTTCTCCCTTTTATTTACCTACTTATGTTGGTTAGTTTAGGGTATCATGTTTCGTTTAGCATACTTCCTGTTTACATCCACTTGTATTGCATGCACCGAGGCTCGGTTTATCATTCTTACTTGCATTGTTAGTTAAACATTCTTTGAATATATGCTTAGACCACATGCTATTTAATTGATTCATATGCCATATTAGTAGTCGAGCCTAGCAATTGCATATCGCATGTGTTACATTAATCATATCGCATAGCTAGAATCATGCATTTTTCTAACTCTTTTCTTTTGGCTTGCCTTAGAGTACTAGGTGAGTATTTTATTGCTTTAGCAAATCGCATGCGTGTGATGTTGGCATGTCTAGTATACTTGCCATGAGGCTAAGTGCTTAATTGATAAATTGCTTGAATGCCTATGGATGAAGGCTAATTGCTTGAATTGGAATAATTTGAGTAATGTTTTTATGAGATCACTTTTTCAAGTGGTACATATTCGAAACAATTTTCAAAAACAAATGCTCCAAGTTTTGCAAAATAGTCTATACTTGTGTGCGCCTTACATAGTAAGTTAGCCTAATGAAATCAGAACTAGAGCACATAATATAAATAAGATTCATATCATGATTAGTAGAGACCGATCTTTTCTCAATTCATGACCTTCCCCTCTCATACCTAAGTTCTCGAGCCGAGACAATCTTGGTGATGATGGACACGTGGCCTTTGGCAGGAGTCATGGGTTTCGTAAAGTTCCTAAAAAAATATTTAGGTGGCGACTTTGTATCTAGCAAAACAATCCATTTTTGGCAATTTGATTCGAAATCAATTTTCCAAAAGATTGCCAGATTGGAACTCTTTGGTGTTTATCTATTTCACATTGCGCTTGTGAGATCAGATTCAGAACCGCGAGAGTTCAATACTGTAGGGCTTATTCGTCTTCCGAAAGGGGGGCACGAAAATTCGAGCTACATATATATATATAATATAAAAAAAGGTGAGTTAGAGCCCAGTGAGTAATACCAAAATAAAGAGGTTCATGAATGGTGTCCACCACATTATGGAAACATGACTTACAATTGCGAAATATATATCTTAAATTATTTCCATCATTTTATAACAAACACTTATCAAAATCTGTTCATATACAAATAGTCCGAAGGTGTATCAAATGGACCACAAGGGTCCAGCAATGGGTCGGGATCACATTTCAAAAAGGGACATCCATTCATTCATATAAAATAACATTTCATAAACATGAGTCATATGATAATTTACAAACATCCATATTCACACTTACGGAACGGCCTCGGGCCCAACATATTAACAGCTGTTCTGAACATCATAGGGTAGATGAAACATCGACATGTCTCCATCTCCCTCGGCCTTAGGGCCAGGTGCCCCATATCAGACATAACGGCCTCGAGCCCATCATACATAATATAAATGGAACGACCTCGGGTCCATTTCATACACCATAGAGTAAATGGAACATCGACATGTCTCCATCTCTCACATAGAACGGAACGGCCTTAGGCCCATGATTCATAAGCGATCCATAGCAAACATAATGGCCTCAGGCCCAATATATAGCAGAACGGCCTTAGGCCCACATTTATATAACAATTTAGTTCGTGAAATTCACTCATGTCAAATAAATACAATCTTCAGAAAATATAACAATTATGAATAGTTAAATAAATAAATAGAACATATCTTTATAGAGGTATTACTCACTGTGGTTTCCAGAAATGGTTGACCGGTCCTTGAATCTTGACCTGTAATCACAATACGCATGGCACAACATATCGAAACATAGAATTACTCTCTTGATCAAATTTAATTCTCTTAATCTTTTCTTAACCACATAAACCAATCCCTTACTTTGCTTCTTAACCAATTATTTATGTTGGTTCTAAACTCATTAGTCCTCAATGGGTCATAATCCGTGTCTAGGAAAATAGAAAGAAACGAAAGGAAACTGGGTTAGGAGAGGAAATAGCATTAAACGGTTAGAAAGAAAGTGAACAGCCTTCACTAATTTGAACATGTCTATTTTTTTCACTTAGAATTTGGATGTGAGACCACCACCATTGAAAACTGAACTTCTGGGGCTTGAATTTAGGCTCAATAATCACTTAAAACGAAGTTCGGATGAGGGAGATATACTTATTTGAAGTTACCTGGCATAAGCTAAAATAGGGTTGGCCGCACGTGCACCCACTTTGACCGCTCGTGCGGTAACTAGGCTGCTCAAGTGATGGCCTTGAAGCTCGAGTGGTGGTTTAAGAAGAATTCAATTCCTAGTTCTTGTTCATGTTTCGCTCGTGCGGAGCCCGTGGCCGCTCGTGCAGTCTGGGCAAAATCAGACAGTCCAAAAATTCATCAAAGATTGAGTTTTCAAACCCAATTTCAAGCCTAGATCTCATGTAATCTTCCTTTAAAACATGATAACCCAACATATTTCTAGGGTAATTCAAGCTCAATTGCCTCAACTTGCTTTGATTGCAAAATCAAAATATTAACTTCCGTGAATTCAAAGTTTTCAGCATAAAGTTTCATTTTCATGTAAATTCATGGTTGGATTTCTTTACTCAACTAGTTCCATGTAAAATCTAGAGTCCATCTCATGTTTATTTTTTCATATTAAACTCAAATCAAACAAACTCAAAAAGAAATAAGGTTCTATTAACTCCAGGAACCCATAACTCAAAACCCTAGCTTATTAAGTGTTTAAGCTTCAGATTTCCTCTTGATTTCATGCAATAGATGAAGTATCTACAAAGATTATAGTTGAATTCACATACATTAGCTCAAATCTTTGAATTTCCCCATTGAATCTCTTCAATCTCCAAGCCTTCCTTCTACAATTCTAGAACTCTCTTCTTTCTCTCCCTCCCTCTTGTTTCTATCTCTCCAGGAGATATTTTTGAGCCTAAACAACTAAGGCTGTCATATATACATACATAAGTTAAGCTAATTTGCTTAGGTTAGCTTAATCTAAGGTTTATGTTAAGTAAACTCAATTAATTCATTACGAATTATAAATTTGCCAAATTTCACTACAGGCTCTAAAAATCATGCTAAACACATATATGAAATCGGCTTTGGTTTATCGCACCTTTAAGGCTTTCAGTTTTTAGTTTAAAGCTATAAGTTCAACAGATTTTTCTACAATCAACAGATATAACTTCAAATCCTTATAATTCACATCCTTAGACATGCAATTCGACAACAACAACATAATTACCCTAATGACTAATCACAAGTCCCACAAAATTTATTTACCCTAATTTGAATTCCACTAGAGCCCAATTAATTATATTTAAATTTATCAGTCCGAATCAAATTTTCAATCAAACTCCCAAAAGGCTCCAAATATCAAATTAAGCTTATTTTCATCATCAATTGTGATTTCTCACATCATTAAGGCCCTCAATTTCAGGTCAAACTCAAGGTCTCTGATAATAAATTATATACTCAGATTAAATATCTCATAAATAAATTTAATTCGCAATAATCATAATTCTCACTCCTCATAATGTAATTAACTCTAATTCGGACCCAATTAATCAAATCTCAATTTTACAATTCGGAATCGAATATTTAATTAAACTCTCATATGGTCTGATACTCGAAATTATAATAATTTGACTCACTACTTATTCTTCCTTAAGCCAATAGGCTTTCAATTTCCAATTCCAAATAAATCTTCAATAGAATTGTATACAAATCACTCTCCATAATTTTCATAATTCCCATATCAAATTAGAATAGTAGGCAATTAAAATTCAAATCTCTGTCATTAATTAAATATAAAGTACTACACAATAGGGTTATTACAGCTTCCCTCTCTGTCGTTCTCACCAAAAATGCACCAAAATTGAGTTGCCAAAAATAACTCTGCAATGCTTCACTGTGCGCACGTATAAACCAAGTGTGCACAGGCAATAATCGTGCGCACATACAAACAATGTGCGCACTCACATCTAACGTTCGCATGCGCATTTTGCCTTCGTACACATGTCGTACATGCATGAACAAGTACGTGATCCTATGCTCTTTGCTTGCTTGTGGCACAAGTAAGCCCGAGTTGCATTATAATCAATGTTTTTGATTAAATAAGTCACTAATTTAGGAAAATACGATCAATTAGTGCACAATCGGGCGTTTTGGGGTTTAAGAGGTTGGATTTTTTTGCTAAAAATGGGTCCAAGGGTAAAATAGTCATTTTTACAAAAAGTTGATTTTTGGTCAAAATAGGTTTATATAGCAACTCTAAACAATCCTTTAAACATTCTAAAGATGAAGTAAGTACCATTTCATCATCGGGAGGCTTGCAAGCTCTCGAAGTCTTGGGGTCAATCAAAATGGGATGTCTACAGTTCTGAAAATAACACCCTCACTGCAGCTCTAAAACATTTAGAAACCTTCTAAGGCTTGAAGAACTCGAACACATTTAGAAACCTAAGCTTGAGGGAGGCTTGCAAGCAAAAAACTCAGTTTTTCATTTTATCTTTTGGCATGATTTCGGTTGATTCAAACCAGCGAGTATGCTCTCATATGTTATTAGTTTCAGTACCTCTCTTAGCCTATTTTCAATAGCTAATCATAGTTAGGGTGCTAATCCATCATTCCATCATGTAATTTGTCAGTTTCATTAGCTTTTATATCTATTCGTGCATATTCTCTTCATTTTATTAGAATAGCATGTTGTAGGCCTTATCTTGATCATATAATAAGCATGCATGGCCCGATTTGAATCATCATGTAGTTGGCTTATATTTTTGCTTCTATTTGATAGTTGTATTCGATGCATGTTCATCATTTAGTAGCCTCAAACTGGGCCTAGGATCATTCATGTATGTGTTAGTTGCATTTCAAGTCAAGTTTATTTTATGCTTGCGTGAAAGAGGCGGAAAGTGTTATCTGCTAAGTTCTCTCATCTTCTTTAGCATATGCTTACTCCTTGCATTGTCTCTAAATAATCCAAATCTATATGCTCTTTACGTGCAAAATTGTGTTTTTCGTATGTTTTTATGAATATTGTGCATTTTAGTTTATGTTTAAAGTCATGGGTTGTCAAAATCCACTTTTAGTGAAAATCATTTTTTATGAAAATATGACTTTATTCATTCAATCTAAAATGTATGATATTTACTTTTGCTTCAATCACACAATTTAGGCTAGTTAAGGGTTTTAGGGCTTAAAATGAATTTATATGAATAATTAACCACTAAAATCGTGAAATATAAAAAGTGAGTAGATTTAGGCTAGTTAAGGGTTTTAGGGCTTAAAATGAATTTATATGAATAATTAACCACTAAAATCGTGAAATATAAAAAGTGAGTAGATGTGAGACCCCTAACTTTTGTAAACCCTATTAAGTCCTTGACTTTTGAGTTATTATAATAAGACTCTTTGTTCTTTGTTTATTCGCAAATTAACCCTAGATCCAAAGACGCAGCGAATCCTAATCGACCCCGATAGCTTAATAATCATTTCTGAACTCTAATATTAATTATTTAACTATGAGGCCCCTGTCCCTTCTAGTTTTACTTAGACCCCTACTTTTGAATTATTTCAATAAAGACCCTAGATTCTTATTTGTTTTCAATTTTAGCTATAGAGTCAAAAACGCGCGCCAATAAAAAAACTCACAAATCCTGATTGAACCTGGGAACTCAAGGATCATTTCCAAAGCCTAATAATAATTAAATTAATTCCCTAACTATATTTGCCGCTCAAAACCCTAGGTTTCCAGTTCTTATTACAATTCGCCGTTTAATTCGAAATAAAGAAACTTTAACCAAATTGAATTCCCAAATCCTAATTTAATTAAACACTACACTTAAATAAATGTTCCAATTCATAAATTAAGGCCTTAACCCTCACATTTTACTTGAGTTACAAATTGACCCCAAATTAGTACCTTTATATATATATATATATATTGTACCATAATTCAATCTTTGTTTGTACACAAAATTTATATCAAAATGTACACATAACCTCTCCAAATCCAAGCACATGGCCGGCCACCCCCCCGGGCGCCTATAATTATTGGCACATTTGGAACAAAATCTCTAAAATCATGAAAAACAAATCATAACATTGGTACCAAATATTTGCAATGAGTGTACTTGTAACTAGAATGGATTAAATTAGTCCTAAGCCTAACTAGATCAATTCATTTAAAACCAATAGGCATTTTCAACTTTTCACACCAAATTCTCTATAAATACACCTCTCCCCTCCTCATCTTTGAAGCACAAACACGCCCATACACTCATACATTCAACTGAGAGAGAGAGAGAGAGAGTGTTTGTCACGACCCAAACCTGCCCCTAAAAGTTTGGACATGACTGGCCTGTACTTAGGCCTCAAAACTAAATTTTCTTAAGTTTTACTCAACATTAAGGCCTAAACGGAAGCAAATATAACATCAAAATAAAACATCCATTGAGCTTCCCAAAACAAGTCATTAAAAATTTAACAAAATATACCACCACATGGAGCTTCCCAAAATAAAATAAAAGGGCCACTTCAGATGACTCGACAAAACAGGTCCAACAAGAAGGCTCCTGGAGCTGACCTAGGGTTGTCCTCCGGACTGATCACCTACATAACATACAAAAATACGGAGTGAGCAAGGCTCGGTGAATAATAGCAATGTAAAGAGGTTATGTGTGTGAGTACAAATTTTGTAGTGCATGATCGTAAGTCATAAGTTAGTCTTACTTATATTCTCATTTCTGAACGGCCTTAGGCCCAACGTAATACAAAACGACCTTAGGCCCAACATATCAATAGCTGTTTGGAATAGTATAGGGTCGATGGAACATCGGCATGTCTCCATCTCCCTCGGCCTCTGGCCGTGAATCATAAATAATCCATGTCATAACGGCCTCAGGTCCATCATTCATAATCAGAGCTAAATGACCTCGGGTCCATTGTATATATTGCCATTCAGTCATTTCCGCTATTCCAATAAAATACAATTGATATAATAGGCATCATTCACAAGTAACATTATAAGATTCGTAATCAAAATACATAAATGAAACATGGCGTTTCACTACTACTACTCACAGTGGTATGGATGAACAATGGTTCCCTCTGGCACGTGACCTACACAAGGCACACACATACACAACTTGTAAATTATTCACTTTTCTTTAACTTTTTCATATGTCTAATTCGTTAAATCCTTATTCAGTTATAAGCATTTTAGAATTATTAAATATACACATTAACAGTTTCAGAGGGTCAAATAGGGGAAAGGAAGCTAACAAAATTTCTTCCCATTGGCCCCACATGTGGGAGTCCCCCCACCGTACGTGTGGGAAGGTGTGCTTCACGTGCAACCCCCACGTGCTTTTATTGCAGAATGCCCCAATCTGTCTTGCCTATATTCCACATGTGCAACTATGAGCCCCACACGTGCGGCTGTACATTCCGCACGTGCGACCATGGGTCCCGGGGCTTTGCTATTTAATCTGAAACTTCAACAATTTTAAGCTTTCAAGAGATAGTCGTGCAGTCAAAATCAACTAAATTTACCTCAAAAACATAGCATATAACACACAATAAACATGAAATTCCAATCCATTAAGATCAAGATTTGATTTATTTGGGCCTTTACATCTCCAATCCATGATTCCTTGATTTTCATCATCATCATCATCATCATCATCATCATATATATATATATATATATCCTTATTTACATGAGCTCAAGCATGCAAAAGGGGTAAGATTATGCACAATTTCTTCCAAGCCAATGCAAATTAAACATAACATAGAAGAATCAACTTTTCCATTACACACATCCAAGAGATACATGATCATTTATGAGATTTGATCATTCTCAATTATAACTCATAACCCTAACTTCCATGGATGACAAATTTCATTTCAAAGCTTGATTCAAAACAATTGAAGAAGGATTGAGAGTTTACTAGTAATTTACACTCACTTTAAGTTGTATTCTTCAAATCCCCTTAACAAGTTCTTCATTCTCCCAATCTTGATTGATCTTCTTCTTCTTCTTCTTCTTCTTCTTCTTCTTCTTCTTCTCTCTCTCTCTCTCTCTCTCTCTCTCTCCCTTCTTCAGAATCTTTACCAGGAGATATTTTTGAGTTATTTTGACCAAGTCATCTAAAGTTCATATGTATAACCCTTATATCTATCAAGACTCACTAGTTAAGTTAATAGAGCCTAAATTACATCAATTAATTCATTACGAATCAAATTTTTACAAAAATTTATACTATATCCTAACCGACAGATATAATGTCAAAATCAAATAATTCACATATTTAAACACAATTTCACATGGAATTTGACATTAAGCATGTAATTACTCATATAATTAAAGATGTAAAGCATATAAGAGGGTCGGGTTATTACACACACACACACACACACAGAGCTTCGGTGGTGGAGGAGAAGAAAAATAGAAGAAATCTTGAGCAAACACTTCACTAGGCATTCAAGTAAGCCACAAAACAACCCTCTCTTTTATTTCTACTTTCAAATACATGTCCTTAAAGGTTTTAAATATAATTTTCAGAAGTGTTTAATGGTATTCTTGTGTTAAAAATGAAAAGAGTTGAGCCTTCTTCCATCATTACTTGTGTTTTCTCGTAATAGATGCAAAACTATATTTTTCTATACCTATCTCACATAATTTCTAAAGACACACCTTCAATCCAAATTTATGATTTTAATATATATTATTTATGATGTTTTCATCACAATAGAAGTGAAAAATTATCTTTGGTTACCATCCTTTCTTACTTTTCTCTTATTTCAAACTTTGTGCTCAAAGAACCGGTGTTTACAATCCGCTTGCAAACATTCTAGAAAAATGAAAAAAAGTCTTCTTAACTTCATTTTTGTTTATGTTAAAACCTTCCTTTGAAGTGTCAGCATTCATGGAAAAAACGTTTTATAAAAAAAGAGTGAGTGGTTTAAGAGAAAAACCCAATTTTCATAATAGTCGACGAATCTGAACAGGGCTGGAGTATTTATTAAATAACTAAAAATCTAGGAAATTTACGCCACTTTTGAATTTTATTTTATTATTTTTTTTGAAAACTATATACAATTCTTTACAAACAATAGAAAGGCCAAGTTTAGGAAAAATCTAAAAACATCTCTTTAATTGGAATCTTTAAAGTGCACCAAATCTGAAAATTTATCTTTGTTGATGAATTTATGTTCTTAACCGCATGGATGTGCTTATTATCAATTGATTCATGCTTTGGTATGAAATTTACATTGTTGGGCCTATATTTCTTTACCATGATGCTTAGATGATGATCATGCTTATGTAGAAATTATTGTCTTGATAAGTTTGTTCTAACTTTAACTTAAAACATCTAACTCAACAAAAAAATTTATTGGGGTGGTAACTGAGTTTCGATCATTTGAATAATGTTATGAGAAAATGTTGTATTTGAGTTGAATTGGTTAGCGGGATGTGTTCCCTATTTGAAGTAAAGTCTTGAGGAAGTGTGTTTCGAACCCTAACGTGACACAGAAGGTATTCTGGCTGCTTAACGGAATTAGGAGGTATAAGGATGGCAGTGAGGGTCTCACATAGGGAAAGTATCCCTGGAAGCTCATTTCCTTGGGGTAGATTGTGACGTCACAACTCAGGTATGTAACCTAGGTGCGTGGGCATCATTGGTAATTGTGTGGCAAGCAACACATTGGTATTTGTTTAACCAATGTGGAGTTAGAATTACCTATGGCCAATGTTAGTGGTTGGGTAGGAATGACATTCCACGGTGAGTTGCCTAGAACTAACTTGATTGACCATTAATCTTTGGCACTAAAAATTATTATAACCTCTTCTTGATTATTAGTTCCTCTATATATGTTATGATCATGTCATTATTGTGCATTGGATTAGGAAAAAATGGACGGGGTGTGTGTGCATTTATTGGGCATTCAAAGCTCATGGCGTTTCATGCCAGATATTGAACAATGTTAGCCTGATCGAAGGTCAAGCCGAAACATTTGAGGACATATGGTTATCCTAGGAGAATTATAAATGTGGAAGTCGAATTTCGTCGGATCAATAGGGACGAATGGTTGAGTTCAGTCTGGGACACAACATTTATTCGGCATTGATCCTAGTCAATTGAAGAGCCGAATAAAATAATCGGCATTCGAACCAGTAGAACAAGGACCTAGTTGTCATGACCCGAACCCGCCCCCGTGGGTTAAGGACATAACCAGCCAGTAATCATGAGATTACCTACGGCCTCAAACCAAACCAAACGTAATTTAACAGAGTTAACGAGGGCCAAACGGAAGCAATTTAAAACTTTGTCCATAGAGTTGTGCTTACATGGCACATCATAACAGACCATATATATGTACATTAATAACTCACAACAGAAGTACAGTACCATAAAGTTCTGTATAGAGAGGATCATCCAAAATTAAGTCAACCCATGAAAACTATATATAGAGATGTTCAAAGACTTCGCCAACATGACAACACAAAACAAAATGACAAAAAGGCGAACACGAGTCTCGTGCGTGAGACGCAAGGGCTGACTCTTCAAAACCTTTGTTATTCCACGCATACTTCACTGGGGCTAGGTTTGGACTTCTCTGGGCTCACCTACAAACATATGAATGAGCGTGAGCGATAGCCCAGTGAATAATATCAAATAAAGGAGTTATACAAACGGTACGTAGAACAACATGTTTCAAACGGCCTTGGGCCCAATTCATATTTCTATTTAACATATATATACACAATTTAAGTCAAGTGACTGTGGTTCCAAACATACTGGCCTTTGGCCCATTTATCTTCCATTTGTCAAACTGGCCTTTGGCCCATTCAGATTTTCATATCAAACGGCCTTTGGCCCATTTCATTCATGTCCGACGGTCTTTGGTCCAATCAATTATTTTCGATGGCCTTCGGCCCAATCATTCATGTCAATCGGCCTTCGGCCCCATCATTTATGTCAATCGGCCTTCGGCCCAATCATTCATGTCAATCGGCCTTCGGCCCCATCATTTATGTCAATCGGCCTTCAGCCCAATCATTCATGTCAATCGGCCTTCGGCCCAATCATTCATGTCGATCGGCCTTTGGCCCAATCATTCATGTCAATCGTCTTCCGACCCAATCATTTATGTCAATCAGCCTTTGGCCCAATCATTCATGTCAATCGTCGTCCACCATTCAAATTAATGAACTTACAAAACTTACATAGAAGTAAACAATTGGACAACAACATATTTCAAATATCTTGTTAAGATATTACTCACAGTGATCGGTTGTTGGTTTGCTACACATCACATAAACATATGGGTCACAACCGATTCAATCCATTTTTTAATTCACATATTCCTCTCTAGGCTTCATTCTTATCCTTCTAACTCAATTACAATGCTCAATGCATACATAAGAGTACATAGAAGTGAAAGAGAACAGAAAACGAAGCACATGTTTTCTTTTCAAAATTTCAGAAAGCAGGGTCCCCGCTCGAGCGTGGACTTCCCTACTCGAGCAGACCCTTGAGGCCTGCAAAAGTGCTGGGTATGTCGAATTTACGCTCAATCGTGCACTCTAGCGCTCGAGCGGAAGGCCTCTCTACATGGCTCCCCGCTCAAGCGTGAACTTCCCCGCTCGAGCGGACATCCATGTCTGCAAAAATGCTGGGAGCACGAATTTCTCGCTCGAGCATCTATTCCCCCGCTCGAGCGGACATAAAAAATTATGGGTTTTCCAGAACACATTCTTGAGCTTCAACTTGATGTTCAAAGGTTCCAAATGCATGATCTTGGCTCAAACTTCACACACACATATATATATATATACATACTAGCATGGTATAAACACTAAATTTCAACATTATGAAGCTTAATTCCAAGAATTTCTCACATGCATACCTCAAATTAACCCAAACTCATCACCAACACATCAAATTCAAACATGCAAAGCTCACACCTCCATGATCTACACTTGCATGTGAGAGATATTCATTATTCTCAATTTATTTGTTGAAGAGATGATCGAATACATGGATTTCAAACAAGATTCATCATAGATTACACAATTTATGTTTAAACATGAAAATTTATACCAATTTCTTACATGCATGCCTCTAATGACTTCAAATACAACAAAATCAACTCAATTTCCCCATAATCAATTTAATCCATGTTCTTGACCATTATTCAAACTTGAATTCACAAGATGATAACTTACAATTCATGAATTCACTTACCTAGAGGCTTAATTCTTCCAATCTATAGCAAATTCTTGAGTTTGATCCTCCAATTCTTCACAAACTTGAGCCAAACACAATTCTTCTTCTCTCACCCTCTCTAACCAACCCTCTCTCTACTAGAGTCAAAAATCAGCGAAAATAAACTAAAAAGGGAATTTGAGGGTGTAGTGGCCCATTATAACAAATCCCACTAATTCCAATATAATAATAATAAAGTAATTGGGCACTACTTCATCAATTAAATCAATTAATTCTGATCTGAATCAATTTCCAATTAAATTTCATCGTAGGTTCTAAAAATTACGCTAATCACAATGGCGCAATCAATTTCAGGTTCTGTGGCCGATAAGGCCTTCAATTTAATTTCCAAAGCAGATAATCAAACAGATATTCCTACGGTGAACAGATAGAAATTCAAAACCACATATTTTCACATAATGGCACACAAAATCATATTAGACACATAATCATATTCATGTTAAGGACCAATTAGCATACTACAGAACAAGGTTATCACACTAGCAGAAGCACACATAAAGGATCAAGAATGGGCTAGGCCCTAAGGCCCAAAGAGAATAATATAGATACAGGATCATCAGTCAGAGAAAGGTATGTGAGAACCATTACGTCTAACTTAAAATACAAGTAATCCAGAGAGTAGAGACTGACTTGCTCGTCGGAGTGCTAATTCTGGCACCCCCGACCGGAGTGGTTATTCCTTTTCAGGTGACTTGCTGACGATCACGAGCGTCCCCTAGGATCGAAAGAGTATTTCCAAACTACATCACCACAATTGGCGCCGTCTGTGGGAATAGTCAAAAACATCCATGGCGGGCGTAACGGAAGACCCTCCGATAGTCACTGACGAAACCATACAGAGAGATGACCTCACTCCAACAAACATGCTTAGGCCGGAGACTATCGCCGCAAGACGCGCTTTGAACTTCGCCTCACCCTCAACTTCAGAGCATGAGACAATGCAAGCGATCATGGAACAAGCAAAGCAAAATGAACAGAGGTTGGAGAACATGATCGCTGAGAACGAACGTCTCTATCAGGATTTGGCCTTGGAAGTGGCGAAATCCAAACAAGCTGTACGCCAAGATCCGGAATGACCTTTGAGGGCAGGTGGTCGACGACCTCGAGCCCGACAAGAAGACACTGATAGCGACTCCGACTCATTATCCTCGGAGCCTAAGAAGAAGAGATGACCTGAAACTTCTAGTTTCTCTGAAGAGCATCCACGTATAAGGCATAAGCGAAGAAGAAACAGTTCAGATAAAGAAGACCAGCATGATCCCTTTGTGCGACGGATCGCAAGGGCGGTTCTGCCCAAAAAGTTCAAAGCTCCATTGTTCACTCTTTATAATGGAAAATCAGACCCCACCGATCGCATCCGTCACTACAAGCAAGCCATGACATTGCATGCAGATGACAAGGCCCTCATGTACTGAATATTCCCTAGCAGTTTGGGACCATTGGCTGTCAAGTGGTATTATAAACTGGAGCCGGCTTTGATCAAAAGCTTTCATCAATTACAGAAATCCTTCAGGGCCAGGTTCGTCACCAACGAGGTCCAGCCGTGTCACACCCCAAACTCGCCCCTAAAAGTTCGGGCATGACCCATTCAAACACAGACATATAACCTGGTATATATAGCATATGGGGCCTTGACGGAAGCACAAAATATTAGAAGAATACCAAAACAACAAACTCCATTGAGCTATTTCTAGCATGCCAGGATCTCATACGTTACATGCACCATAAAAGGTTGATAGAGTCCAAAAATACTCCTTAGCAGTATATATATATACAAACACATATACAGACCCAGCCCTATAGTCGGGCAAGTAACAAAACAACTGTTGAAGTCATTTGCATTTAACCTTGGAAGGATAGCCAAGAAGTAAGCTAATTATCTTAATAAACTTCACAAATAAGTGGCCTCAAAAGTGCCTGGCTACGCAAAAGTTGACAAAAGAAACCGGGCGTCATGGGTTAGGATTGACCACCTGGTTGGTTGCCTACAGAAACAGACATAACAGATAGTGATCCGGGCTCAGTGAATAGTAATACATGAATGAAACAATGCTCAACTTGAAACATGACATATATCAATACATATGGAAAAGCAGAGATCACAAAGTTAGCCTGATTCTGTATTCATTTCATAATGGCCTTAGGCCCAATCTTGAACATAACAGCTTGACATATCACATTCTTAAATCATAGTGGCTTGAAGCCCTTGAACATGGTGGCATAATGCCCTTGAACATGGTGGCATGATGCCCTTAAACATGGTGGCACAAGGCCCTTAAACATGGTGGCACAAGGCCCTTAAGTAATTTGGCACTAAGCCCGTGAATATACTTATACGAACTCAAGAGGTGTCTCACACGGATTCTAGAGGTGGCTCACGTCGTAGCACTTAGTTCCGTGTAGCACTTTCTTTCGTATCATAATAACTTATATTGGATGGCCTTATCTTTCCCATTTATTTCTTACATACTTGGAACATACTTGAACATTAACATACATACTTGAAACATTAACATAGTTGCGTAAACGAAATGCTAATGAAAAGCATTAGCCCTATGTAAAGCAGATAATAATGTTACTACTCACAGTGTTGCGATGATGTGCTTGTTCCTCCCGGAGTGTGCCCTGCACACATTCAACCTTTACAATTTAGTTTCCTTTTCATATCAAATCACTTTCTGTTTCGTTTTACTTTGAAGGGATTTATACATATTAAAGACATATTCCGACAACATTAGAGGGTTCTACACGCAAAACGGAGCGATCCATATTTTTCAGCATGGGCCGCACGTGCGGCTGTGAGCCCCGCACGTGCAGCAAAATGTCCCGCATGTGCCTTTTAGACAGTGGCCAAGCCCCTGTTTTTCACCATTTCCCGCACGTGCGGCCATGACTCCCGCACGTGCGGCCATGACTCCCGCACGTGCGGCCATGACCCCCGCACTTGCGGCAATTCTGCCCAAAAATGTCCGAAAATCCTTGCAAAATCTCACCTTTTGGAAAACATGAACAAGGCTCAAAATAACTTCCCTAATTGGTATAACATGATCGAATTCATATAAATACAATGACAATTACATACATTAAACTAATATACTTTAGTTCAACATACACAAGTCCATAAGAGTTCTTTCTTTACATTACATGCCCATAAGCATACTTTGATACAAAGCCATGCTCATACACTTGAGTTCAAAATAAGAAGATAGAATATAACTTCTCCATAGTCAATTTCAATTGAATCAAACAATCAGGTGAGGTTATCTTGTCCGTTAACTTCTTACATACATATGGAATCATCAGTCCAACCCCTAAGTGACATGATCATGAGGGTATTTCACACATCCTAAGAAGAAGAGTTATGAGAGTCAATTGAGATAGCCTTTTGACTCTCAAATTCCCAACCTTTTGATGATCTCTTCCCTCAACCCTTCAATTTCTCTCTCTCCTCATCTTCTCTCAGGAGAAATATGATTCCTAAGTCTTAAGGTCATAAGACTCTTATAAGCATATATATATATATATATAAAGCTTGAATAGGGACAAAAATTTATCGTTTAAGCATCCCCAAATTGAAATTTCACAGAAGCGCTTAATATTACTTAAAAATCATGCTGATTATATATGTGAAATCAATTTCAGATAACTAAGCCTCTAAGGCTTCCAATTTCTGATCTAAGCATTCTCATGTAACAGATACTTTTCTTGTTAGACAGATAGACATCCTTAATCATATGGTTTACTTACTTAATTTAAATTTCCCATAGGATTCCACAGTAAGCATCCGAAATCACAAAATAGAATCCGAAAATATAACAAGGAACATGTACGAGGGTCGGGTTATTACAAGCCGAAACAAGCCGACTCTCTCTGGGCAATGCAGATCTAGCCAGGACAAACACTAAGAGCGTATTTGGCGCGTTATTGGGAGTGCTTTAATCTTGTCGATGACGCTTGCAACGACTCCATGGCCATCACCGCCTTTAAAATGGATTTGCATCCTGACAGTGCTCTCTACAGCTCCTTGACTAGAAGACCCCCCAAAACAGTCTGGTCGTTGATGAAGAAAGTTGAGGAATACTGCAAAGTGGAGGATGATTCCTTGCGGGTTGAAGCCGAAAACGTGGCCAACAAGACGGCCCCCTCTGAAATTGCTCAGCCGTTCAATTCTGTACCACCTCAAAGCCCTGAACTAGGGCTGAGCAAGGAATCCGTGAAATCCGTAATCCGATCCAGTCCAGTCTAATCCGATAGGTTTGGATTGGTTTTTTGAATCCGCGGTTCGATTCCGGATTGAAGAATTAAAAATCCGTAGTTCACGGATTGGTTTTGGATTGAATCCCACGGTTCCGGATTGGAACCGATCCGGACCGTATACAAATAGTCTATATGTTTATTATACATCCTCCCTTATAGTATCTTCTCTTATTCTATGTAAAATGTAAACTCAAACCTAAAACCGTATAATATCTTCTTTTATTACTTTTGTTTGTTAGTTTTAAGTTTTAATTTGCAATGGTCTAAATACTTATGGTGAAACCAGTTTTCTTATGGTTGTTTAAATTATAGAACAGTATGTCGTTATTATAGAAAAACATGTTGCTATTATGGAACTAATATAGCGCTATGTTTATATTTTTATGAAATTCAAGTGTTATAACATGAGACGGATCCGCAAGATACCCCCGAAGCATAGAGACATGAAACACATTATGTACTTGGCTCATATGTGGCGGAAGGGCAACCCGGTAAGCTACTAGACCCACCCTTTCCAAAATTTGAAAGGGACCAACGTAGCGGGGCGTTAGCTTACCCCTTTTCCCGAATCTTGGATGGCCTTTCATCGGAGTAACTTTTACAAAGACGTGACTGCCCACTTCGAATTCCAAATCTCTCCGTCGATTATCCACATAACTTTTTTGTCTACTTTGAGTCATCTTTAATCTTTCCCGAATAACTTTAACTTTTTCAGTGGTTAACTGAACAATTTCAGGCCCTAGCAAGGATTTATCTCCAACTTCAGCCCAACATACGGGAGAACGACACGGTCTTCCATACAAAGCTTCATAGGGTGCCATTGCAATACTTGAGTGGTAACTATTGTTGTATGCGAACTCCACTAGTGGTAAATGGGTTTCCCAACTTTCTTGAAACTCTAGCACACACATCCGGAGCATATCTTCCAGAGTTTGTATCATTCTCTCGGATTGACCGTCAGTCTGAGGATGGAAAGCTGTGCTGAATTTTAATTCTGTACCCATGGCTTCTTGTAAACTTTGCCAGAATCTGGAAACGAACTTCGGATCCCTATCCGATATAATCGAGACCGGTACACCATGCAGTCTTACAATTTCATTCACATAAATGACCGCCAATTTATCTGCATTGTACAGAGTCTTCACTGGTAGAAAGTGGGCAGACTTAGTCAATCGGTCGACAATGACCCATATAGAATTCATACCCCGAGGTGTCCGTGGTAATCATTCATACCCCGAGGTGTCCGTGGTAATCCCACAACGAAATCCATGGTTAGATGTTCCCACTTCCATTCCGGGATTGGAAGGGGTTGTAACAATCCTGCTGGTCTTTGATGCTCCGCTTTTACTTGCTGACACTGCAAACACTTAGAGACGAAGTCTGCAATCTCCTTTTTCATGCTTGGCCACCATAAATTTTGTTTCAAATCCCGGTACATTTTAGTACTTCCCGGATGCATGGAAAATCTTGAGGCGTGTGCTTCTTCCATCAATTTCTGTTTAAGTTCCAACACATTGGGGACACATACTCGGTTTTGAAATTTGAGTACCGAATCCACTAAACTGAACCCCGATTGTGGTTTTGTCTCTAACTCATCACATACCTTCTTTAGAATGTCATCCTCCATTTGATGTGACTTGATCTCTTCAAGTAAAGTCGGTTGAGCCATTACTGCTGCTAGTACTGTTTCCTGTCCAAGTATCTTAAATTCCACCCTCATTTTATCCAATTCATCTACCAATTCCCTTTGCTCCGTAAACAGGTTGGCCAAATCTCCCATACTTTTCCGACTAAGAGCATCCGCGACCGTGTTGGCCTTACCAGGATGATAATGGATCTGTAAATCATAGTCTTTAATTAACTCTAACCACCGACGCTGCCGCATGTTCAATTCCTTCTGGGTAAAAAGGTACTTAAGGCTTTTGTGGTCGGTGTAAACTTCACAGGTAGTACCATACAAATAGTGCCGCCATATCTTTAGAGCAAAAACTACCGCCGCGAGCTCAAGATCATGCGTGGGATAATTCTTTTCATGGGGTTTAAGCTGTCGTGAAGCATAGGCAATAACCCTTCCACCTTGCATAAGAACACACCCTAGTCCTTTATGGGACGCATCACTGTAAATTACAAATCCTTCGGTGCCAGACGGTAAAGCCAAAACTGGAGCTGTGGTTAATTTCATCTTTAATTCCTGGAAAGCAGATTCCTGCTCTTTTGACCATTCAAATGCAACTCCCTTTCGAGTCAATTGTGTAAGTGGTCCAGCAATTTTAGAAAAATCTTGAACGAATCTCCTGTAATAGCCTGCTAACCCCATAAAGCTACGCACTTCGGTCTCATTGGTAGGAGTCGGCCATTTCACAATTGCCTCAATTTTGTGTGGATCAACAGAAACTCCTTCATTTGTAATAATATGCCCCATAAATGCCACCTCGAATAGCCAAAATTCACATTTCTTAAGCTTTGCATACAATTTCCTTTCCCGGAGGGTTTGAAGAATTAAGCGAAGATGGGTCTCATGAGCTTCCACATTCTTTGAATAAATGAGGATATCGTCAATAAAGACCACCACAAATTCATCTAAATAGGACTTAAAAACGCGGTTCATCAAATCCATAAAGGCTGCTGGGGCATTAGTAACTCCAAAGGGCATAACCAAAAATTCGTAATGACCGTACCGAGTTCGAAAAACTGTCTTCTCAACATCATCAGCCTTGACTTTTAATTGATGGTATCCAGACCGTAGATCAATCTTAGAAAAGACCTGTGCTCCTTGAAGCTGATCAAATAGGTCATCGATTCTTGGCAACGGATACTTATTCTTCATTGTGACTTTGTTAAGTTCTCTGTAATCGATACAAAGCCGGAGTGTTCCATCCTTCTTCTTTACAAACAAAACTGGCGCACCCCACGGAGATACACTCGGGCGGATAAATCCTTTGTCCAATAAATCTTGCAACTGCATTTTCAATTCTTTCATCTCAACTGGCGACATTCTATACGGAGTCTTAGAAATGGGTTGAGTTCCCGGTGCTACTTCAATGGTAAACTCAATTTCACGATCTATTAACTGTCCTAGTAATTCTTCTGGATAAACATCCGGAAATTCACAGACAACTGGGATCATCTCGGTATTCCCATTCACCACTTGCCCCTCTAGGACACTACATAAGTGCCCCTGACACCCTTTCTAAATTAATTTACAAGCCCTTGCTGCGGAAATTAAGTAAGGTGGCGAAGTTACTCCGTGTCCCTGTAAGGTAGACCCTGGTTGTCCCAGAGGGTGGAAACTGATTTGTTTAGTCAAACAATCTATAGTTGCACCATATTCACCTAACCAGTCCATTCCCAGAATAATATCAAAATAGGCCATATCAAGAGGCAACAGATTGGCATATACCCGGATATCCCCAAGTTGGAGTTCACAAGCAGCATAGATAGAAGTACAAATCATAGGGCCTCCTAAAGGTGAAGACACACACAACATATAAGATAGTTTTTCTTCAGTTTTATCTAAATTAGGAGCAAATAGTTTCGACACAAAAGAGTGGGTGGAGCCAGAATCAAATAATACATGAGCAAAATGACCGTGAACGATAAATGTACCTGACACCACCGTTGCCGCATTCTGCACATCTCCCGGAACCAATGCAAACACCCTGCCTTGTCTCGCAGTGTCTTTATTATTAGTAGGTTTAACAGTTGTCTTGGTGTTGGAAGTTGGTGCAGACCCCGCTGAACTTGTAATGGTTCTATTATTGCTTTGTTGATTTCTTTGAGGGCAATCCTTGATCAAATGGCCCGTCTTGCCACACTGAAAACAGGCTCCAGACTTCCGATAGCACGTTCCACGATGCTTCTTCCCACATTCCGGACAAGTCGGTATTGAATCCTGACTAAGGGTAGAAGTATTTGAACTCCCTAAAGTCTGCTTCTTGTTTGGTAGAGTAGGTGATCCCTTCGACCATTGAGTATTTTGCCTCTTCCCTTTCCATTCCGAAATTCGACTCTGAGTAGCGAGATTCCCTTCCGCTATAACGGCTCTTTCCAACACATCAACGTAAGTAGGTAACTTCAACATGTTGACCTTATCCAGGATAGCGCTCCGTAATCCCCCTTCAAATTTGCGCGCCTTCTTATAATCCGTATCCACCATATGGGGTGCAAACCGAGCTAATTCTGCAAATTGGGCTTCGTATTCGGCGACGGTTTTGTTCCCTTGCCTGAGAGTTTCGAATTCCGTTACCTTCTTATCCCGCATGCTTTGAGGGAAGTACTTGTCATAAAACAATTCCAAGAATCTGTCCCATGTCAACCCTTGGTGTACAGTTCTCGTAAGCATCCACCATCTGCGTGCCTCATCCTCAAGAGTAAAGGCAGCCAATTGCACCTTTTGAGCTTCTATGCAGGGAAAGACTTCAAATAACTTCTCTATTCCCAACACCCGCGCTTCAGCTTTCATTGGTTCTATTCCTCCTTTGAAGGATGGCGGTTTCATCTTTTTAAACTCCTTAGTAAGGGTGATAGTCCGGTCTTCAGCATGGAAATCTTGTACTGCCGGTGGAGGTACCAATGGTGGGGGTGGTTGTTGTGGCTGTTGCTGTTGTTGCCGTAGGGTCTCCGCCATTTCCATAATCATTCTCTCCATTCTATCCAGCCGTGTAGAAGTAGCATCTTCTGTATCTTCCGTCATTGTCCTCACCATTGCCTACACAATAATCATTTATACATAATAGACATATTTCAAAAGGGTTAGCATTATCAGAGTACACTTAACGTTGCCATCGCTCTTTCATATACTTTCAGGATGTCATGCAAAATGCCTAAAGCTTTTCTAGACACCCTCAGGCTCAATGGATCTGTGTGTGAGATAGCAACTCCTGCTCTGATACCACTAGTCACACCCCAAACTCGCCCCTAAAAGTTCGGGCATGACCCATTCAAACACAGACATATAACCTGGTATATATAGCATATGGGGCCTTGACGGAAGCACAAAATATTAGAAGAATACCAAAACAACAAACTCCATTGAGCTATTTCTAGCATGCCAGGATCTCATACGTTACATGCACCATAAAAGGTTGATAGAGTCCAAAAATACTCCTTAGCAGTATATATATATACAAACACATATACAGACCCAGCCCTATAGTCGGGCAAGTAACAAAACAACTGTTGAAGTCATTTGCATTTAACCTTGGAAGGATAGCCAAGAAGTAAGCTAATTATCTTAATAAACTTCACAAATAAGTGGCCTCAAAAGTGCCTGGCTACGCGAAGGTTGACAAAAGAAACCGGGCGTCATGGGTTAGGATTGACCACCTGGTTGGTTGCCTACAGAAACAGCCATAACAGATAGTGAGCCGAGCTCAGTGAATAGTAATACATGAATGAAACAATGCTCAACTTGAAACATGACATATATCAATACATATGGAAAGCAAGAGATCACAAAGTTAGCCTGATTCTGTATTCATTTCATAATGGCCTTAGGCCCAATCTTGAACATAACAGCTTGACATATCATATTCTTAAATCATAGTGGCTTGAAGCCCTTGAACATGGTGGCATAATGCCCTTGAACATGGTGGCATGATGCCCTTAAACATAGTGGCACAAAGCCCTTAAACATGGTGGCACAAGGCCCTTAAGTAATTTGGCACTAAGCCCGTGAATATACTTATACGAACTCAAGAGGTGTCTCACACGGATTCTAGAGGCGGCTCACATCGTAGCACTTAGTTCCGTGTAGCACTTTGTTTCGTATCATAATAACTTATGTTGGATGGCCTTATCTTTCCCATTTCTTTCTTACATACTTGGAACATACTTGAACATTAACATACATACTTGAAACATTAACATAGTTGCGTAAACGAAATGCTAATGAAAAGCATTAGCCCTATGTAAAGCAGATAATAATGTTACTACTCACAGTGTTGCGATGATGTGCTTGTTCCTCCCGGAGTGTGCCCTGCACACATTCAACCTTTACAATTTAGTTTCCTTTTCATATCAAATCACTTTCTGTTTCGTTTTACTTCGAAGGGATTTATACATATTAAAAGGCATCAAGACATATTCCGACAACATTAGAGGGTTCTACATGAAAAACGGAGCGATCCATGTTTTTCAGCATGGGCCGCATGTGCGGCTGTGAGCCCCGCACGTGCGGCAAGCTCTCCCGCACGTGCGGCAAAATGTCCCGCACGTTCCTTTTATACAGTGGCCAAGCCCCTGTTTTTCACCATTTCCCGCACGTGCGGCCATGACTCCCGCACGTGCGGCAGCACCTCCCGCACGTGCGGCCATGACCCCCGCACGTGCGGCGATTCTGCCCAAAAATGTCTGAAAATCCTTGCAAAATCTCACCTTTTGGAAAACATGAACAAGGCTCAAAATAACTTCCCTAATTGGTATAACATGATCAAATTCATATAAATACAATGACAATTACATACATTAAACTAATATACTTTAGTTCAACATACACAAGTCCATAAGAGTTCTTTCTTTACATTACATGCCCATAAGCATACTTTGATACAAAGCCATGCTCATACACTTGAGTTCAAAATAAGAAGATAGAATATAACTTCTCCATAGTCAATTTCAATTGAATCAAACAATCAGGTGAGGTTATCTTGTCCGTTAACTTCTTACATACATATGGAATCATCAGTCCAACCCCTAAGTGACATGATTATGAGGGTATTTCACACATCCTAAGAAGAAGAGTTATGGGAGTCAATTGAGATAGCCTTATACATACCTTGTGCTTAATCTTCCTCAAATTCCCAACCTTTTGATGATCTCTTCCCTCAACCCTTCAATTTCTCTCTCTCCTCATCTTCTCTCAGGAGAAATATGATTTCTAAGTCTTAAGGTCATAAGACTCTTATAAGCATATATATATATATAAAGCTTGAATAGGGACAAAAATTTATCGTTTAAGCATCCCCAAATTGAAATTTCACAGAAGCGCTTAATATTACTTAAAAATTATGCTGATTATATATGTGAAATCAATTTCAGATAACTAAGCCTTTATGGCTTCCAATTTCTGATCTAAGCATTCTCATGTAACAGATACTTTTCTTGTTGGACAGATAGACATCCTTAATCATATGGTTTACTTACTTAATTTAAATTTCCCATAGGATTCCACAGTAAGCATCCGAAATCACAAAATAGAATCCGAAAATATAACAAGGAACATGTACGAGGGTCGGGTTATTACAAGCCGAAACAAGCCGACTCTCTCTGGGCAATGCAGATCTAGCCAGGACAAACACTAAGAGCGTATTTGGCGCGTTATTGGGAGTGCTTTAATCTTGTCGATGACGCTTGCAACGACTTCATGGCCATCACTGCCTTTAAAATGGGTTTGCATCCTAACAGTGCTCTCCGTAGCTCCTTGACTAGAAGACCCCCCAAAATAGTCTGGTCGTTGATGAAGAAAGTTGTGGAATACTGCAAAGTGGAGGATGATTCCTTGCGGGTTAAAGCCGGAAACGTGGCCAACAAGACGGCCCCCTCTGAAATTGCTCAGCCGTTCAATTCCGTACCACCTCAAAGCCCTGAACCACGGCATCGGGCTAAACGAGACAAAAGACGGGATTCTCGCCGATCAAATGACCAATGCTCCCACCGAGCAAATAAACAACTGGACGTTGACAGCAGGTGCACAAGGCACGCCGACAAGAAATATACGGAGTTGTGTCCCAAGTTCAACTTCCAATTTTTCAGGAACCGTAAATAACGGATTGGTCCTGATTTTACCCCAATCCGGTCCAATCCGGACCATGCTCACCCCTACCCTGAACCACGGCATCGGGCTAAACGAGACAAAAGACGGGATTCTCGCCGATCAAATGACCAATGCTCCCACCGAGCAAATAAACAACTGGAAGTTGACAGCAGGCGCACAAGGCACACCGACAAGAAATATACGGAGTTGTGTCCAAAGTTCAACACCTTCCGTTCTTCAAATGGCCGTCCAAAATGGTAGGACCTCCCGACACGAGAAGACGGGATAGACAGTGCGAGTATCACAAGGACCATGGCCATGATACTCAGAGTTGTTATGCATTAAAGGATCACCTGGAGGAATTGGTACAAGATGGTAGGCTACAACAGCACGTCCAAAAAGGCAGCTCAACCAAGGCAATAGCCTTAAGATAGGATTCCCCTCCACTCAGCGTGATCCACATGATATACAGCCTGCCGATGTCATCTGCGGTGCATACGATTCAGTCGAATCCCGACCCTCAAAATCAACTCACTCTGGCAAAACGGCCCTATGAAGCTGCGAGCATTACTTTTGATGATTCGAATTTAGCCGGAGTGACACTTCCCCACATCGATCCCTTGGTAATTGAGCCACGCGTAAACCGATTCACTATGGAGCGTGTACTCATTGATCCGGGGAGCACATCGGAGGTTATGTATTACAAGACATTCACCAAACTCGGCTTCTCCGAATCGAATCTGTCCCCGGCTTCTTATCCACTATTCGGCTTCAACGCCAATCCAGAATACCCATTGGGAAAATCACACTACCCGTTCGAGCGGGTTCCAGAACAGTGGATGTGGAATTCTTGGTTGTCAAGCTGCCATCGCTGTATAATCTCATCATGGGGCAAACTTGGTTACATAATATGCAGGCCGTGCCGAGCACCTATCATCAGCTGCTACGCTTCCCGACAGAACACGGCATTGAGCAAATCTGTGGCTCACAGAAGTCGGTACAAGCATGCTATCTCCTTGCTGGAAAGACACCAAAGGAGTTGCAAGTGAATTCTATTAAGGTTCCGGATCGGGAGAGCCTCGACAATGTTGGGCGGCTCCCTAGTGAAAAGGCCACGGAAGCCCTAGGTCGAGTTAAAATCGGCGGAAACCCAGACAAGTTCTTCATGCTAGGCACCTCCCTGAATCAAGCCGACAGACAGCAACTAATTTCCTTCATGCTCAGCAACCTTGATGTCTTTGCATGAACTCCATACGAGATGCCAGGTATTGATCCATCTATTTCGTAGCACCATTTGAATGTTGACCCTAAATGCAAGCCGATCATTCAGAAAAGCCGGCAGTCAGCCGCAGAGCACACTGCCACCATTGTTGAAAAGGTTGACAGGTTGCTTGATGCCGGGGCAATCAGGGAAGTGACCTACCCTACATGGCTCTCTAATACTGTGGTTGTGAAGAAGAAAAATAGGACTTAGCGAGTGTGCGTTGATTTCACGGACCTAAACAAAGCCTACCCCAAGGATTGTTTTTCCCTACCCAGAATTGACCAGCTTGTAGATGCGACGGCACGCCATCAGCGTATGAGCTTCCTCGATGCTTACAGAGGCTACCATCAAATCACCATGCATCCGGAGGACCAAGACAAAACTGCATTCCTCACCCCAAGAGGAACCTACTGCTATAAGGTTATGCCCTTTGGGCTGAAGAATGCGGGGGCAACTTACCAAAGACCGGTCACTGCCATGTTCAAGGAGCAACTCGGCCACACTATGGAAGTGTACATTGATGACATGGTGGTCAAGTCCAAAGAACGGAAAACTCATCTAGCCAATTTCAAAGAGACATTCAGCATTCTACGCAAATACAAAATGAAGCTGAACACTTCCAGATGTGCGTTTGGGATCGGCTCTGGCAAATTCTTGGGTTACATTGTCAACCACCGTGGAATCAAAGCCAACCCAAGGCAAATCACAGCAATCTTGGAGCTCGGCTCCCCTCGTTCAGTAAAAGAGGTTCAAAAGTTGATGGGGATGGCCGCCACACTCAACAGGTTCATCAGTCGTTCTACAGATCGCTACCGACAATTCTTCCATACACTACGGTAGGGCAAGGCTCTTGAATGGTCCGTCGAGTGCAAAGCCGCTTTCAACGGCCTCAAAACCTACATCCAATCAGTTCCACTCTTGACAACACCATCGGCTGGCGACCAGCTCATTTTGTATCTAGCAGTTTTCGACCGGGCTATCAGCGTTGTACTGATAAAGGAAGAGCTGGGGGAGCAGCGGCCAGTGTATTAAGTGAGCAAGGCAATGGTTGACACCGAAACATGCTACCTTCCGCTGGAAAAACTCATCCTAGCCCTAGTCATGGTGGCAAGAAAACTGAGGCATTACTTCCAAGGGCATAGCATCGGGGTGCTAACAGATTATCTCCTCCGATCAGTACTACGTAGTGCAGAAGCATCAGGACGTGTTTCAAAGTGGGCTCTTGAACTCAGCCAGTACGATATTCAGTTTCTACCTAGAACCTCAATCAAGGGACAGGTGTTTGACGACTTTGTTGCCGAATTCACTGGGGGTCTTGCCGACTTCAAGTCTGATGAAATTTGACCGAAGCCGAACTGGAGCATTTATGTTAGGCACATTTGGCAGTTGTACTGTGATGGATCATCCAATCAGCGAGGCAATGGAGCCGGAGTACTAATCATGGCTCCTGACGGGGCAATAATTAAGCAGGCCGTCAAGCTTGGCTTCGAAGATTCAAATAACAAAGCCGAATACGAAGCCCTTCTAACCGGTTTACAGAATGCACACCTTCTGGGTGCTCGGTGTTTGCTTGTATTCTGCGATTCAAAACTGGTGATCAATCAGCTAAAGGGGGAGTACGCGGCAAGAAATGACTGTATGGTGGCTTACATGAAAACGGCTAATTCCTTGTGGGTAAAATTTGACCATCATGAATTGAATCAGATAGCACGCGATCAGAACACACATGCAGATGCCCTGGCTTGCCGAGCCTCCGCCATTAACTCAGAGATTAAATGGACCATCGAAGTAGGTTTCATCCCGGAGCCGAGCATTGGCCCTTCAAAGGAAATCCAGGTCAATGTCATAGAGTCTGGACCGGGTTGGATGGATCTCATTGTTGCTTTCCTGTCTTCCGAACAACTCTCAGAGGAAAAGAAAGAAGCGCACAAGCTGCGAAACAAAACCCTGCAATACTACTTGGATCCGCAAGAAAAGCTTTATAAAAAATCCCTTTCTGGTCCATACCTGGAATGCGTGCATCTGAACGGTGATCAACCAGCTAAAGGGGGAGTACGCAGCCAAAAATGACCGTATGACGGCTTACATGAAATTGGCTAGCACCTTGCTGGCCAAATTTGACCATCATGAATTGAATCAGATAGCACGCGATCAGAACACACATGCAGATGCCCTGGCTTGCCGAGCCTCCGCCATTAACTCAGAGATTAAATGGACCATCGAAGTAGGTTTCATCCCGGAGCCGAGCATTGGCCCTTCGAAGGAAATCCAGGTCAATGTCATAGAGTTTGGACCGGGTTGGATGGATCTCATTGTTGCTTTCCTGTCTTCCGAACAACTCTCAGAGGAAAAGAAAGAAGCGCACAAGCTACGAAACAAAACCCTGCGATACTACTTGGATCCGCAATGAAAGCTTTATAAAAAATCCCTTTCTGGTCCATACTTGGAATGCGTGCATCTGAACAAAGTCGAAGAGCTTCTGAATGAAATACATGAAGGCAGTTGTGGCGCACATTCTGGCGGGCGCTCTTTGGCCCATCGAGCTATAACACATGGATATTATTGGCTGACAATGAGATCTGATACCAAATGCTATGTGAAAAAATGTGAACAGTGCCAGAAGTTCTCCCTATTAACCCATCTGCCTGCTGAAGAGTTGAGCTCTATTACCAGTCCTTGGTCGTTCACCCAGTGGGGACTTGATATCATAGGACCATTGCCGAAGGCCCCAAGTAACAAGCGATGCTTGATCGTCGCGACAGATTACTTCACAAAATGGGTCGAAGCAGAGGCATTAACGCATATTCGAGATGCTGACGTTAAGCACTTTGTATGGAGAAATATCATAACACGATTCAGCATTCCAAGTGCTCTTATCTCAGACAACGGCACCCAATTTGATTGTGGCGTCTACAGAGAGTTGTGCAGCAAGTATGGTATCCGGCCCTTCTTTTCCATGCCGGCTTACCCCCAAAGAAATGATCAAGCCGAAGCCTCTAACAAATCCATCCTGGACGGCATCAAGAAGAGACTGGAGAAAGCTAAAGGCAAATGGGTCGAAGAATTGCCGAGTGTAATGTGGGTCATCGAACTACGCCAAGGCGATCCACTGGGGAATGTAGACACCCCATTTTTAACCGTCCTCAAGACTTGGACGTCACCTCTTGAACACTCGGTGATCATCCATGTTTGTGTTCGTCTTGAGTTCCCGAAGGTCTCGGCTACGCGCCTTGCCTCAGGATCTCTCGACTCGACTGTTTTGTGTCTGGTTTTGCACCAAACACTTGTGCTTTGCCTTGAAGGGGCAGGGAATGGCTTGTGAGCCATCCCCACACTCCACTGGCCATGGCTTGAGGCCACCGGCCAAA